>JXTB01000036.1:1082681-1160998 GCA_002914805.1 Parasponia andersonii
TCTTATCTAGAATATTAGCTAGATATCCTAGACACCCGTTACTCAACATTCTCCTTGCTTGCATTGCTGAGATCATCACTCAAGGTTGCTTCTTAATATCTCTATTTTAAGTGAAATTTTCTTCTCCTAGAGATTTGAACGTGATTCTTTGACTTCGACATTTAATGTTAGAATTATATCTTCCCAAGAAGTTCATTCCTAGAATGACATCATAATCAATCATTCCTAAGATGACTAGGTCAGCATACAGCTCCCTAGTAGCTATAATTATTGGAATATGTCTTATCCAATAATTCGTTGTCAAAGTTTCAGCTGAAGGTAGAGCTACATTTAAAGTTCTAGTCATTTTATCACTATTTTGAGCCATTCTTTTGGCAAACACATGTGATACAAAACAATGCGTAGCACCAGAATCAAACAAGACATATGCATTTTAAGTGGCAACAGATAGCTGACCTATGACCACATTAGAGGTTCCCACATCTGCATTCTCCCTCGTAAAGGCATAGACTTGGGCAGCAGTTTCTGGAGGTGTCTCCAATCTTCCTTGACCAATCTGGGGTCCTTCAAGTTTGATCTGCATATTGTCAATTTGAGGTCCTTACAGCTTAGACGTGGTTGACAGGTTAGCTTGATTCTATTTACTGTAGCAGTTCTTAGCATAATGACCCTCCTTGCCACAGAGGTAACAGGTGTTTGAGTCAAGCGACATTCTCCAGGGTGTTTCTTCCCATACTTAGGACATGGTAGAAATTCTACCTTGGCCTTCTTTTGCTGTTGAAGTTCTCTTTTTTGGTTTCTTTGGCCACCAAAATTATTCATTCTCTTCTTTCCACTATAATTATTGTGGTTATCATTGTTGTTGTTCTGGATCTTGTTATGGCTGGATTGGGTCCCAAATACTCTTTGGTTATTATCTTGATTCGAAATACTTTTTTCATTCTTCCTTGGCTTGAACAAGACGATATTATGCTCTGAGTGCTCTTCCCACACATTCTACAACTGTAGTTGGTGGGTTGTCGCCACTATCAATGACAACTGCTAATTCAGGGTGAAACATTTCGAGCATCCTCCTTACTCATTCTTCTTCAGTAGGTACCAAGATACAGTCTTGCAAGTTGGTCGAAGTGACTATCATACTCCCTTATTTGATGTCAATCAATTCATTTTGCTGGGCCGCATCGCCATACGATTATAGTATTTTTGGTTGAATTCATGGATGAAATCATTCCATGACATTTCTCTGAAATTTCTTCCCATTTTGTCTGTCTCCCACCAATATCGTGCATCTTTCTTCAGGACATAAGACACACATAACACCTTTTCATGGTCACTAAGGTTCATAAAATCTAGGATGGTTTGGATTGACAATAACTATTCTTCGGCCACCAAAGGATCCGTCGATCCTTCAAGCTCAGTAGGACACATCTTTCTGAAGCGTTCATAAAGTGGTTCTTGGCGCTCCACATGTGGATCATGTAATACCGATTCTGGCTATAGTATTGGTTATTCCTCTTGAGGCAGAGGTTCTTTATTATCCACTTGAGGTTTGATATTCTCTTGGCATTGTTGCCTTAGTTGCTTTTGAAGGTTCCTCATCTCCTTTTCTTGAGCTTGGAGTCGTTGTTGCAAGTTAACTACAAGATTGCTTAGGTCAAGTGCTTCGAGTGCATTTATTGGACTTGCTTATGGTCTTCCTCTTGCCATTTTTTTTGTTTTTAGTTGACTCCTATTAGTTCAAGGTATCATTAGTTATCTCGACTTTAATTATGAGGAAAAAGGATAAATTAAGTAATAAGACATACATTGTTTCATAATTATATTATTTCATTAACTAAGGTACAAGATAAGAACATATAAATATTTCTAGTCTATTCTTATACTTAATCTCTCCTATTAGTGTTTGAAGGTTCACTAGGGTTTTCTTCCAGATCATTTTCTGGGTCTTCTTCAGAGTCTTCCTCATTGTCATTAGTGTGTCCTTGTCCAGTGGGCATGGTTTTCTCTGCATCTATTCGTGGTCGCACTCTTCTTTGCTTTTCTCCTAGGTCTCCTTGTTGGGAAGGTGTTCTTGTGGCATTCCCACGAGATGATACTTTAGCCATACTTTGTTCCATTTTCCTTTGATATTCCTCTTCCGCATGAATTGCCTCTGAACTAATACGTTCGAGATTTATATCAATAAGTGGGTTCCGCATGCATCTTCGGATATGACTTGCGACTCCATTCCAATAAGTTATAAGCAGGATATTATTAGGCCATATGGGAGGGAATAAGCGAACAACTTCCTCAGAAAAACAGATGTTATATTCTTCCATAGATTCGCCAGGCCGGGATTCCCATCTGTTTCTCACAAAGTCAAAAGCTCATTCTTGTAATTGCGTCTCTGTTGTTGAAATCTCTATTGGATTGTTATGGTATTCTATTTGTGAAAAGCGTGCTATGATTAATCTGCAGAATGTTTCCCAACTCATATTGTCTGCAATGTATCCTGATGCTTGCCACCATACTCGAGCATTATTTCGTAGTTGCATAATTGCAAGAGTGGTCCATTCATACTCTTGGATACGACATGCTCGTAAAATTTGTTCTGTTTCATAAAGCTAATTCCCTAACGTTTCGGGTGTAGATTCTCCCAAGTAATATGGTGGTCGTCTTGCTCTAAAGGCAGCCACTGCTGCGGCTCCAAAGGTTGAGTAATTTTTCGGTCCATCAGAATGTCGATTATTAGGGCGTCCATTACTATTACATAATACATTCTTAAGGTTAAATAACGTACTAAGCAAAATTCTACTTACTTGAGTTGTCTAAAATATTGTGGAGGGATGCGAGGTAGGATGGCAAGATACCTGCTCTGATACCAACTATAACGACCAGACTTTTCTGACCATTAACTACTTACCTTTTTAGCTTAAAACAAATTTAGATGCTGAAAATTCATGACAAATTTTTTTTTTTGCTTTTATTTCTTTTTAAGAGATTTATATTCATAACTAACAATTTACTTTAATTTTGAAAACAAGTAAATGCTTCTCAATAGTTAAGTCCCCTTTATTTAAATTTGATTATAAACTTTTTATTAAGGTGATTTAAATAATGCACAACCATAAAGGGCTCGCAGGTGAGGAGGGGGGTCACATACGGACCACTAAGTCCCAAGCTCTCCTTAGACAGTTTAGGTCTTTTTGACAGAACCCTTTATATTTTCCATTTATTTAAATCAAAACATTTTCTCTTTTATATCAAAAAAATGTTTGTTTAACTTCTATTAAATTGAAATACATTTTCAAGTTCAATTTGATTAAATCATGCATTAAGATATAAAATGCTAAGTTATAAGTACGTTTTTTCAACAACATCAAGCTTACATAATTGAAATCATTTGTCTCATAATAAAACATATGCAGAAAAAATTTTAATGGTGGTATTTCATTGCCCGTGCCTCCCATCATCCCCGCCTTAATTCCAGCTAACCCATCAATCAAATCAGAGGTTTTTTTCATTTGGTACCTATAGCATGGATACTCATAAAATATGAGTTTTTGCTCAGTAAGTACAATGAAATTCTCACAAAACATTTTACTTATGAACAAACAATTCTCTTTTTTTTTTTTTGAAAGTTCAGTAATGCTCTTTTATGAAATCATTATTTTACGCTTTATTATAAGATATTGTATCACGATTTTATCTCATTCTTGATTATAAAGTCTTTTATCTTTCTTATGGGCCCTGATATATGTACTGAGTGTGCACTACCAAATGAGAAATCAGGCGAGCTACCCAACTGAAAACACCCATGGTCATAATCTTAACATACTTTTCCTCGGGAATCCTCGCTTAGGGTAGGTCGGTCTTATTTTTCCTCAGATATCCTCACCAAGTGGATATTGGTACGACACCTTTAAATTCTTTATCTTATTTAGTCTTTTCTTAATATGAGTGGATATGCTTCAATGAACCCAAACTTATATTCAACTATCGTAGCATTTCCTTTATTAAAGTATGTTGAAGTATGATAACATTGTAAAGTAAGCATACGTCATTTTTTTTTTCCTAGTATAGGAAAAGTATCTTTATAAGCATATATTATACATAGGTCAGACAATAATAATATAAAGGCAAGTGAATACATGAAATTAATTCAAACATATCATACTGTAAACATGAAATATTTTCAACCATCCATGCCATAGGTAAAATTGTACTTACCTCGTAGTAGGATTGTTCTAGTTCCACTCGTTAATTACATACGTCTAGATCGAAATTTGCCCTGATGTATACATACTCTATTTATTAGAGAAAATTTAAACTGGCCTTATACTTTTTATTTATTTATTTATTATTATTATTATTATTTTACTTCTATTTATTTAGTGGACTTAAAATATTTAAGACTCAGTCTTGATCCAGCATAAAACTTCATATTTAATAAGCAATGTCACACTATATTCATTGACTAATTTATACTTTCACTTAGATGGATGAGATTTGATTCTCCTTAACCTTGATCATAGTGATCGTTTTATTCTATCAATAATTTGGTTATTGATTTGATTAATATCATCCTAAATCATTTAAGTTTCCTTATTTATATTTCTTTTCATCAAATACTTTGAATTATTCTTGATTAATTTCTTTATTCGTAATTAAGGGTCCTAATATAATAATTGAGTCAATCATACTAAGGGATATACAAATTTAATATCTAAAATCATACTTGGACTAAATATTATTTAGTATTGATCGTGCTTTTTAGGCCTATCACTAAACTTCGACAAAACACAATAAGAGGTATACCTTACTTATTTCCTATAATTGATTTCATGTCTTTAAACTTAAGTAAATCTTTTCTTATCCCAATTAGAGATCTAAATATATATATATATATATATTTTTTATTCTTATACCAAATTTTTAACCTAATATTTCAAGTTTTATAATTTATATTTTTACCCAAAATCTTAAGATTTCTAACATTTATGCCATCTAATGGTAAATATTGAGTTATATCTTATTATTCTTTTTTTTTTCTTTTGTTAAAGATTCTTCCTTTATTTACTTTTACAGTTTAAACAAGTCTTAAAATTGCCTAAAATAACTTTTTCACATATGACCCATATTTTGTCAGAATTACACTTTTGACCCAAATACTCAAAATTTTTGCATTTTAGTCCTTCCAACTCTTGAGCAAACATCTTTAATTTTTGGAAAGCATTTCTAATGGTTAAAAATCTATTCTTAAGAATCTAGGTCTAAATCATTAAGTTTAGTTCATTTTCATGCATATTTTATTTAAGGTCTTATACTAAAAAAAATCTTCCACTTTTTGTGTTTAGTCATTTTGATTTTACTATTATTATTATTATGAAGTATTCATATTTAGAAGCTTAAGAAATCAACAAAATAAGTCTCAATGTAATATAAATTATATAACATCTAAAGTAGGTCAAATATGTTATTACCTATTTATTCTTTAATATAATCTATTTAAACACATAATAAGTAAGGCAAGGTAATAAATACCTTCAAAGTTTGGATCTTCTTTCTTACATCTCCACCATAAAATTAAGTACTCTTTTCTCTTGATTATAATTCTAAATTTCTAGAGTCGATGGGTAAAATATTGTATCTTTTGTGGATTTAGAAGAAAGTGAGGTAGAAAGAGTTTTTTTTTTTTTTTAGAAGGAATAATTAGAAATATGAAGATAGTTTTGGCTAAGTAATTTGAAAGGTTAAGCATGAATTTGAATTGTCAAATGAATAATCTATTTATAGGCCATCCATGGAAGATATCCAATAATACATAATTTCACATTCCATTAAATAATCCAATCATCATTATTATCAATTTGTCAAAATATCTTCTTTTCCTACTCCATTACCTTATCTTTTACTTTTTTTTTTTGCTCATCCACTATTTTTGTCTCTAATCTTTCTTCTTTTTCAATTATTTGGAATCTAATACCACTAGCTCCCAAAAAAAGTCTCTACTATATTAATATTTTTTATAGCTTTTGAATTATTTTGAAGACAAAAGTTACTAATTAGTTTTGTCTACGTCTTGCACTTTGAATTATGGCCACTAATTTCCAAAGAACATTTCCATTATGATTTTCCTTTTTTCCTACCTTTTGAATTACCCATTAACTTTTTCCCCTTCCTTTTCTATTCCATTCATTTAAAGTTATTACCTTCCTAAGATAAAACTTTACTACTTTTCATCTTTTTCTATAACTTATTTTTCACCCTTAGATTGATTTGTCTACTTAACTCTTTATGTACTTAAATCCTAGCCTTTCAAATTATGGCATGGTACTATTTGGGTGTAACTATTATCTTTCGATTATAAAATGTAATAATTTTAATGTGACATAAACATGTCACATTTTTAATTAGGTTATATTGATGTACATAATATAATTATTATAAAATCAATTTATTATTAAGGAAAACAGGTTATATTGATGTACATAATATAATTATTGTAAAATCAATTTATTATTAAGGAAAACTAACTTAGAAATTCTAAGTTAAAATGAGAATTGACTATAGTTTTCTCACGTAATAAAATTTCATATTAAAATGATACTACACACATAATTTCAAGTATTTGTGAATGCAAACTTAATAAAATTCGACACTAAGTATATAATAATTCTACTAAATTACAAGTCTAAAGATTTCTAGGGGGTGACACTCAAACCCTTTTTATCATAATTTTATAATATTTATGCAAATATTTGATATGCATATTTTTTTTCTTTTTTTAAAAAGAAAACAACTTTATTAATACTTAAATAAAGGTTATAATCGCAAATTTAGTTATATATAACATCTTACAATGAGATTCAAGAAATCGATTTATAAACTTGAAAATTAAAAAAAAAAAAAAGCCTTTAGATCTCAGAGCTTAGGTAGTTTCGATAATAATCTTGGAAAAAAAACTCTATGAAAGATAAAATAGAATTCTTCAATGACTCGTTTTGATTCTTCATAATCCGAATTAGTATTTCTGATTGATTCACTAAAAGAGATTCTACTAACTCCGATCCACCATAATAAGTACCTCTCCAAATCTAAATAAAAAATGAACAATTGAACAAACAAAGAAAATCCTATAATATGTTTATATACTCGACATACTAAATATAAAAAAGCAACTAATCTTTGTATATTTCTTCCACGTTATGTTAGACTTCAATTTGTTTTCAAAAATGTTTTGCTCGTATATAAATATTTAAAATTTCATCTAATTGAGGCATCTTAATTCAATGATAATTTAGTATTTTTATTTTCTATGGAAAAGAAAGCGTACATTAGTTAGTTTTTTCTAATTTTTGTTGATACTCTTTGCAGCGGCTTGACGATTTTTTTTTTTTAATGTTTTTTGCAATGTCAACGATTGTCTTCTAAAAAAAAAAAATTTTGAAACTATTTTTAAATTTAAATGCTAATCAGGTTCTAAATATGATTCTTTCCCTTTATTGAAAAAAACATATCGTTCTTTCTTCTTGTTTTTTGTTTTGTTTAATTTTTTCCATTAATATTTCATTTCATCAATAGTATTAATTGTGGGAAAAAACAAATATTTGAGTTGAAATAACTTAAACATTATTGTGCCAATTGAGGCAAGCTCAATTGGTTTAGGATTCTTGGGAATGTGTGTGAGTGTGTGGGTAGAAATAAGTTCAAATACTAGTTAAGTCAATTTATATATTGTAATTTAAATTTACCTTATCCCAATAGGGCAGATAATATGTGCTTTATTCATATTTGAGATGGGGGGTACAGGTACAAATTTAAATATTCAATGTACATATATGTAACTCGTCCCTATCCTAAATATAATATATCAGAGAAAATATATAAAATATAACTAGTAAAATTATATCAATGCATAAAAAAAGAAATATATGTGTTTATTTTATATTATATTATTACTTAATTAGACATTCAATTTTGCAATTTGATTGTGTTGGATTTGAACTTTTTTATATTTTTGTTTAGTATGAGATTATAATTACTTTCATCTTAATGGGTAGGGTTACTTTATACTTGAGAAGGGTAATATAAGTATCCTAGCAATGGGTAAGGCAATGGTACAACTATTTTTTCTAGGGTAGGCGTGGAATATGCATAGTTCACTCGTTGCCTTCGCTATACATACTTACAAATATGTACGAAACAAAACAAGCTAGAATCCAAGGCATACTTTCCGAATTGTAGAAACTAAACTTTATAAAAAATGTAGGTTTTAGTTCAATTTCTCTTAGCCATTTCAAATTACGAGGTTTAGGCATAAACATAAGTACCATATTATTACGCCCCCGCTTATTTGACATCTCAAAATCCAAATATTGTTACCTATGGCTCTAAGATCCTCTAGAATATAGTGGACACTTCTAGAATGATCAAGAGAGGTCTTGACCATGCTAGAAGACTCTAGATAGTGCTACGAAGTCCTAAAGGGCTCTAAATAAGACCAGATGGTGTTAGATGAGTTGGAATAGTCTTAAAAGCTCCTAGAATGACTTCGAAGAGCCAAGATGATAGGAGAACCTCCTAGAAGGATCTGAACCATGCTTGTTCTAGATTTCTCCATATAAATATCTTTGTAGATATTACTACTTTAATTAGGAATATTCTAGACTCTTTGTAAGATCATTCTACTTGGCACACTCATAACCATTGGTTGGTTTAGGCTTTGCCTATATAAAAAACCCCTTGGGTTCATTTGTACGCATGTCCTATTTGTAAGAGTTGTAAGCATTCTAAGAGTAATATAAAGCTTTCATTCACTCAAGCTTTCTTATCCTTTGCCACTTTGTCTCAAAGCTTACTCTAAATCCCTTTCTTGAGTGCCGGTAGGCTGGCTTAGTTCGACGGACTGTGCTAAGTGCCGCATGATTATCTAGTTTAAGACTAGGATCGTGATAGTGTGGTATTAGAGCTTTGGTTACTCATTATATCTTGATGGTTCCATTGTCTATATGAAGACCATGGTGATAACTTTTGACCCTGTTGAAGTTGGTGCTTCTGAACATGGGCGTGTTGAAGAGAAGAAGGGTGCTACCCATGGCAAGTCAAGGGACGTGCTAACTAGCTTGGAGGCTAGAGTGTCCCGACTAGAGTCCAACTTAGGTGCATTGGGTGAGCGAGTAGACGATCTAGATAGCCAGTGCAATAGTTTGGAAACCGAGGATACGGAGATCCACAGCGGCACCAAAGATGCACTTAGTAGGCTAGAGGCCAATTTAAGGTGCAAGATTGAGTCCCTTTATTCGAAGATTGCCAAGGTATGAGATCTCTTCCAAAGAGAACTCACTAATATTTTACTTAGAGTAGATGAGATGGGTGGTGATCTTACTTGTGCAGGCAAGCGGTGGCTATGGGGGTGACCACCAAAATAACTATTAAGGTAAAAAAGGTCAAGGTGCCTAAACTAATGACTTTCAATGGTACTCGAAATGCTCAGAAAGTTGAGAACTTTCGATGGGGACTCAAGCAATACTTCAAGGTCGCCGGTGTGATGGACGATGTCAGTAAAATTCATAATGTTGCCTTGTATCTAACCGATACTGCCATGCTATGGTAAAGGCAAAGACATAGAGAGATTCAACAAGGGGTGTGCACCATAGCCACCTTTAATAATTTCAAGAGAGAGCTTAAGAGGCAATTCTTCTCCAAAAATGCCGAAGAAGAGGCAAGAGGTCGTCTTCACTGCCTTAAACAATATGGCAGTATTAGAGACTACGTGAAAAAGTTTACCACACTCTTGTACAAAGTCTCTGACACTTCAGTTAAAGATGCTATGTTCTTATTCATGGATGGCCTTCAGAATTGGGCAAAGTTAGAGCTCAAGCGTCGTAGTGTCCAGGACTTGGCCGATGCTATTTCTATAGCTGAGAGCATTGTTGATTACTCTACTAACAAGGACCCTTCTAAAGCCAAAGATAAGAAGGGTAATGGAGCAAAGAATGGGAGAGAGCAAACAAAAGGAAGAAAATGGAATAAAGATAGTTACTCCTATAAGCACAAGGACAAGAGTAAGGCGAAAGAAGATCGTGACTTCTCCAAGCCAAGAGTCAAGTGCTTCCTTTGTGATGGGCCACATTGGGCACACGAGTATCCCAAAAAGAAAGCTCTTAACACCTTAATCACCTAGCCTAGCTAAGAAGGAGATGATAAAGAAGATGGTGATGCACGTGTTAGTTCCTTGTAACTCCATAATGCCTTACAATCGGCCCCTAAGTCACAAGCTAAGTGCCTACTCTTTGTAGATATAACAATTAATGGCAAGGCCACTAAAGCCTTGGTTGACACGGGTACATCCCATAACTTCATCTCTATTGAGGAAGCTAGGAAGTTGGGCTTGTCGGTATCCCAATGGAGGAGGCAATAAATTTAGTGGCACGCCCCATCCATGATATTGGTCATGGTGTCAGGGCTAGGCTAGGTACATGGGCTGGTCAACTTGACTTATCAGTAGTGCCAATGGATGATTTTGTGATGATACTTAGTTTGGAGTTCCTTGATACAATGTAGGCATTTTTTGCTCCTTTTACCGACTCTATGTGTATTATAAATGATGAAAAGACTTGTGTGGTACCAACGGAGCAGTCCACGAAAGTGAGCAACAAAGTACTCTCTGCACTTCAATTCAAGAAAGGCTTGATAAGGGAGGAGGAGAGTTACTTGGCCATTCTAAAGGAGCACAATGATGAAGAGTTGGAACCTCAAGATAACTTGTTCATGGAGGTGCAAGCTGTCTTGGATGAATTCCAAGATATGATGCCTGACACCCTGCCTAAGAAACTCTTACCTAAGATGGAGGTAGATCATGAAATTGAGCTTGAGCCAGGCACGAGGCCACCCACACTGAGTCCCTATTAAATGGCCTCTCTAGAGTTAGCAGAACTCCAACTAAAGGAGTTGCTTGATACGAGTTTCATCATGCTCTCTAAAGCTCCTTTTGGTACTCTAGTATTATTCTAGAAAAAGAAAGATGGCTCACTAAGGATGTGCATTGATTACCAGACTCTTAATAAGGTAATGGTAAAGAACAAGTATCCCATCCTACTTATTGTCGACTTATTCGATCAACTTAGGAGTGCTAGATACTTCTCAAAGCTCAATCTGTACTCGGGGTACTACCAAGTACATATAATAGAGGAAGATGAGCCCAAGACCACGTGCGTGATAAGGTATAGTGCTTACGAGTTCTTAGTCATGCCATTTGGTCTCACCAATGCACCTACTATCTTCTGCACTCTCATAAATAAGCTATTCCATCTCTACCTCGATTGGTTCATGGTAGTCTACCTTGATGTTATAGTCATTTATAGCAAGACCATGGAAGAACACCTAGAATATTTGAGGAAAGTGTTCGAGGTCTTGAGGGAGAACCAACTATTCATCAAGAAGGAAAAGTGCTCCTTCACCCAAGAGGAAGTGATGTTCCTAGGGTATAAGATAAAGGATGGAAAACTTATGATGGATGAAGCCAAAGTGCAAGCCATCCAAGAGTGGGAACCTCCTACTAAGATGCCAGAGTTGAGATCTTTCCTCAGACTTATAAATTACTATAGACGGTTCATCAAGTTCTGCTCAGCAAGAGCAGCACCACTTACTAACCTGGCCAAGAAGAACAAGTCTTGGGAGTGGACACCTGAGTGTCAAGTCTCATTCGAAGACTTAAATAAGGCGGTAAGCAAAGAGCCGATTCTTAGTTTGCCTAATCATTCTAAGGCTTATAAGCTTTACACGGATGCCTCTGACTTTGCTATTGGCGGAATACTAATGTAAGAAGGGCAACCCATTGCTTATGAAAGTCGCAAGCTCAATGACACCGAGAGATGCTACATTGTGCAAGAAAAAGAAATGACTATTATTATCCATTGCCTAAGGGTATGATGATATTACTTGTTAGATACTTACTTTACAATCATGACTGACAACGTAGCCACAAGCTACTTTCAAACTCAGAAAAAGTTAAGTCCTAAGCAAGCTCGGTGGCAAAACTTCTTGGTAGAATTCGACTATAAGCTTGAATACAAGCCTGAGAAGGCTAATGTTATGGTAGATACCCTAAGTAAAAAGGCAAACCTAGCTGCCTTAAGTAGGTCCGATAGTACCTTGATAGAGAAAATCAAGGAAGGACTAGAACACGATATTCTTACAAAGAGCCTGCTGCCCCTAGTAACAGAAGGAAATGAAAGACACTTTTGATTGAGTAACAGACTTCTCTACACCAAAGGTAATCGACTCTATGTGCCTAAGTAGGGAAACATAAAAAAAGAGCTTATCAAAGAGTGTCACAATTCTTTATAGGCTAGACACCTAGGTCAGAAATGTATTCTTACCATTATCAAAGGTATCTATTATTGGCATCAACTGAGGGATGATGTCGAGGCCTATGTGCGAACTTGTCTTGTGTACCAATAAGACAAGGTAGAATAACAATCACCGGGTGGATTGTTTGAACCTCTCCCCGTTCCTGAGAGGTCATGGGAGAGTGTCTCTATGGATTTTATCACTAGTCTACCTAAGTCGGAAGGCTTTGGTAGTGTTATAGTCGTAGTTGATCGCTTCAACAAGTATGCCACTTTCATATCTACTTCACCAGATTGTCTCACCGATGAGACCGTGCAGCTTTTTATGAGCATGTTGTGAAGATTTAGCGAGTCCTGTTAAACATTGTAACTGACCACAACCCTCGGTTTGTGGGAAATTTTTGGACAAAACTGTTCAAGTTGATAGGTTCAGACTTGAACTTTTCTACTAGCTTTCACCCTTAAAGTGATGCCTAGATAGAAAGGGTGAATGCCTTACTGGAGCTATACCTGAGGTACTTTGTGAGTGCTAACCAAAAAGATTAGGCAAAATTACTTGATGTAGTCCAATTCTCCTTTAACCTCCAAAGGAGATAGTCTACGGGCAAAAGTCCCTTCGAGATAGTCATGGGTCAACAACCCATGACTCTGCATGCCTTAGAGACAAGTTACGGTAGAAAGAGTCCAGCGACATTCAATTTTTCTAAGGCATGGTATGAATAAGTAGAGTTGGCTAGAACCTACTTGCATAAAGTTTCTAAAAGAATGAAAAAGTGGTCCGACAAAAAAAGAAGGCACGTTGAGTACGAAGAGGGGGATTTAGTTCTTGTCAATCTACTGCCCCAATAATTTAAAACCTTAAAAGAGGTGCATAAAGGGTTGGTGCACAAGTATGAAGGTCTATTTTTGGTACTCAAATGCGTGGGTAAGGTCTCCTATAAGCTTCAACTCCTTGCCAAATTAAAGATTTTTCTTGTTTTCCATGTTAACATGCTAAAATCCTACCATGGAGATGAGGAAGATCCTTCAAAGGGTGAGTCCAAAAGGGCTCTTACTGCGGTGGTAACCTCTTTTGATAAAGAGGTAGAGTATATTTTGGCCGATCACTTGATCCACCGACGTGGTGTGCCTAATTATCGAGAATACATAGTGAAATGGAAGAATTTTCCTGAGACCGAGGCTACCTAGGAGCATGAGGATGCCTTATGGTAATTCAAAAACTATATCGAGCGGTTTAAATTCGATAGTGCACTGAGATGTCGCGAACTTGATTGGGGGAGGGTATTACGCCCCGCTCATTTAACTCCCTAAAATCCAAATATTGCTGCCTATGGCTCTAAGATCCTCTATATATACTACTCATCTAAAAATATAGAGATGACCCTAGAATGTGGTAGACACTTCTAGAATAATCAAGAGAGGTCTTGGTCATGCTAGAGGACTCCAGACGGTGCTACTAAGTCCTAGAGAGTTCTAGACAAGGCTGGATGATGCTAGATGGGTTGGGACGGTCCTAGAAACTCCTAGAATGACTTGAAAAAGCCAAAATGGTGGGAGAACATCTTAGAAGGATCTAAGCCATGCTTGTTTTAGATTTCTCCATATAAATATATTTGTAGGTATCACTACTTTAATTAGGAATATTCTAGACCCTTTGTAAGATCATGCCACTTGGCACGATCATAACCCTTAGTTGGTTTAGGCTTTGCCTATACAAAGAACCCTTTGGGTTCATTTATACACAAGTCCCATTTGTGAAAGTTGCAAGCATCCTAAGAATAATACAAAGCTTTCATTCACTTAAACTCTCTTATCTTTTGCCACTTTGTCTCAAAGCCTACTTTAAGTCCCTTTTTTGAGTATTGCTAGGTTGACTTAGTGTGACAGACTGTGCTAAGTATCGCACGATTGTCTAGTTTAAGATTAGGATTGTGACAATATATTATTTAGAAATAAAGGATAAATTTGGCCAAATCGCATGACGAATACCTCTAATTTAGAAATACCAGTACTTGTTCCTCACATTTGTTTCGTTATATTCTTTCTATATCAAGCTTTTGGATATAACTAATCTATTATTATGATTTCTTAATGGTCCCACATTAGTGAGAAAAATGAAATTTGGATCCTTTGAGGTTCTATATAAATAGATTAATTAAACTAAGTTTAATGAATCACTATATTGACTGATAAGCTAGTTTATGGAAAATTTTCTTCAATGCATTATCCCCAAATCCTAACTAGAAGAATTATCGAAATTTCTATATTAATCTATTTTCAAGTATTTTACATTGGATGCCTCTATTTCCTCCTTAACAAATTACATTAAAACAAATTATCAATAAAAGAAACCTACTATACTCATAAAAAACACATAATTTAAATTGGTTAGTAACCACATGTATTCTTACCTCATTTATAGTACCAAACATAATCACATTCGTATTCACTACTCATAATGGCCCTTTATACTTAGGTCATGTTTAGTTGGGGGTAATGAAATGGAATAGAATGGAAACAATTCTAAAATGACCCCATTTCATTGTTTGGTTTGAAAATTCAAATAAGAAAAGTCTTTCCATTAGAATGAAATATGGTAGAATTTCATTCCACCCAAGATTAGGTGGAATAAGGTGAAATGGAATATCATTTAATTACACTATTTAATTAATAAAAAAACATAATTAAATGAAATAATAAAATAAAGTAAAATAATGCTAAATGTAAAATAATTTAATAAAATAATAACATAATTAATAAAATAATTTAATGAAATAATAAAATAAATAAAATAATGCTAAATATAAAACAATTTAATAAAATAATACTTTAATTAATAAAATAACTTAATAAATTAAAATAATACTAAATCTAAAAAAATTTAATAAAATAATACTTTAATTACTAAAAATAATTTATTAAAATGTAATAAAAAATAATTTAATTAATAAAAATAATTAATGAAATAATTTTAAAATAATAAAAAAAAATAATGCTATATGCAAGATAATTTAATAAAATTAAATAACAAATTCAAATAATACAAAATGTAAAAAAATTAATAAAATAATACTTTGATTACTAAAAAATAACTTAATAAAATATAATAAAATAATAATTTAATTAATAAAAATAACTAATAAAATAATTTAAAAAAAATAAATAACATAATTCTATATGCAAAATAATTTAATAAAATAATAATTTAATTAATTAATTAATTGAATAAAAAAAAATTCAAATAATACAAAATGTAAAAATGTAATAAAATAATCGTTTAATTGATAAAAATTAATAAAATGTAATAAAATAATCATTTAATTCATTAAAATTAATAAAATGTAATAAAATAAAATAAAATAATGCTATATGCATAATAATTTAATTAATTCATTCATTTAATGAAATAATAAAATAAAATAAAATAAATTATAAATGTAAAATTATTTACTAAAGTAATAAGTTAATTAATAAAATAATTTAGAAAAATAATAAATAAAATTATGGTAAATAAAAAATAATTTAATAAGATAAAATAATGCTAAATGTAAAATAATTTAATGAAATAATTGAATGCTAAATATAATTTAAAATAATTAAAATGAAGAGTGTTTTTGTAATTATATAACTAATTCCATTTCTTTTCACGGTTAACCAAACATAAGAATGTCCATTCAGCTGCTGATTTCACCACTTCAACCAAATAATATAATTACATTATCATTCTTTTCCATTTCATTTTGATTACTATTACCGTTACCATTACCATTCTATCACTACAACTAAACGGATTCTTAAGACATTCATATTCACTACTCATAATAGCCCTTTACACTTAAGGGTGTGTTTCGTAGACAATACTAAAAATAAAGTCTAGATTAAATAGTCCAATCCATTTTACTCTATTTAGCTCTTAGAAACGACGATTACTATTTTGTGAAGGGACAAAATAAGGGCCTTGGTGGAGAATTATTATAACCTTTCTGGAAGATGGCTTGAAAATAGTCTTATATCATTAGGCTTCTTTCAAAATTCCAATCCTAAAGTACTAAAAATTGAAAAATTTTGGATGACCAAATTTTTTGAAAAATTCCAGATTGATTTAGAAAAATATCATTTTTTAAAAAAATTAGAAAAATAATATTTTTAATAAATGTTTAGAAAAATAACACTTTTTCTTTAAAATTGGCATTTTTATTGGTACTCGAGGTAACCAATTAGACTATTTGATATAATCAATCTAGTTACTTGAGATAACTAGTCAAATTACCTGAAGTAATTTAATTGGTTACTTCAAATACTTATCAATTAATAAAAAGTGATATTTTTCTAAATACTTTTAAAAGTGATATCTTCTAATTAAAATCTGTGATTTTTCAAACAATTTCAAATTCCGAGATTTTTCAATTTTTTTGAAAATTACCCTAAAAAATCAAATTTCCTCTATCTTACTCCCAAAAAACATGAGCCCCACACACAATCTATTTTCTTACTCTCTCTTTCTTACTCTATCAATAAAAGTGGAACCCACATTATTTTATATGTTTGTTTTACACATTCCCTAAATAAAGTGAGTCCCACTTATATTTTTATAATTTTTTTTGTTAGTCTCATCTTTTAATTCACATTGCACCAAACAACTTTTAGTGCTAACATAAGTCAAGCCAATCTAATCCTATGTAATAGTTCAATCCAATACAGTCTTATCTACTAAATGAGACCATAAAATAAGAGCAAGAGTGCATTTTTGACCTGGGTGACCAGCCCACAAGGAATCGTGGCACTCTTTGATGAGCTCTTTTCTTAAGTTCCCCCACTTAGGCACATAGAGTTAATTGCCTTTGGCATAGAGAAGTCCGTTGCTCAGCCAAAACCGTCTTATCTTTCTTTCCGTTACTAGGGGCAGCAGGCTATTTGCAAGAACATCGTGTTCCAATCCTTCCTTGATTTTCTCTATCAAGGTACTATTGGGCCTGCTTAAGGTAGCCAGCTCTGCCTTTCTGCTTAGGGCATCTGCCACCACATTGGCCTTCCCAGGCTTATATTCTAGCTTGTAATCAAATTCTGCCAAGAAGTCTTGCCACCGAGCTTGCTTGGGACTCAACTTTTCCTGAGTTTGAAAGTAGCTTATGGCTACATTATCAGTCATGATCGTGAAGTGAGTAGCCAACAAGTAGTGTCGCCACATCCTTAGGCAATGGATGACTGCAGTCATCTCTTTTTCTTGCATCGTGTAGCGTCTCTCGGTTTTATTGAGCTTGCGGCTTTCATAAGCAATCATACGCCCTTCTTGCATTAGTACCCCTCTAATAGCAAAGTCAGAGGCATCCATATGTAGCTCATATGCCTTTGAGTGATCAGGTAAGTTGAGAATCGGATCCTTGCTTACCGCCCTCTTCAAGTCTTCGAATGAAACTTGACACTCAAGTGTCAATTCCCAAGACTTGTTCTTCTTGAGCAGGTTAGTAAGTGACGCTGCTCTTGCTGAGTAGGATTTGATGAACCGCCTATAATAATTCACAAGTCTGAGGAAAGATCTTAACTCTGGCACCTTCGTAGGGGGTTTCCACTCTTGGATGGCTTGTACCTTGGCTTCATCTATCATAAGTTTCTCATTCTTTATCTTATGTCCTAGGAACATCACTTCCTCTTGGGCGAAGGAGCACTTCTCCTTCTTGATGAATAGTTGGTTTTCCCTCAAGACCTCAAACACCTTCCTCAAATGTTCTAGGTGCTTTTCCATGGTCTTGCTATAGATGACTATATCATCAAGGTAGACTACCACGAACTGATCGAGGTAGAGATGGAATAACTTATTCATAAGGGTGCAAAATGTAGCAGGTGCATTGATAAGACCAAATGGCATGACTAAGAACTCATAAGCACCATATCTTGTCATGCATATAGTCTTGGGCTCATCCCCCTCTACTATACGCACTTGGTAGAACCCTGAACATAGATCAAGCTTTGAGAAATATCTAGCATTCTCAAGTTGATCGAACAAGTCAGCATTAAGTGGGATGGGGTACTTGTTCTTTACCGTCACCTTGTTAAGAGCTCGATAATCAATGAACATCTTTAGTGAGCTATCTTTCTTTCTCTGGAACAACACCGGGGCATTGAAAGGAGCTTTGGAAGGCCTGATGAAACCCGCATCAAGCAACTCCTTTAGTTGTCTCCAGAGTTCTGCTAACTCTAGAGGGGCCATTCAATAGGGACTCATCTTAGGTGGGCTCGTGCCTGGCTCAAGCTTGATTTTATGATCCACCTCCCTCCTAGGTGGAAGTTTCTTGGGCAGGGCATCAGGCATCACATCTTGGAATTCATCCAAGACAGTTTGTACCTCCATAGGTAGGTTACCTTGAGGTTCCAACTCTTCATCATTGTGCTCCTTTAGGATGGCCAAGTAACTCTCGTCCTCTCTTCTCAAGCCCTTCTTGAATTGAAGTGCAGAGAGTACTTAATTTTCCGCTTTTGTGGACTGCTTTGTTGGTACCACACAAGTCTTTTTACCATCTATGATGCACATAGAGTTGGCAAAAGGAACAGGGAATGCCCACACTATATCAAGGAATTCCAAACCAAGCACCACTGCGAAATCATCCATTAGCACTGCTGATAAGTCGACTTGGCCAGCCCACGCACCTAGGCTAGCCTTAACATCATGAGCAACCCCATGGATAGGGCGTGCTGCTGAGTTCACTGCCTTGAGGGAGCCCCTCCATTGGACACCATCAAGCCCAACTGCCTAGCTTCCTAAATAAAGATGAAGTTGTGGGATGCACCCGTGTCAACCAAGGCTTTAGTGGCTTTGCCATTGATTGTTGCATCCACGAAAAGTAGGCCCTTAGCTTGTGACTTAGAGGCCGACCGCAAGGCATTTAGGAGTTGTAAGGAACCAACATGTGCACCACCGTCCTCTCTATCACCTCCTTCTAGGCTTGGCTTGGAGGCAATTAAGGCATTGAGAGCTTTCTTCTTGGGACACTCGCATGCCTAATGTGGCCCATCACAAAGAAAGCACTTGACTCTTGGCTTGGAGAAGTCACGGTCTTCCTTCTCTTGCTCTTATCTTTGTGCCTGTAGGAGGAACTATCTTTGTTCCATTTTCCTCCTTTTGTTTGCTCTCCCCCACTCTTTGCTCTACCACCCTTCTTGTCTTTGGCCTTAGAAGGGTCCTTGTTGGTAGAGTAATCAACAAGGCTCTCGGCTACTGTAATAATATCGTCCAAGTCCTAGACACCACGGCGCTTAATCTCTAACTTGGCCCAGTTCTGAAGACCGTCCATGAACAAGAATAGGGCATCTTTATCTAAAGTGTTAGGGACTTCGAGCAAGAGTGTGGTAAACTCTTTCATGTAGTCTCTAACACTATCAGATTATCTGAGGCAGCAAAGACGGCCTCTCGCCTCCTCTTCGGCATTCTCGGGGAAGAATTGAATTTTTAGCTCTCTTTTGAAGTCATTAAAGGTGGCTATAGTGCACACCCCTCGTTGCATCTCCCTGTGTCTCCGCCTCCGCCATAGCATGGCTGTATCAGTTAGATACAAGGCAACATTACGAATTTTACCGGCATCGTCCGTCACACCGGTGGCCTCAAAGTATTGTTCGAGTCCCCATAGGAAGTTCTCATCTTCCATAGCATTGCGAGTACCATTGAAGGTCTTTGGTTTAGGTACCTCAACCTTCCTTACCTCAATGGTTGTTGTGGTGGTCGTCCCCGTGGCCACCACTCGCTTGCACAAAGCAAGATCACCACCCATCTCATCTACTCTAAGTAAAACATTACTGAGTTCTCTTTAGAAGCGATCTCATACCTTGGCAATCTCCAAATGAAGGGACTCAATCTCGCGCCTTGTCGGTCTCTAGCCCACCAAGCGTATCTTTGATGCCACTGTGGATTTCTGCATCCTCGGTCTCCAAACCATCGCAACGGCCATCTAAATCGTCTGCACGCTCGCTCAACGTGCCCAAGTTAGACTCTAGTCGGGACACTCTAGCCTCCAAGCTAGTCACCACATCTCTCGACTTGCCGCGAGTAGCACCTTTCTTCCCTTTATCATGCCCACATTCAGAAGCTCCAACTTCGACGGGGTCAGGAGTTGCAACCATAGTCTTCATTTAGACAATGGAACCACCAAGATACAACGAGCAACCAAAGCTCTGATACCACGCTATCACGACCCTAGCCTTAAACTAGACATTCGTGCAGCACTTAGTATAGTTAATCGCACTAAGTCAGCCTACCAACACTTAAGAAAGGGACTTAGAGTAAGTTTTTGAGACAAAGTGGTAAAGATGAGAGAGTTTAGGTGAATGAAGGCTTTGTATTACTCTTAGAAGGCTTTGTATTACTCTTAGAATACTTAGAACTCTCACAAATGGGACTTATGTACAAATGAACCCAAGGGGTCCTTTATATAGGCAAAGCCTAAACCAACTAAGGGTTTGGATCGTATTAAGTAGCATGATCTTACAAAGGCTCTAGATTATTCTCAACTAAAGTTATAATATATATAAAGATATTTACATAGAGAATTCTAGAACAAAACATGGTCTAGATCCTTCTAAGAGGTTCACCCACCATCTTGGCTCTTCTAAGTCATTTTAGGAGCTTTTAGGACCGTCCAACCCATTTAGCACCATTCGGTCTTGTCTAGAGCCTTTTAGGACTTAGTAGCACCAACTAGAGTCTTCTAGTATGGCCAAGACCTCTCTTGATCACTCTAAAAGTGTCCACCACGTTCTAGGGTCATCCTTAATCTTTGTGGGTGAGTAGTATATATAGAGGACCTTAGAGGCATGAGCAACAACATTTGGATTTTTGGGAGCCAAATGAGCAGGGTGTAACAATAAGCCTATAAATTTCTTTATTTTTTTACAAGAAAATTTGCTAAAATGGTCTACCTCATTTGGCAATTTTAGTAAGAGATTTAGCCTTTTAAGTTATTAATTGACTGATGGCATAGCCAAGGATAAAAATATCAATTTCAGTGGAAATATCAATACTCTAAAATTTAAAAATATCGATATCGGTGTACATTTTGGAAAAGATATAAAACTTTTATATGAAACATAGAAAAAGTAAAAAGAAAGCTTAGTATAATTTAGAACCATAAAAAATAATTATATTTCATGGAAATACATGAATGTATGACATATATTTAATAGAAAAATATGATCTAAATGAAAGAAATAGATACAATTAGTAGAATTAAAGTATTAAAAACAATTCATAAAACAAAAATTTATGTAAGGTTCAAAAAAATATCTATAGTTTTTGTTGACGGAGGTTTTATCAACAATGAATTTAGAAAATTATAAGATATAGCTTGTGTGTGAAAAGGGTTGATAAATCAAAGCAAGTAAAGAGACAAAAATTTTATAGTGATTCAGCCCCAAAAAAGATGAGCCTAAGTCCACTGTCTTTCACTATTTTCTGGAGAATTACAAGAGTTTTGTTAAGTCTCAAGGTTGGAATTCCAAGAGCTAAAAATACAGAGTGTCATCCGGAAAAAAGAAGAAGAGTCTCCTACAGCAACATTGAACTTCCCTTATATAGGTGAGAGTAGCTCAATGTTTCCCAATTGTGAAAACGGGTAAGTGTGTAATCAAAAAAATACAATTTGAGTAACAATATAACTGGGTAATAAGTTAAATGGAACGATTGGTCGATCTCCATTCAGAAACTTTTGTTTCCCTTTCTTTGTAGATTACCTGCTTGATGAAGCTTGATCTAGTTTTCTTTTCATACTGGTCGCACTTAACTCATTTGGAGGAGGTAGCACTTAACTCATTTGGAAGAGGTCGCACTTTGATTAGAAAAATTCTCATGCGACCTAACGCGTCAAACCAGGTCGCTAACTTTCCCTTTTTGGCATCGACCAATATATAGATTTTAGACCGCATAACAATTGGCCCCCAGCTCCATTAGTTCTTTAGGAAGTGCGAGCTTAAAAAATGCGACATCATGACATAATCTTGAGATCTTCAAAGAGTCGTCAGTTCTCAAATCCTATCCTATCAGAACCACGCGTACCTTTTCCTGACAGACGCAACCACGTGTCACATTTTCTCAGAAGAATAGCAAAACTCGAGAAGACTTCTCCGTTTTTGAGCAGACACGATGATAGTGATGACGCCACCTGTTTTCTTAAATCGAGAAGTTTCAAATTTCGAAAAGATGCTCATTTAATTTCGGAAAATTAACTCCCGCGTGAACTTCGGCCTTTAGATCCGAAAATTAAATGCATTGATCTACGGCTATGATTTGATGATACTTGAGATATATATATCGAAAATCCATCCACCTCTTCTTCAAAAGACTCGAACCCTATTGCCTCCTGTTTCTCTTACTTCTTCTGAAATCCGAAGCTTTTATAAGGAAAATCTTCCCGGCGTCCTTTTTTGTTTTTCATCTCGCACAAATTCATCATCTTCTCCGACGAAGTCATCACTATAATCCATCAGATAACATCTCGGTTCTTCAGTCTTCGAAAAAAAAGGTTAGTATACATTTTCTCTCTCTCTTATTGTTCTTCGATTTTTCAGAATACCCTCATTTATAGAGCTTATTTCTAGAAAGAGGAAGACAAATTGTAGAACCTAAATACCCTGAACATAAAACCATCCCCACATTTCGATAGACTGAAAAATGGGAATTTTTCATAATCTCTCTATTAATTTATAGAATAAATTATTTTTAGATGATTGATAGATGAACCCATAGGAGAAATTTAGGATCTGAAATCATGATGTTTGAAAACCAAAATCAGTCGAGTGATGAATTATCGAAGAGTTACTCGAACAGTTTTTGATGAATCCATAACAGCTTATCGATGCAATCCTAGGATTTGTGACCCCAAACTACTCGCAAATAGCAAAGATCCCTGATGCTCATATAGGACTAAAGCCATCCCATATTTCTTCTTTTAGATGTCTAGTAGGGAGGAATTTGGGGAAGGGAATGCATTCTCAGGAGAATCATCCAACAATACAAGCATTAGCTTTATAAACCTCGAAGACTATCTTAAGCCAGAACCTGAAGTAGAAATAACCGGGGTCAGGCAAAGTAGTCCTTGTATAGGCGACCTCCCTCAAGATCAGTGGCCTCGACATATCAGGGATGCCCTTGCATTTGCAACGGGTTATCACTATGTAGAGGGAGATTGGTTATGTACCAATATAAAGACGAGTTGTACAACAAACAAGCTCAGAAAGATCGTATGCAACTACAAAATCGACGTCCCTCTTCGCCTTCCCACAGAGTTCAATCGACCATACACACCTCCTCACAGAATTGTCTCATTCTCAGAAGCAGTTCTCAGATGTGGTGTCCACCTCCCACTTCATCCATACATAAAATCGATCATCGACTATTATAGAGTTGTCCCTTTTCAACTAACCCCAAACACATATAGATACATGGTAGGTTTGTACATATTATACCATAAATTAGGTTTAGAATCCCCACTCCTGAAGAGTTCGCTTGGTTCTACCAAGTAAAATCAAATCCATCAAACTTCGGCTTCTTTTATGCGAGCAAGTGGTCAAATCAAGCAATAAAAACTATCTACGGGGTTCGCAAAAATATGGGAAAATGGAAAAATCCATTTTTCTACTTTGACTACACGGATAATGGCTTCTTTCAAAACCCTGGTAGGTAACTTTCAACTTATTGCTTTCTCTATATAAATATATTATTCTGATCGCATTCGTAAGTCATCGCAGATAATAGGGAATGACCGAGACTCTCCAAAGAGCAGCTCGCAAAGGTGTATAAAATAAACAACCTTCCGATTGAAGAATTTGATTAGAAGAGGCTTGGGACAACCATGAACCTAGTTGCTTACGGACTGTTTCCAAGGGGAGCCACTTTCCCAGATTCTGCCAACCGTCTGACCAAACCCTCGAGCTCGAAGAAGAAGCCAAGGAAACAGAAAGAAAAGGGTGCCTCGTCTTCCAAACCCAGGAAATGAAAAGCACTTGCCACTCCTACCGTCTCAGAACCATCGTCTTCAGAAGCTGCATCGCCACTAATTTCTCAGTAGCAAGAAGGTAGTTATTTTATTTTTTCTTCCTTTTTGTCGCATTATATACCTCTTATGCTAACCAATCATATTTGTTTAGAAATGGCAATTGGCAGTGGACTGTGAGTACCACCTTCAAGTCTTTGGTCAATGGCAAAGTCCAAGATACTAGAGAGCACACCCTCTTCCTCGACGAAAGGGAAAGAGAAGGTTGACACTTCAAAGAAGCGAAAAAGTCACCTTCGAGGATATCCCAACAAGCTCACCTCCTCCTCAGCCTTCAAAAACTGTGAGCCAGCCTGAGCCATCCAAAGAGATAGCCACCTTTTCTGAGGGACCAAGCCAGGCCGACAAGGACAAGGAGCTTTTTGCACTCCTTCGCCAACTGCCAGAGAAAGCGGGCATAAGCATGGCCTTTATCGACTGTTTCACTTCTGAGGATGGTTGGGAGAGGATAAAGTGATGACCAGCTAAGGTTGCCTTCAGTTCTGCAATGAGGATGTTGGCAAACGTAAGCATCTTCTATCTTTACTCTTCAATGCATTTTTCTTGTATTGATGTGTGTTATATTTTTAGACCGCTGCAGCTGCTGTTTTGATGCATGACCCGGTCCTTGAATGCATGGAAAAGGCTGAAAAAGTCAAAGAAATAACCCAAGCATCCGAGGACTCGGAGAAGAAGAGAGAAAATCCTTCAAGTTGGAGAATCAGTAGCTGCACGAGGGTCTGGCCAAGGAAAAGTTTGAAAATGAGAAGCTCAAGTAAAAAATTAAAGAACTTGAGAAGACTATCTCCGACCATACGGATATTCTGACGGAGACGATAACAGAGGTGGCTCACAAGGCTATAGAAGAGTTCAAGGCCACTGAAGGCAAGGAGCTTGAAGAAAAAGCTAGTGACATTGCCTCGTCGATCATAATTTACAATATCTTCTGTGAGCATCCGGATTTCAACTTTTCCATCCTTGGTGAAGATGTGGTCGAGCTTGTCCAGAGATGGAAGGAAGCCGAAACTGCAAAAACTAAAGACGGTGGAGCGAGCACATCTGTATAGATTTTATTTTTTTATTTTAAAAGTTTCAGAATAATGCAGGCTGGTCCCTTTTTTTTTTTTTTTTACTTTGTAGCACTTTGCTTGCATACAGGTGCGAGCTTTTATCAATGAATGTTTTCTTGTCAGATGTTTATTCCTACAAAAAACAATTAAAACATTGCATTTTAATATAAAGATGCATAATTTAACCAAGTAGTCAATCATTAGGTGACTGATCGGTACGCTATTGCGATTCGAATCCAACTAACTTAAAACGGATTTTAAGTGTTAGGATAGGTTAGGTCGCTTAAGAAAACAGCAAGTATGAGTGATGCGAACTCAATGCTGTTTTTCAAAAGTTCTATGGCAAAATGTAATATAGCAATATATCACATCGAATAATGAACATTTTGCTTAGTTACTTTGTTGTTCGAGGAGGGAAATTGCATAATGTGACATGCTATGGCATGAAGCGAGGAGAAAATCCTATGATTTTAAGAAATTTTAGTAATTCGGCAATCTAAAATTCCAACTCCTCTAAATGGATATTTGCATAGTCCCTTAGGAAGCAAGTAGGAGAACATTCTGATCTTACTGCCCCCTGAGTTTTATGGTGTTCGAAGATTGCCATAAAACTATAAAAGATGAACCAAATAAAATTGAATTATCGAACAAAAGACATCTTTATTGATGAATGATGACGAATGTCGAATAACAAGAAGACATCTTTATTGATGAATGCGACAAATGATGAATAGAAGGTGCCCCCTAGGTCGTTTAAAATACACGAAGATATACATGAAGATTTACTGATAATAGCGACGAAGTTGTTCTGTATTCCAAGTATGCTTAATCTTTTGTCCACCAGTGCGAGCTAACTTATATGTCCCAGGTCGAATGATGGCATCAATAATATATGGTCCCTCCCAAGTGGGTCCAAATACACCAGCACCGGGCTCTTTATTATTAGGTAGGACTTGTTGAAGAACAAGATCACCAACTTCAAATCCCCTGCTTCTAACTTTAATGTTATAATATCGAACAATGCGTTGTTGATATGATGCAATTCAAAACTGAGACTGCTCGTGCCTTTCTTCTAAAAGATCGAGCTCAATCCTCATTAGTGCGTTATTCTGATCTTGCTTATAGGTAGATCGTCGTAGAGAGCTCACACCAATTTCTACTGGTACCATTGCTTCGTATCCATAAGCTAAAGAGAATGGACTCTCTCCCATAGCAGTTCTTGAGTGGTGCGATAAGCCCATAATACTTCAGGGAGCATATCTGGCCAAGCTCCTTTGTGCTCTTCCAACTTTGTCCTTAGGTTCTGTTTAAGTATCTTGTTTATGGCCTCGACCTGTCCATTGGCTTGTGGATGAATAACAGCAGAGAAGCCCTTCTTGATGCCTAAGTTATCGCAGAAGTTACAGAACTCGTCGCAGTCAAATTGTTTCCCATTATCAGAAATTATAGTATGTGGTATACCATAACGGCAGATTATAGATTTGTAAACAAAATCTATCATCTTTCTTGCGGAAATGGTACTCAAGGCTTTAGCTTCTGTCCACTTGGTGAAATAATCGACTGCGACTACTACATACTTTAATCCACCTCGCGCCAATAGAAGCATTCCGATAATATCAATTCCCCATACTGCAAATGGCCATGGACTAGTCATTGGAGTTAGAGAAACATGTGGCATTCTAGGAACAGTCGCAAATCGTTGACATTTGTCACACCTCTTAGTAAATTCTATTGTATCCTTCTTCATATTTGGCCAAAAATATCCTTGTCTGAGAACCTTGTTCACAAGTGCCTGTCCCCCTGAATGGTTTCTGCATATTCCTTCGTGAATTTCCCTCATAATGTAGTGTGCTTTTTCTTCATCAACACATAATAATAACGGTGAACTAAAACTTCTTCAATAAAGTTTCCCATCATAGATGATATAGCGAGTTGCCTTCATTCTCAGTTGCTTTGTATCATCTTTACTTTCGGGGAGATCGCCATTTTATAGATACTTCATTATAGGATCCATCCACAATGATTTTTTATCAACCGGCATGGTTACTTGGCGCTGTACCTTGATACTTGGTTTTGCAAGAAATTTGATAGGGACCACCTTTAATAACTCGGCATCTTTTGTTAAGGCGAGCTTAGCTAGAGCATCTGCCCGAGTATTCTTAATGCAAGGAAGAAGTTGAATGTTATAAGCAGCAAATGTCGAGAACAGTCTTTGTACCTCCTGTAAGTAAGCCATCATTCTCTCTCTTCTTACTTGATAATCGCTGATCACTTGACAAACGACCAGCTGGGAATCACTATATACCTCAATCATTTCGGCCTTTATTTCTTGTGCGAGCTTTAGCCCTGCTATCAGTGCTTCATATTCAGCCTTATTATTCGACGTTGGAAATTTGAAGTGAAGTGCACAATGAATATTATGCCCTTCAGGACTGATTAGTACTAAGCATGCACCGGCTCCATTCTCGTTTGATGATCCATCGATGTAAAGTTTCCACAATCCTGATAAATCTATAGCAGGTTTTTCGATCACTTCTGTGGGAAGATTAACATCATATGTGAAATTTGCAATGAAATTTACTAGGGCTTGACCTTTAATCGCAGTACGGGGTTGAAAATTGATGTCGAACTGAATCAACTCAATGGCCTACTTAAGTAGTCATCCTGAAGTCTCAGGTTTTTGCAGAACTTGCTTTAATGGAAAATTTGTGAAAACTTTGATGGAGGCGCATGAAAATAAGGTCGAAGCTTCTTGGATATGGCGATGAATGCTAATGCCAACTTCTCCATCTCTAGATATCTCGTTTCGACATTAAGCAATCTTTTACTTATGTAATATACCAGTCGTTGTATCTTTTCTTCTTCTCAAATTAACGCAACACTTGTCGCATATTTGGAAATAGCAAGATACAATATAACTCTTCCCCAGGGTTTGGCTTCGACAAGAGTGGAGGAGAACCTAAGTGTGTTTTCAATTCTCGAAACGCCTGCTCGCATTCTTCAGCCCACTCGAACCTCTTCGAACCCTTCAATACTTCAAAGAATAGTTGGCATTTATTAGTTGACCTGGATATAAATCGACTCAATGCAGACACTCTTCCCGCTAGGCTCTACACATCTTTGGGTTTGCGAGGGGATTGCATATCAATTAGTGCTTGTATCTTCTGAGGGTTAGCCTCGATTCCTCGTTGGTTAACCATGAACCCCAGGAATTTTCCAGATCTTACTCCGAATGCATACTTCTGGGGGTTTAGTTTCATTAGATATTTTTGAAGAATTTTGAACATTTTATCAAGATGCTTGACATGATCTTCAGCTTTCTTCGACTTTACCAACATGTCATTAACGTATACTTCCATTGTCTTGCCAATTTGTTTTGCAAACATCATATTGACAAGACGCTGATAAGTCGCTCCTATGTTGATGAGTCCAAAGGACATCTTCTTGTAACAGTACAATCCTCGGTCAGTGATGAACGAGGTATGCTCCTCATCTAGCTCGTACATGGGGATTTGATTGTATCCAGAATACGCTTCCATAAAGCTTAAGAGTTCATGCCCCAACATCGCATCTACAACTTGGTCAATTCTTGGAAGGGGAAAACTATCCTTTAGGTATGCTTTGTTGAGGTTGGTGAAATCGATACCCATCAGCGAGCTCATCATCCTAGCCAGTAAGTGCATCTAATGCGATCCTCAAATTATGAACATCGACATTCGGAGGGAGAACATTATCTTTTACTGGTGGTAGGGGTAGCCTTTGGTCGTTATCACGATATAAGGCAGATTGGTCAGGCAGGGTCTATTGCGACCTTTGTAGGGTTTCTAATGAAATAGTGCGATGAGATCGACTTTGGTCATTATGATGCGATGTGGATCGCTTCTGACTACGTCACTGTTTTAGATGTTATCTTAGGTATGCAAGATTCTGTTGAGACTCCCTACTAATCCTTTCAAAGATGCTCCTCGATTGACATTTTTGTTCGTTGTTTAGACAATCACGATTGATGGTTGCTCTCCAAGAAGGTTATCCACGATAATGATCAGTGCTCGAACTTTTAGTACCAGATTCTAGAGCAAGTCTGTGACCTTGCCTTTTCCCTTGGAGGCGCGATCTTCACAATGCTCCTGTTGGGCTTTATGCTGGTCGTGGTTCTCTGTCTCTAGGATCTGAATTCCTCTCTCAGGTAGTTGAGCAGGACGTTCTCTGGGACGTTCATATTATGGTGGAGTTACCATCTTTCCCTCAGCAAGTCATCGTAGAGAGTCATTAATTTGACTAGTGATTTGCTGAAGGTTTACCAGTGCCTCCTCCATGCGATCCTATCTCTGGACAACATTTTCTGGTGTGGTCACGGTAGGCTGATCCTGAGCAGGATCTATCTGTGCAGCAGCAGTGCTTTGAGGTTAGTTTTGGCTAGTTCCCATGTTTCTGGTAGTATTTCTAGTGTTTGCCATTGTTAAAGAAGCGGAATTGATAAAATTTTTTGCTGGAATAGTCCTCATTCTAGTGCCAATTGTTGACAGAGGTTTTGTCAACAATGAATTTAGAAAATTGTAAGAAGTGGCTTGTGTGTGAAAAAGGTTGATAAATCAAAGCAAGTAAAAAGACAAGAATTTTATAGTGGTCTAGCCCCAAAAAAAATGAGCCTACGTCCATTGTCTTTCACTATTTTCTGGAGAATTACCAGAGTTTTGTTAAGTCTTAAGGTTGGAATTCCAAGAGCTAAAAATACAGAGTGTCGTCCAGAAAAAAGAAGAAGAATCCCCCACAACAATATTAAACTCCTCTTATATAGGTGAGGGTAGCTCAATGTTTCCCAATTGTAAAAATAGGTAAGTGTGTAATCAGAAAATACAATTAGAGTAACAATATAACTAGGTAATAACTTAAATGGAACGATTGGTCGATCTCCATTCAGAAACTTTTGTTTCCCTTTCTTTGTAGATTACCCACTTGATGAAGCTTGATCTAGTTTTCTTTTCATACTGGTCGCACTTAACTCATTCAGAGAAAGTTGCACTTAACTAATTCGGAAGAGGTCGTATTTCGATTAGAAAAATTCTCATGTGACCTGACCCGTCAAACCGAGTCGCTAACTTTCCCTTTTTGGCATCGACCAACATATAGATTATAGACTGCACAATAGTTTTAAAAATACATTGAAATATATTTACATATTGTGTATAAAATTTATAAAAGGTCGTAAAAAGATACTTTAACAAAGATTAAAAATTTATTAACTTCTAGTTTTTCTTCAAATTTTGAAATTTTCCAGAAATTTCTCAAAATTCTTGAAAAAATTACACTACAAATTTTCAAAATTGATATTTTCAACGAAATTTCCTCAAAATATTTTTTGCCCCTAAAAGATCTTTTGATACCCCTAATTTCTATGAATTTCAACAAAAATTTTATCCTTGCATGTGGCTATGAGAAATTATTCCTTTGTGCAAATGTGTTGAGTGGTACAAAAAGAGTAGTTCCCATTTTTTTGGATTGAATTTAGGGCCTCCACATAAATGGCACGTTTACTTCACCGTATTTGTAATTAGAATAAATAAGTAGAAAAATAAATGGAATACAACTAGGAGAACAATAAGATCATTATTTATGTTACATTGTTTAGTTAAAAGTGTTAGTTTTAAAACAATTTTCACAGTAGAAGATTGGTCAAAGAATATTCAAAAAAAATTTCAAAATAATTGACAATATGTGTCACAACCCAAAACTGAGGCAAGTGGCAGAAGGGGTATTTCACAAGGATGAGAAATTCCTTGATTTATTTGAAAACATCTAAAAGTTATAGTTTTGTAAAAAAGTCTATTTTAGATAAAATAAAATATTTGGAATTCTATCCCGTGAACCTCTCCCACAGTTCATATACACCATTAAACATAGATCGAATAAACACCGAAGAGACGTAAATCAAATATATGTTAAAATATAATCATCATCCACGTCATAACAAACATCAAATGGCATACATGACTTCGCAGACAAAATAGAATGTAGTAATCTTGGTTCAATACTAAAACAAAACTCAAATAATCCAAACAATGTAACAACACACTTCAATTGTTACCAAGATAACGAACTATAATCCCGATGGCCTCTTACTCCTCTTTATCTCCAATATCGCACTAGACACCACCTGAGGAAGAAAGGAAGGGAGTGAGCATAAAATGCACAGTAGAAAAAATAATTACCTCGATCGAAAATATTTTAGTGATGGAAAGTTCCTGCATGGTTAGTTTAAATCCAATACATACATATGTGATAATCCAAAACTGGAAATTGTCACGTATATGTATAAATAAATCAGTATAATCAAAACCATTTAATTCAGATGCACATAATACAAATCAACCTATACCCATGAGCTCACATCCTCTCATCTGTGGAAATCCAGGATGATGGCACTAAGTGTACCTAACAGCCTGTCTGACACCTAAGCTCATACCCAGAGGGGACACCTATGCGTCGCCTACCAAACTTGGAGGGGCAACCGAATTGCCTACGCCTGCCAAATAGGGAGATAATCAGAAGTAACAAAACCCCGTGCAGGTTTATAGACTCCACACCGATGGTAGGGCACGCAGCACCACACAATAAACCCACGATGCTAGCACGGTGCTCATGTATGATCCTATGACATGTGCAACACAAAACTAAAATGTGAAAATAATTGTACTCTCATTTTTCAATAAAATAAGTATATTAGGTTTTTATAGAAAAACGGGTAGCACAATAGCCCTATTTTGATATACCCAAAATAACCTGCACTCAGAAAATCCCTAATGCAATATAGTATATATGTGTATATCATACTATCTGAGTCCATCACATATGTTCAAGAAAACCAAAAACCATATTTGTTCTCATATGTTGCAGAAAATAAGTTTTAGTCAAAAATAGTATAAAACGGAGGTAACCGAATCCCTCCCTCACAAAAATAGCGATACCATACTATTGAATCCTTAAGGCATCGTCAAGGATAGTCTGGAGTGTCGGAAACCAATTCCAAGCCCTCGATCGTCCTCTTGCAAAAAACCAACTTCTCAACGGAGCTTCAATTTTACAAATGAGCCTCTTCATTGAATTCCTAGTATCCAAAATAGCTAAGTTAGACATATAACTTGTCCAATTTGAGTCCGGACCTACACTGAACCAGTGGCACGTAAATCGGGGTAAATCTTAGCCGTCTGATTTTGATTTTTGTGCCAATTAGCAAACATAGGCAAATTATATATATCAAACTTCCCCATTTTCCGAGTACAATCCAAAAATGACAACAAAAATACGATCCAACGGCCGGATCAAAAAGTCAACTCAAGCTCAAAATATTCCAAAAATGGCAACTTTTGATTCGAGCATTATGGAGTTAAGATATATATATACCTTGAGCTTCCTCTCGACGAGACGAATCCAACGAGCCTGGTTACAAGTCAAATGGTGGTCGGAATCGTCGCCGGCGACGAGAAATCTGAAGTAGTCCACTTCGTCTTCTTCGGCAATAGCTGACGACGGTTGGCAGAGTTTCCTGGCGGCACGGTAAGCTCACGCCAGGTGGTTGACGGGCTGAACGGTGGACTGGGCGGTAGCACGGCCTCCCCTGGTGCGTCGACTGAGAGTTAACAGAGAGAGCGAAGGAGGCGTCGGGGAAGAGAGAGAGAGAGAAGAGAGAGAGAAAGTGAGTGGGAGGGAGAGCCCACGTGCGTTAGTAGGGGACTATGCAATTTTTAAAAAAAATTGCACTATAGTCCCCGATTCCCAAATCTCTATCAATTCTACCCCACAAAAATTACAATTTAGTCCTTCTACATAAAAATTTTACAAATTAATCCCTTCATTATTATATCCAGAAAATTGATAAATTTCCAAATTACCCTCCCAAAAATTCGGGTTTTTACATTCTCTTCTCCTTAAAAGAATTTTATCTCGAAATTCAAAATATAAGTCAAGGTTACATCACAATACAACTTCTGACTGAAGGTTAAACAAATGAGGGTACTTCTCATACATCTCTGTCTTGAGTTCCCAAGTAGCTTCGTCTTTTTTGTAATATTCCCAAAGCACCTTGACAAGTGGAATCACTCTGTTGCGAAGCACCTTCAACTATCTAGCCAACAAACGAACAGGTTGCTCTTCATAGGGCGCATCTTCTTGGATCGGTACATACATGTACTGAACAACATAAGATGGGTCCGGCGTGTACTTTTTCAACATCGACACATGAAACACGTTATGCATGTGACCCAACTGTGTAGGTAGATTCAAGCGATACGCCACTGGTCCAATTCTCTCAGTGATCTCAAAGGGACCTATATACCTTGGAGCTAGCTTACCCTTAACCCTAAATCTTGTCACACCACGCCTTGGAGTTACTTTCAAGAATACGGAATCACCAGTATCGAACTCTACCTCACGCCTCTTTGGGTCAGCATAACTCTTCTGGCGACTCTGAATCTCCTAGAGTCTCTCCCGGATATCCTTGTTCTTCTTAGAAGTCTCCTCAATCAGTTCAGGTCCAAGAGTAATATGCTCTTTAGGTTCTGCCCAACACAAAGGCGACCTACACGGCCTCTCATACAACACTTCATATGGAGCCATACCCACACTGGTCTGGTAATTGTTATTGTAAGCAAAATCTACCAAAGGAAGATGATCATCCAATTTCCCACCAAAAGTCCAATATGCAACAACGTAGTATGTCCTCAAGAATCTGAATGGTCCTTTCAGAATGACCATCTGACTCCAGATGGTGAGCCAAACTGATATCCAACTGCGTACCCAATGCTTTTTGCAAGGCTCTCCAAAACTTAGAAGTGAACCTCGGATCTCTGTCGGAGACTATGCTTGAAGGCACACCATACAAGCGTATGATGTTCTCCATATACAGTCTACTGAGCTTAGTAGTGAGTAGTCCATCCGGATTGGTACAAAGTGAGCACTCTTTGTCAACTGATCGACTACCACCCAAACTGCGTCATTCTTCCTCAAGGTCTTGGCAAACAAGTCGCGAAGTCCATCATGTTCTTGTTCCATTTCCATTCTGGAATCGGTAATGGCTAAAATAACCCAACTGGCCTCTGGTGTTCCACCTTGACTTGATGACAAGTTAAACACTTAGCTCCAAAGGTAGCTATATCCTTATTCATCCCTTTCCACCAATACTACCTCTTAAAGTCTCGGTACATCTTATCACTACCCGGATGTATGGTGAACCTTGATTTGTGAGCCTCAGTTAGAATGGTTTTTCGAAGATTAGAGTCATTAGCTATAGCTAACTCCCCACTGGACAGTCTGGAGAAGTAATGGTGAAATCATAATGTTGCTCAGGTATACAACCCCTTCATTCTCGAAGTACTGTAAGTTGTAGTCACCAATCGCAACTGAGTTCCTCCAATCTTCAAACACCAGTTCAACTAGTGCACCACGAGGCTTCCTACTCAGTGCATCAGCTACAACATTAGCCTTACCATGATGGTACTATAGGTCGAAGTAATAATCCTCCATATACTCAACCCATCTTCGCTGTCTCAAGTTCAGATCCTTCTGAGTAAAGAGATACCTCAAACTCTTATGATCAGAGAATATGTCGAACTTCAAACCATATAAGTAATATCACCAAATCTTCAAAGCAAAGATCACTACTGCAAGCTCCAGATCATGGGTGGGATAATTCCTCTCATATGGCTTCAACTGACGAGAAGTATAAGTCACAACTTGACCATTCTGTATCAAGACACATCCTAAACCCGTTTTTGAAGTATCGGTATACACTACATAAGGTTTGCTACTGTCAGAAATAGTAAGGATTGGTGTAGTGGTCAAGCTCTACTTCAACTTGACAAAAGCTTCTTCACTTTTATGATCCCAAACAAACTTGGCATCTTTCTTGGTCAACTTCATCAAAGGCAAGGCGACCCTCGAAAAATCTTGCACAAAACAGCGGTAGTAGCTTGCCAAACCAAGGAAACTCCATACTTCTGCTACATTTCTTGGTCTCTCCCACTCTAGAATAGCTTCCATCTTAGTGGGATCGACCGAAATACCTCTATGAGAAATCACATGCCCTAAGAACTTCACTTTTGACATCCAAAAGTCATACTTCGATTTCTTGGCATACGACTGATGATCTCTCAAGATCTTAAGTACTATCCTCAGATGCTCGGCATACTTTTCTCGAGTCTTGGAACACATTAGGATGTCGTCGATGAACATAATCACGAAACGGTCCAAAAACGGCCTGAAAACCCAATTCATAAGATCCATAAATGCTGCGGGAGCATTTGTCAAACCAAATGGCATCACCAGAAACTCAAAATAATCATTTCGAGTTCTAAATGTTGTCTTAGATATATCATCCTCCCTTATCTTCAACTGATGATAACCGGATCTCAAATCGATCTTAGAGAAGAACCTTGAGCCACCGAGTTGATTGAACAACTCATCTATCCTTGGCAAAGGATACTTATTCTTCACTATCAACTGATTCAACTTTTTATAGTCCACATAGAGTCTCAACGAACCATCAGCTTTCTTTGCAAACAAAATAAGAGTACCCCAAGGAGAAGTGCTACTGTGAAGAAAGCCCTTCGAAAGCAGGTCATCCAACTGTTCTCTCAATCTTCCATCTTAGCAGGAGCCATGCCATAGACTGGAATAGAAACTGGTTAAGCTCCAGGAACTAGTTCAATGTAGAACTCGATTTTTCTATCTGGTGATAACCCCGGTATGTCTTCAGGAAATACCTCTGAATACTCATTGACCACCGGAAACTATAGGTTTTAATCGTTTGTCCTCACCTCGCCATCAATGGCAAACAAGTTCCCATAACACTCGAGTTTCTTCCTTCCATCTATGCACTTTCAAAACAGGACTAGGCTTTAATAGACTCATTCTAGCCTGATAGACAATAGGTTGCCTATCACCAGGAAAAAGAGTCACCCGCTTTTTATGACAGTCTATAACGGCTCGATACTTCGACAACCAATCCATACATAGTATTATGTCATACTGTCCTATCGACAACACAATCAAATCAACAAGAAGCTTCCTATCACCGATCACAACCTGACAACACTTACACACTAGACATATCGGTTACTCCTCCAAAATGTGTACCAATATCAATACATAATCCAAATCAGAAAATTCCAACCCGAACAGTTGAGCAAACAATAAGGATATGAATGAATGGGATGCACTAGTATCAAACAAAACATGTGTCCAAGAGTGTGAAAGAAGGATCATACCGTTAACAACACCTTGACCAGTGCGATCCTGAGTGTCGTCTCCCCAAGTAAAAGTATCGGCTTGGCCAGTCACCTTCCCTTTCCCCTTGTTACTTTTTCCCTAGCCCAGACGGCTACTGCTGGATCCCAAACCACTACTACCATATCCAGGCCCACCCTGACTCCCTGAGGAGTCAGAAAACTCTGAGTAGAACCCTGAGGGCACTACTGATGTTGATAAGGCTGAAGGGAAGTAAAAGTCTATGAAACACCCTGTGATTGTTGCGGTCTTGCTTGAGTGTTCTGATAAGAAACAGAATCGAACTGGCTCCTCTGCTGTCCTCCCTGAGAAAGAAGAGATTTCTGCAGACGGTTGGGACACTCCTTTTTCCGATGACCCTACTGGCCACAAACGAAACATCCTCCATACAGACTGCCTCTACCACCCCCTGAAGAACTACTGTTGTTCGAGCTCCCAATGTTCGGAGTGCCTTGGGCTGACTACTGCCCCTGGTTCCTTCTGGTGACTTTCCTGTCATCACCTCTCCATTAGTTCCTCCTGGAATCTAATCCTTCTTCGATGGCCTCTGCCCGTTGGGCAGCCACTGTAATCTCAGGAAGAGTATGGAAAGTTTGGGTGCTAATTCTGTTGAAAATATTCCAATTCAGATGACTCCTGAACTTGGCAACTCGGTACTTCTCACTCGTACCCGGTCTAAGAGCAACATTTGCCAACTCAGTGAACTCTATTAGGTACTTATTCATTGTTCTGTTACCTTGAATCAACGTCTCAAACCGGTTCACCACTTCATCTTATTGATCCTCATTGGCATCCTGGGCCTTGAAAATCTGTTCAAAGTCTTCCCAAGTCAAACCCACAATATCTTGCATCTGTTCCACTGTTTCCTACCAGTGAATGGCACTCCCTGCCAAACGGGTAACATAAACACAGCCCAAAACTCAATCGGAGTACCAAGTGCCTGAAAGTGTCTCTCCATCTCACGCAACCAAGCAATTGTCGTGAAAGCTCCTGGCCTACCATCAAACTGCCCTAGTTGGAGACGTATGAACTTCTGGAGATGATTCGACTGATCCAACTAATGTTTCCTCAAAGCTGGAGGTTGATTGTCTAGATTACTCATCTGGGCGAATGCCTACTGCATTGCCTCGATCAGATAAGTGAAATCTAGATGAGGAGGTTCGGCACTCGGCTGGTGCCTCAGAACTCTTCTTGGAGGCATCCTTAGAAGTCTGAAACAATATGCCAAACTATTAATGTGATAATGATGAATGCTTGTCATAAAATCAACTTCAATCTAGTTTAATGGTGATATGTTTAAGCTGTTAAATTCAAAGCTCTGATACCAAAATTTAAAAACGTAACCCAAAACCCAAATTAGTGGCAAAAGGGGAATTTCACAAGGATGAGAAATTCCTTGATTTATTTGAAAACATCTAAAGTTATAGTTTTCTAAAACAGTCCATTTTAGATAAAATAAATTATTTGGAATTCCATCATGTGAACCTCTCCTACAGTTCGTACATCATTAAACGTAGATCGAATAAATACCGAAAAGATATAAATCAAATATATGTTCAAACATCATTATCATCCATGTCATAACAGACATCAGAATGGCATACATGAGTTCACAGACAAAATAGAAAGTAGTAATTTTAGTTCAATGCTAAAACAAAACTCAAACAATCTAAACACTACAACAACATGTTTCAAGCGTTATCAAGATAACGAACTATAATCCCGATGGCCTTTTACTCCTCTTGATCTCTAAGATTGCACTAGACACCACCTGAGGAATGGAGGAAGGGAGAGAGCATAAAATGCCTAGTAGGAAAAATAATTACCTCGATCGAAAATATTTTAGTAATGGAAAGCTCTTACATGGTTAGTTTAAATCCAGTACATATATATATGATAATCCGAAACAAGAAATCGTCACGTATATGTATAAATAAATCAGTATAATTAAAACCATTCAATTCAGATGCATATAACACAAATCAACCTATACCCATGAGCTTACATCCTCTCATCTATAGAAATCTAAGATGATAGCACTAAATGTACCTAACAGCCTGCCTAACACCTAAGCCCATACCCAGAAAGAACACCCATGTATTGCCTACCAAATCTGGAGGGGCAACCGAATTGCCTATGCCTACCAAAAGGGGAGGTAATCATAAGTAACAAAACCACGCGCGGGTTTACGAACTCTACACCGACGGTGAGGCACGCAATGCTATACTGTAAACCTACGATGCTAATACAGTGCTCATGTATGATCCTATGACACGTGCAACACAAAACTAAAATGTGAAAATAATTGTACTCTCATTTTTCAATAAAATAAGTATATTAGGTTTTTATAGAAAAACGGGTAGCACAACAGCCCTATTTTGATATACCCAAAATAACCTGCACTCAGAAAATCCCTAGAGCAATACAGTATATATATGTATATCATACTATCTGAGTCCATCACATATGTTCAAGAAAACCAAAAACCACATTTGTTCTCATATGTTGCAGAAAATAAGTTTTAGTCGAAAATAGTATAAAACGAAGGTAACCGAATCCCTACCTTACAAGAATAGCGATACCATACTATTGAATCCTTAAGGCGTCGTCAATGATCATCCAGAAGGTCGGAAACTAATTCCAAGCTCTCGATCGTCCTCTTGCAAAAAACCAACTTCTCAACAGAGCTTCAATTCCACAAATGGACCTCTTCACTGAATTCCTAGTATCCAAAATAGCTAGGTTAGACATATAACTTGTCCAATTCGGGTCCGGACCTACACAAGACCAGTGGCACGTAAATCGAGGTAAAACTTAGCCGTCCGATTTTGATTTTTGTGCCAATTTTCAAATATAGGCAATATATCTATCAACTTCCCCATTTTCTGAGTACAATCCAAAAATAACAACAAAAATACGATCCAACGGCTGGATCAAAAAGTCAACTCAAGCTCAAAATATTCCAAAAATGGCAACTTTTGATTTGGGCATTATGGGGTTAAGATATAAACACTTTGAGCTTCCTCTCGACAAGAGGAATCCAACGAGCCTGGTTAGAGGTCAAATGGTGGCCGGAATCGTCACTGGCGATGAGAAATCCGAAACGGTCTACTTCGTCTTCTCCGCCAACACCGGCTTTGGCAGTAGCTGGCAACGGTCGGCGGAGCTTCCTGGCGGCACGATGAGCTCACACCGTGTGGTTGGCAGGCCGGACGGTGGCCTGGGCGACGGCGCGACCTCCCTTGGTGCGCTGGCTGAAAGTGAATAGAGAAAGCGAGGGAGGCATCGGAGAAGAGAGAGAGAAAATGAGTGGGAGGGAGAGCCCATGTGGGTAAGTAGGGGACTGTGCAATTTTTTAAAAAATTGCAATATAGTTTCCGATTCCCAAATCTCTATCAATTCCGTCCCCAAAAATTGTAATTTAGTCCTTCTATACAAAATTTTTGCAAATTAATCTCTCTATTATTATATCCAGAAAATTGGTAAAATTTCCAAATTACCCTCCCAAAAATTCAGGTTTTTACAATATGAGTGCAAAGTATTAATTCTTGGCAAATAGGAATAAACAAAGAGAATAGATCGAATATCTCTTGTAGCCTATCAATGGATCCTAACTTTACGGTCGTCTAAACCACGATATTCCAATCCAAGCCTCAAATACAACTGGATGAATGTGTGGGTGTTGTGTACTCAAACTGTTTAAGTCTTGAATCAATATATACTGGAATCATCTTTTTAGCTTCCTAATAGAAGGAATGGATTCCATATCTATAAGATATATTCCCAGCTACTTATCTCATCATACTCCCAAGATACAAGTATTTCGATCTGTTCAAAAAACAAATCTTTAACAAGTATGTCAAAGAACATAATGTTATAGATAGGAGTCTATAACTATTTAATATTAATATTGATCCACATATAATCATCTAGTGACATTATTTGAACTCTCAATAGTTAATGGAATTTATGTATGATTTAAATCATGTATGGTATAATGAAATTATATCAAGTACCTCTATTGTGATATCAATATATCAATAGTCCGAATAAGATTGTTATATTCTCAATGTAAATGGACCGTACTAATAATATTTAATTAAAGATCTCATAATTTAATTAATTATTATGGACTACATTTAGTTTATTATCCATAAATTTAATCCTTATGTATATAACATTTATATACTAAATTTATGGTCACATAAATAAATTAGGGATTTTCAAATATTTAAAGACATACAAATTATACACAAATTCAAATAGAAAAATATCATTTTATTAATTCAGCAAATATCCAAAATATACATACTTTTAGGGCATAAACCCTAACAAAAAACTAATAAGAAATGAAATCAAAATCATTAAATCACCATTCATGTGTTTACTTAACATAAGAAATGTAATTGAAATGCTTTAAATTTACTAAATTATATTTTTTAAATTATGCAGCTTATAAAGTAACTAAATTTTGATGGATATTTTAGGATTATAATTATAAAAAAAAAAGGGGGGATATGGAGCGAAATCACATTCCTTAGGAATAGTGGAAAAATATTTCCATTTTATTTTCCAAGTTTCTAAAAGCCCTACGTAGTTTTCTCATTCTCATATTTTGGTAAGTAATATCATCACCCATATACGATTGTCACTGCGTTTAGTAAACATGAAAAAAAAAAAAGAAAAAAAAATTAAACATCCTAAGAAATTTTATTAGTTTATGCTTCACTTTAAAATGTTTTGGTTCCATCTCTTGTTGTAGCCTGTAGGTATTCACCCGACAGAAAAAGTTCAAAATTTTTGGTAATATGTAATGACATCTTAAACACCTCTTTCTCGATGTTATTTGAGTTTGGATAGCTTTACCCTCTATATAATAAAGTTATCATTGATCCAAATAATCTTAACGAGTTCAATAATAAAAAATTTAATATGTCCATTCAAAAGACAATTAATAATATGATATTAGTTCTGATCTCAGGATGGGTTGAATTGAGTAACATTATAAATTATAAATAATTATTAAAAAAAATTAGCAATCATATTTTGCTGGCATGAAAATAAAATTTACCTCCCACAGTAATTTTGTATCAACAACATGTTTAGAAAAATAATAATAAAAAAGAGGCCTACATCTTAAACACCTTTTGTTGTGATATTCATGGAATATTACACATGTTCTAAGTATTTTAATGTAACATTATCAACTTGTACTTTCGGCTTTTGATATAATGTGAACATAAATCCATATTCTCATTAACTGTTATTTTTTTTTTTAGGGATCATTAATTGTTATTTATAGTAATTACTTATAATTGTTTCCAGGACTATTGTCATTAATTTGTAATTTCGGCAAATAAAGGTGACGTGTCAGTAATCTGACGGTTGAAGCAGTCTGTATCTACATCCTGAAAACGAATATTAACCGCTACAATCCCCAACGGACCTCTCTTTCCATAAATTCTCAGAGAAACAGAGTTCAGAAATCGCCACTATGCTTCCCTAAATTCTGCAACTAGAAATAACACTCCTTCTTCTTCTTCTTCTTCTTCTTCTCTCTGATTGTACGGACTCGCGAGGCACGGCCATGGTGACCAATTCCAGATCCCGGCAAAACCTCGAGGCTAGGTCGGGTGGGAAAATCGTTCGAGCCAGGCGAACCGCTGGTACCAGGGCTACACCCTATGCGCGGCCGAGATTGGCGAATTCCGAACCCGAAAACCCTAATTGGCTCTCCAAGATTATATTTTCTCCCACTCGGTTGATTGCTAGCGGCGCTGGAAAGCTCATCTCCTCCGTCTTTTCTCAGGATGATGATTCTGATTCTTCTTCTTCTTCTTCTTCTTCCTCCTCGTCGGGCTCCGGCTCCGGTTCAGGTATGTAATGCTTCGAATACGAAATTATGGACGGAAAGTAGGAAATTTATAAGGGAATTTGGGTTTTATATCGTTTTGGTTTCTCTAGGTTTTTGAGAATTTGTGACTTATTTTTAGCTGTAAATTTAAGAATTGGTGATTTTTGCATAAGGGAAAATGGAAAAAAAAAGGACAAAATACTCTAATTTTTTCATCAACTTTGTTGAGAACATGATTGTGTTTGGGAATGTGTTGGTCCGCTTAGGGTTTGGGTGTTCTGCTGTGCCGTACCGAGGAGCAAGTTCAAAATCGTGCTTGCTTGCATTAAGTGCTGTTATAGCTTCTTATTTCACTCTTTAATTTAGAATATGTAAGAACTGTATTTCGCTATTCTGAGTTTCGATTTTGGCGTTCTAACGAGATTAAATTTAGAGGTTCTGACTTTGCATAATCTCCATAAGCTGTGCTAACTTATCACTAGGCATTGACCTTTTTGCTTGCAGAGTATGCTATCATCTGATTCAATGACTAGATCTTAGAGGATTAGCCGAAGTGCCGAACAGACTTATATGATAGTTTCTTTCTTTTGTGTTTGCCGTGCCATTGAGTGAACCTTTGGAAAAGTAGCTGCCCAATGTAGAGCTGTAAGCAGCTAAGTTGGGAAACCTTTAAAGAGGGTTATAATTATTGTTTTGAGTAAGAGGTGAAAAATTATGACGTTGTTATTTCTTTTGAAAGCATGTTTACGTATGTAGAGTTGTATATATGCTTTTATATGTATATGTTCATGTATGTACATGTATAGTGAAGGAGAGAGAGTTTTGGAAAGCTAAAACTTTGTTTTCAGTCTTTTACTTTGATTTGATGATTTGAGGAAAAGTTAAAGGCTGAGCTCAGGGCGTTTTCCAAGTGTTTGTGACATTTTTGTTTCTCTGATGGTTGGTTTTTCCCTTACAAACACACTTAGAGATATAGGAGCTAGCATTTATTATTTCAGAGATATCTAGCCACATTTTTGTAGTAATGCACTGCTTTTTTACATTGAAACTGGAGTCTAGTTGGTTAACTTTTTCAATTTTCTATATTTTCCTTTCATCACTTGGGCCCCTTATATATACAGTTCAATATCTCAAAATAAAATATTTAATCTTTGTTGTACGAAATGATATGTTGTTACTCTGTTGGTTTATACGGTTCACTACAATTTTCTTCCACCATTTATGTCGTTTGGTTGAAGCTATATTCTAAAAATGATACTTATTCACTTTTTGAAGTATGACATCTGTTTTGAGCTGATTGTCACGATCCTATTCTTAAACTAGACAATCGTGCGGCACTTAATACAGTCCGTCGCACTAAGTCAGCCTACCAACACTTAAGATAGGGGCTTAGAGTAAGTTTTTGAGACAAAGTGGTAAGGATGAGAGAGTTTAGGTGAATAAAAGCTTTGTATTACTCTTAGAATACTTAAAACTCTCACAAATGGGACTTGTATACAAATGATCCCAATGGGTCCTTTAAATAGACAAAGCCTAAGTTAACCAAGGATTATGATCGTGCCAAGTGACATGATCTTACATAGGGTCTAGAATATTCTCAAACAAAGTTACAATATCTACAAAGATATTTACATAGAGAAATCTAGAACAAGCATGGTCTAGATCCTTCTAAGAGGTTCACCCACCATTTTGGCTCTTCCAAGTTGTTCTAGGAGTTTCTAGTACCGTCCAACCCATCTAGCACCATCCGGCCTTGTCTAGAGCCTTGTAGGACTTAGTAGTGCCAACTAGAGTCTTCTAGCATGGCCAAGACCTCTCTTGATCATTTTAGAAGTGTCCACCACGTTCTATGGTCTTACTCAATCTTTTTGAGTGAGCAGTATATATAAAGTATCTTAGAGCCATGAGCAATAACATTTGGATTTTGGGAGCCGAATGAGCGGGGCATAACACCCTCCCCCACTCAAGTTCACGACGTCTCCGTCGCACTATCGACGTTGTACCGCTTAATATGGTTTTTGAACTGCCACAAGGCATCTTCATGCTCCCAGCTAGCCTCGGCCTCAGGCAAATTCTTCTATTTCACTAAGTATTCCCGATAATTAGGAACACCACGTCAGCGGATTAAGCGATCAGCCAGAATGCACTCCACCTCTTTATCAAAAGAGGTTGCCACCGCAGTAGGAGCCCTTTTAGATTCGTCCCTTGAAGGATTCCCCTCATCTCCATGGTAGGATTTTAGCATACTAACATGGAAGACAGGGAAAATTTTTAACTTGGCAGGGAGTTGAAACTTATAGGAGACTTTACTTACATGCTTGAGTACCAGAAATGGTCCTTCGTATTTGCGCACCAACTCTTTATGCACCTTCCTTAAGGTTTTGAATTGTTGGGGCAACAACTTGACAATGACTAAATCCCCCTCTTGATACTCAACGTGCCTCATCTTTTTGTTGGCCAACTTCGTCATTCTTTTAGAAGCTTTGTTTAAATAGGCCCTAGCTAACTCTGCTTGTTCATACCATGCCTTAGCAAACTTGAATGCTGCAGGACTCTTCCCACCGTAACTTGTCGCTAAAGCATGTGGGGTCATAGGTTGTTGACCTATGACTTTCTCGTAGGGACTCTTGTCCGTAGACTCGTTCCTCTGGAGGTTAAAGGAGAATTGGGCTACATCAAGTAATTCTGTCCGATCTTTTTTATTGGTACTCACAAAGCACCTCAAATATAGCTCTAGCAAGACATTCACTCTTTCCGTTTGGCGATCACTTTGGGGGTGAAAGCTAGTAGAAAAGTTCAAGTCTGAACCCATCAACTTGAACAATTTTGTCCAAAACCTTCCAGTGAATCGGGGATCACGATCACTTACGATGTTTGATGAGACTCCCCAAAGCTTCATGACATTCTTCATAAAGAGTCACGCGGTCTCATCGGCGGGACAATCAGGTGAAGCAGGTATAAAGGTGGCATATTTGCTGAAGCGATTAACCACCACTATAATGCTACCAAAGCCTTCTGACTTAGGCAGGCTAGTGATAAAATCCATGAAAATACTCTCCCATAGTCTCTCAGGAATAGGGAGAGGTTCCAACAATCCGCCCGGTGATTGTTGTTCCACCTTGTCTTGTTGGCACACAAGACAAGTTCGTACATAGGCCTCGACATCATCCCTCAGTTGAGGCTAATAGTAGATAGATTTGATAAGAGCAAGAGTGCGCTTCTGACCTGGATGACCAACCCACAAGGAATCGTGGCACTCTTTGATAAGCTCTTTTCTTAAGTTCCCCCACTTTAGCACATAGAGTCGATTGCCTTTGGCATAGAGAAGTCCGTCGCTCAGCCAAAATCGTCTCGTCTTTCCTTCCATTACTAGGGGCAGCAGGCTCTTTGCAAGAACATCGTGTTCTAGTCCTTCCTTGATTCTCTATCAAGGTGCTATCGGGCCTGCTTAAGGCAGCCAGTTCCGCCTTTTTGCTTAGGGTATCTGCCACCATATTGGCATTCTCAGGCATGTATTCAAGCTTGTAATCGAATTCTGCCAAGAAGTCTTGCCATCGAGCTTGCTTGGGACTCAACTTTTTCTGAGTTTGAAAGTAGCTTGTGGCTACGTTGTCAGTCATGATCGTGAAGTGAGTATCTAACAAGTAGTGCCGCCATACCTATAGGCAATGGATGACAGCAGTCATCTCTTTTTCTTGCACTGTGTAGCGTCTCTTGGTGTCATTGAGCTTGCGGCTTTCATAAGCAATTGGACGTCCTTCTTGCATTAGTACTCCGCCAATAGCAAAGTCAGAGGTATCCGTATGCAGCTCATATGCCTTTGAGTGATCAAGTAAGCTGAGAACCGGCTCTTCGCTTACCGCTCTCTTCAAGTTTTCGAAGGAAACTTGACACTCAGGTGTCCATTCTCTAGACTTGTTCTTCTTGAGTACGTTAGTAAGTGGCGATGCTCTTGCTAAGTAGGACTTGATTAACTGCCTATAATAGTTCACAAGTCCAAGGAAGGACCTTAACTCTGGCACCTTAGTCGGAGGTTCCCACTCTTGGATGGCTTGCACCTTGGCTTCATCCATCATAAGTTTCTCATCCTTTATCTTATGCCTTAGGAACATCACTTCCTCTTCGGCGAATGAGCATTTCTCCTTCTTTATAAATAGTTGGTTTTCCCTTAAGACTTCGAACATCTTCCTCAAATGTTCTAGATGCTCTTCCATGGTCTTGCTATAGATGACTATATCATCAAGATAGACTACCACGAACTGATCAAGGTATGGATGGAATAACTTATTCATGAGGGTGCAAAAGGTAGCAGGTGCATTGGTAAGACCAAATGGCATGACTAAGAACTCATAAGCACCATACCTTGTCACGCACGTGGTCTTGGGCTCATCTCCCATTGCTGTGCGCACTTGGTAGTAGCTCGAGCGTAGATCAAGCTTTGAGAAGTATCTAGCGTTCCCAAGTTGATCGAACAAGTCGGCAATAAGCGGGATGAGGTACTTGTTCTTCACCGTCACCTTGTTAAGAGCCCGATAATCAATGTACATCCTTAGTGAGTCATCTTTCTTCTTCTGGAACAAAACTGGGGCACCGAAAGGTGCTTTGGAGGGCCTGATGAAACCCGAATCAAGCAACTCTTTTAGTTGTTTGTGGAGTTCTACTAACTCCGGAGGGGCCATTCGATAAGGACTCATCGTAGGTGGCCTCGTGCCTGGCTCGAGCTCGATTTCATGATCCACCTCCCTCCTAGGTGGAAGTTTCTTAGGCAGGGCGTCAGACATCACATCTTGGAATTCATCTAAGACAGTTTGTACCTCCATGGTCTGGTTACCTTGAGGTTCCAACTCTTCATTATCGTGCTCCTTTAGGATGGCCAAATAACTCTCCTCCTCTTTTCTTAAGCCTTTCTTGAATTAAAGTGCAGAGAGTACTTAATTTTCCGCTTTTGTGGACTGCTCCGTTGGTACCACACAAGCCTTTTCACCGTCCATGATGCACATAGAGTTAGCAAAAGGAACAAGGAATGCCTGCACTGCATCAAGGAATTCCAACCCAAGCACCTTTGCGAAATTATCCATTAGCACCACTGACAAGTGAACTTGGCCAGCCCATGTACTAAGGCTAGCCTTAACATCATGAGCAACCCCATGGATGGGGCGTGCTGCGGAGTTCACTGCCTTGAGGGAGTCTCCTCTATTGACACCGTCAAGCCCAATTGCCTAGCTTCCTCAACAGAGACGAAGTTGTGGGATGCACCCGTGTCAACCAAGGCTTTAGTGGCTTTGCCATTGATTGTTGCATCCACAAAAAGTAGGCCCTTAGTTTGTGACTTAGGGACCGATTGCAAGGCATTAAGGAGTTGCAAGGAACCAACACGTGCACCACCATCTTCTTTAACACCTCCTTTTTGGCTTGGCTCAGAGGCAATTAAGGCATTGAGAGCTTGTTTCTTGGGACACTCGCGTGCTCAATGTGGCCCATCGCAAAGAAAGCACTTGACTATTGACTTGGAGAAGTCACAATCTTCCTTCTCTTTGCCCTTGTCTTTGTGCCTGTAGGAGGAACTATCTTTGTTCCATTTTTCTCCTTTTGTTTGCTCTCCCCCACTCTTTGTTCCACCACCCTTCTTGTCTTTGGCCTTAGAAGGGTCTTTGTTGGTAGAGTAATGAACAAAGCTCTCGGCTACTGCAATAGCATCGGCCAAGTCTTGGACGCCACAACACTTGAGCTCTAACTTGGCCTAAATCTGAAGACCTTCCATGAACAAGAATAGGGCATCTTGATCTGAAGTGTCATGGACTTCAAGCAAACGTGTGGTAAACTCTTTCACGTAGTCTTTAATACTACCAGATTGTTTGAGGCGGCGAAGACGGCTTCTCGCCTCCTCTTCGGCATTCTCAGGGAAGAATTGCTTTTGTAGCTCTCTTTTGAAATCATCAAAGGTGATTATAATACACACCCCTCGTTGCATCTCCCCGTGTCTCTGCCTCCATCATAGCATGGCGGTATCGGTTAGATACAAAGCAGCATTACGAATTTTACTGATGTCGTCCGTCATACCGGTGGCCTCAAAATATTGCTCGAGTCCCTATAGGAAGTTCTCAACTTCCCTAGCATTGCGAGTACCATTGGAGGTCTTTGGTTTAGGTACCTCAACCTTCCTTGCCTCAATGGTTGTTGTGGTGGTCACCCCCGTGGTCACCGCTCGCTTGCGCAAAGCAAGATCACCACTCATCTCATCTACTCTAAGTAAAACATTAGTGAGTTCTCTATGGAAGAGATCTCGTACCTTGGCAATCTCCAAATGAAGGGACTCAATCTCGCGCCTTAAGTCGGCCTCTAGCCCACCAAGCGCATCTTTGATGCCGTTGTGGATCTCCGCATCCTCGGTCTCCAAACCGTCGCAACGGCCATCTAGATCGTCTACACGCTCGCCCAACGTGCCCAAGTTGGACTCTAGTCGGGACACTCTAGCCTCCAAGTTAGTCACCACGTCCCTCGACTTGCCACGGGTAGTACCCTTCATCACGCCCACGTTCAGAAGCACCAACTTCGACGGGGTCAAGAGTTGCAGCAATGGTCTTCATTTAGACAATGGAACCACCAAGATATAACGAGCAACCTGGTTCTGATATCATGCTGTCACGACCCTAGTCTTAAACTAGACAATCGTGTGGCATTTAATACAATCCGTCGCACTAAGTCAGCCTACCAACACTTAAGAAAGAGAGTTAGAGTAAGTTTTTGAGACAAAGTTTTAACGATGAGATTGTTTAGGTGAATAAAAGCTTTGTATTAGTCTTAGAATACTTAAAACTCTCACAAATGAGACTTGTATACAAATGATCCCAAGGGGTCCTTTATATAGGCAAAGCCTAAACCAACCAAGGATTATGATCGTGCCAAGTGACATGATCTTACATAAAATCTAGAATATTCTCAAACAAAGTTACAATATCGACAAAGATATTTACATAGAGAAATCTAGAGCAAGCATGGTCTAGATCCTTCTAAGAGATTCACCTACCATCTTAGTTCTTCCAAGTCATTCTAGGACCGTCCAAGCCATCTAGCACAATCCGGCCTTGTCTAGAGCCTTCTAGGACTTCGTAGTGCCAACTAGAATCTTCTAGCATAGTCAAGACCTCTCTTGATCATTCTAGAAGTGTCCACCACGTTGTAGGATCTTCCTCAATCTTTTTGGGTGAACAGTATATATAAAGGATCTTAGAGCCATGAGCAATAACATTTGGATTTTGGAGTCGCGTAACGTGATGCTATCTTTATAACTATTTGTTTGCTAGTTATTGATACATTTTAAGGACTTGGTCTTCATTGCCTCTCACCTTTTTTGGTTGAAGACTTTGAGTTTCTTATGTAATACTGATATGTATATAAGAACCAGTATTTGTACACGAAATTTTGACAATTTAATATATGTCCATTTCAGTGACTAAGCTATAAGTTGTAGGTTGGTTTTGCACTTCGTTAAAAAGCAGACAAAAATTTGTATTTTGCTTCAGGTATTTTCTACCTTCTCACTGGATTTCTTGTCTCTTATTACACAGAGGGGAACGTTGATAATGATTATGACAATGATGATGATGATATCTCGTCTCATGGCACTGATGTATTAAAGAAGGTAATTGCACTGTAGAATTCATTCTACTCTTTTTGAACCGTGGGTGCAATAATCTATACTTTTAACCAGTACTCGATGTCTGCTCGTGTTTCTACGTTGACAAATTCATTAGCATGTTGACATGATCAAACTAAGTTTTCAGGTTCAAGTTTTTATTTTATGGTGAAATTGTTGGGTTTTTTTTTTTTTTTCCTTTCTAATGGTCAAGTGACTAGGATAGGATGGCTGTGTTTTTTACTGTTGTTTATCAATAAATTTATTGTCTTATATCGTATGAATCACAGCCATAGCCATGAAGTGAGTCCACAAAGTACAAAAGTTGGAAACACTATTTTAGTATAATACAAATAAACTTTTGACGATGGAAGGATGATGTTCTATGGTGTTGTTATCTGAAACCCGTTCTGACATAAGATATCTTCTCATAGTTTCCTTGCCATGATATGGTTTTACCAGAAAACATGAGAGTTGCTTTATCTCACTCTATTTTTTTACACTTGATTTTGATTATTCTGGACTGTGACAGAGGAATGGAAAATCAGATATATTCAATTACTTTAGGAAGGATCCTGAACCAGCAATAGGACAAAGAGACAGCAAGCGTGCGATTGAGGAGCTACTTGTGCAGGAGACCTTCACGAGGTAATTGAGAATTCTATGCCTCAAGATGTTGTGTCAGATGTAGCATTTTTTTCCTCCCCTTCCTTTTCTTTTCTCCGGGGAAAGTTGTTAAGTACTTTGATCTTCTTCTTTTCATGCTGGCTGTCTACTCTTTTTGTGTTGTTTAAGTGTCTTTTCTTCTTCTTCTTTGCTATCAATGTGTTACAAGCTCATAAGGTACTTTCAATTGGTTTCTGTGGTTAGCTGTCTGAAATTTTCGTCCTTAGGATCCTTGATTTTTATGAACTTAAATAAAGACTTATTGCGGACTAATGATTGCTTACATGAGGCTTATCTCTTAATTCAAATTGACTTTCAGTTTCATCATGCCTGTGTTAGCTTAAAATTTACTAGTTTGTTCCCCCATATAGGTTTATGGTGGAATGTATAACGTTTTGAACACATTTTCTCTTTAGTTTCTTAGTTCATACTTTAAGAGTTTTTACTTTTGACCAGGGAAGAATGCAATAAATTAATAAAGATTATTAAATCGAGAGTTGTAGATGGTTTCAGCATTAAAGATGCGGAAAATGGGAGACTAACTTTGATGCCAAATGAAACATCTGGAGGTAGAATTTCTTACAGGAAAATATATGATTTGACTTGCTAATTACCCATGTTGGGCTAACGGTGTTAACTATGTTATCGGAACAGACATGCAGGATCTTCGCTGTACTGCTGTTATGGAAGCGAGAAAGTGGTTGTCAGCAAAGAAATTGAAATCAGCTTCAAAATCAGATTTGGATAATGTAACTTTACTTTTGATTCTATTTTGTTTCAAATCAGTGTTCTTTCATGTTAAAGCTAACCGGTAGACTTCATACATATATTTCATACCATCATTCTCTCTCTCTCTCTCTCTCTCTCTCTGCTTTTGATTCTGTTTTCATTCTCTCTCTCTCTCTCTGCTTTTGATTCTGTTTTGTTTCAAACTCAGTGTTCTTTCATGTTGAAGGTAACTGGTAGACTTCATACATATAATTCATGGTATCACTCTCCTCTCTCTACTATTTAGCAGAGGGATGGAATCCTGGAATTTATATTCTTTGCTTCCTCTTTTGCCTGGTCCCACTTTCCTTCAACTGCCTATCATCATTATTTATATAGATCTTGATGTGCTGAAATTACGAAGATTCATTTATTTATGACTTTCAGTTCTTTTGCTTCATGTTTGATCACTAAGTAATCTTCTTGTTTACCTTTAAAATTTATATGTTTTGAACATCAATTGTAGAGAAGATGAGCGAAATCATTGATATGATGTGTAATGTGCTCCAAAGGTATAAGGTGCATTAGTGTCCCCCCCCCCCCTCCTCCCTCCCTTCTGCATTTATAACTGAGAATCACATATGGGTGAGTTTCTAAATTTTATAACTGAGAATCACCCATGTGATGCTCTGAAACTTAAGTCTATTAATTCAGCCTGATTGGTCCTTTAGTTAAGAGGGAAGGAAGCGGACAGAATTACAGATGTAGTATATTCTAATTTCGAATGAGTTGAATGGGGGCTAATTCTTTCAAATTTTTCTGGGATAAAAAGCTTAGAGATGAGATGTTTTAAGTAGTGTCAATTCTGTAATGTTGATGAAAGGTAAAAGTATTGGAACTATTTTTATATTCCTGAATTTGGATTTCCAAATTGGTAGAGTTACAAAATACAAAATTTTCACCTTATATAATCTGTTAGCAATAATAGTCGTTTTCTAAAATAGGAAAGACATTGCAAATGTGGAATCTTGGAGCTTGTTTGCAAATGCATAATGTTGGTTGCATTTGGAGAATTGATCTGATTGTTTGCAGGTTATCGAAAATGAAGTGGGTTCTCCAGTGGATATGGCCAAAGTGTACATGCAGACACGTCCCCACTGGGCATCTCCTACCTTTGACCATGGAGAGGTCAAATCTTCTTCATCAATAAGTGCACATCTTTTTAAAGAAGAAACACCTTATTCAACCAGTGGTAATGCTTTGTCCTCATCCAAGGTACCATTTTGAAAATCTATTCTCACCTATGTATTTCTTATTTCTTTTTCTTTTGGATGTGCGTTTGTTCGCCTTTTTATTTTTTTGTTCCTAGGGGGTGGGGGTGGCTTTTGCTAGGAGCCTAGGACTTAGACTACCAATAAATTTAGATCCTGTTTTTCATATTGATCAATGTATATTTAGGAAATTAGGTTTCTTTGGATAATTGAACTATTCTGGATATAGTTTCTCTGATTTCTTTAATTAACATTAAGATAGATATTTAGCTGCGTCTTTACTAATTATGATTTACATGCTGAAACTTGACTACAGATTAAGAGGGATTCCCCTAACACAGGGTCTTGGAACATCCACGAGGAAATACAGAGAGTGAGGGCTAAAGCAACTGAAGAGATGCTAAGGAATTTACCTTCTAAACGAATTGATTGGTTTGCCTCTACTTTAGAAAATAGAGCTAGCCCAAGTTCTTTACTAGCTGGAAACATAGATGTTAATGTGGGAGAAAAAGTGGACAATTCTACAAAACCAATTGATGCATCTTTGCAGACAGCCGCTGGAAGATCTAGAAGTCACAGTCACAGATTCCAGGGTATAATTATTTGCTGGTTTGAGTTAAATCTGCCAGCTTGTTTTCGTTATATTTTGTTATCATTTACAGATTGCTGAGTCAGTTTCTCACTATTATCTTAGTTATGGAAATTTATTGTAGAAAATATAGACATGAAACCTCAATTTCTGTCTCAGGTTTTGAGATGACACCAAATGGGTCACAAAGTGAAGCTTCATCGCTTAATCGAGTTAATATTATTTCTGAGCCAAATCAGGTTCCCATGTTGTATAATGTTTGAGTACAGTTGTGTTAGGATTTCTTTTCTAGTTATTTTAAAATGAATCTTTTGGAAATATTTTTTGCAGTTAGAGAATTTCTGGCTCGGGAAGTCTAGAGAATTTCTGAACACAGGAAGTTTGAACTTTCAAATGTACTGACTTATATTACAATTTGATTTCTGTTTGTAGGATTTGGAAATTACTCAGACTGTTGATGGAGAAGGAGGTGATCCTTTGTTGTTTTGAACAATATTTGACATGCTGAGATAGTATCCTCATAAAACTATTTGATAATTATTAACAAATTGAAGTTTTACTACAGGTCCAAAGGATGGGTTAGAAGATATGGTATGTGAAGAAGAACATAAACTTCAGTCATCAAAAGATATTAAGAGTGTATCCCTCAGGTTTGAGTTCTTTCTCTATGTGTGGTTATGTTTACCAATCAAAAGCTTGCGTAAGCTATCTCCATTAGCTTCTATGATACTTTTGTGCTTACCCAAATGTGTTTTAGGATAGTACTTATAGAATTTTTAAAATACACCATTCTCACTGCAGTGTGCTCCTAATGCGAGTGGTTTGGTTTATTTACTTTTACAATTTGGACCTCCTTGACTTCCAAACAATTGGACATGTCAGCTTGTGTATTTTCTTATTTTATTTTTAGTGGCTACTTATTTGGACTTATAAGTCAAAACAAATTCATCTGATTCATACTTGTGCAACTTGTTAGGGGGAGGGAGAGATTATCATAGAAGGGTTATCTCTCCTTCATTTCTACTGAATAATATAAGTAGAAATAATATTCATTTATTTTAGCTGGGAGAATCTATGTTCAATTTTGTAGCATATTCTTATATTGTGAACAGTACTAGAAATATTTCCTTACACGTCTTTACGGAGATGCAAAATTTCTCAGGAGATGTTGCCGTGCCTATACTTTGAGCTATGGCATCATGTAATCTCTATTAGTTTTGGATCGATCTTTCACTTTTCTAAGCATGAGGGGTGCATAATTTACTTTCCTGTGAAATTGGTTGAATGAGTAAACCAAATATAAAATCAATGTGAAATGAGCTACTTTTGACTGATTTAACATGATTATTAAATAAAATATACTTTTTTGTGCCTGATTTGATTAGAATTGAGATGAGGAGTTGGTTTTCATGGCCACAATCTCAGTCTGTTAAAAATAATTATTCACTTATGCTGTGTAGTATGTCAGACGACTACTTGTCATCTATATGGCCTTACTTTTTTAGATTGATGTGTCAACATTGTGATAATAATTGGACACAGTTCTTCAACACTACATTTCTTATAAATTTTTAGCAACAGGGCCAACGGCTTACTATCATAAATACCAGGCTGTTGCCCACACCTGTTGTTGAGATTATTGTTCGCCCTGTCTTAATTTGGCGAAAAGTTTATCTTGTCCCAGTTAAGTCATTGTCTACTTCCAGCAGAACAAAAATAAGATCACAACTGATTTTCTGCAAGTACAGATTCCTCTATTCGAGGAAAGTTTCTGAATGAGTTAACCTAAATATTTGGAATCTAGATTTATTTTTGTCAAGTATATGTGGTACGTGGGCCTGGCAAGGCCCAACTGTTAGTTACTGGGACTTTTTCTGACTTTTTTTCCCCCACTTTTCTATTGCTAATGAGATTAGCAGTCATATCTTTTTGTGTAACTTTTAAATGTTATCTTGGGTTACAGCAATACTGGCGTCGGTGATGTTCCTGATTACAATGACACAAACACTAATGCAACTGAAAAGCAGCTAAGCCCTATTGCAGAAGGAAGCACACGAGGCAAGTCTCAGACCCTTTGGTAGTATTGTTAGTAACACATATTCTGTCCTTGTAGATACTTTTTCACTTGTTTTCTTATTTTCTTTTACTTGTTGTAAAACCTCTTCCTGCTTTCTATTTGGATACCTGTTGCCTTATATGCTGAATTTTGTTGAGCCCTGTGATACTTTGGCTTAGTTACTTACTTTTGAAACTTAACTGGCATTTATATGTCCACCGAATTATTGTAACACTACTGAATTTTAGAAATAATATTCATTAATGCTAATTCGGAATGATTAGAGTGCATATATTATTGATAGTATGTCTTTTTCCTTTCCCAGAACAATGTTCGGCTCTAAAACATTTTTGAGTTCCGTTGTGATCTTAATAGCGATAAGTGTTACATCTTTTCACGTAGTTTTGTGATTGGATCTCAAATGATTTTGAGATGCTGAATTCTGTATACTATACCTTTCTTAAAATCCCTAAATAATTCCTTGCTCAGTGTTGAGTCACGACGATTCTAGATAAAGATCTCAGAATCTAAGTCATCGTTTGCTGGATTAAATCAGTATTGCTCCATGTTTTTTCATACTGGTCGACCCATTTGTGACATGTGCACATGTACCTTACAGTGTAGGAATGATACTGAATCTGAGTGGGCATTTGACATGTATTTTATAACCAGTCAATTTCTGAAATGGGAATTATGAAACATTACATAGCTATTCAAGTTCTTGTCATTCTTCAAATCTTTGAATTTCTTATGTGTGGGGTGGGTTGTGATCAGTTCTTTTTATTAGTTAAACACAACCCCTCTTGATAGCTAAGATAAATCAGAATCTTTGCCGTTTCTTATTTCGAATTTTCAAAGTTATCTGTTGGTTTTCTATATGGCACTAAAGATCCAAGATCCCTTGAGAGCAACTGCACAACATCAAAAGGAGTGGCTGAAAATGAAAATGGTTTGCCTCCTGGTTATAGGTACTGAACTGAAAAGGATTATTAATCTTTATTTATTTGAGATTTTTCTTAGAACTGATTTTCTTGGTGTCAGTCTATCCGCAGAAGCAGTTAAGGAGCATGAGGCGGTGCTAGATGGCGAGGAACACAATATGGTAATTTCAAGTCATGACAACGAAGTCACAGGTGTGTTTCACGGCGAGACCTGTGAGCTTCTGAGTGAAACTTCTGTTGAGATTCCAAATTTGAGTGATTCAATGAATGAGAACGATTACGTTTCAAACGGGTCTCCAAATGGTTCAAGCATCAATAACGTGTTGCCCCGGTACTCAACTCGGCAAACCTCAAAACACGGTCCAGCAGCCAATGCCACCGGCAATGTTGATCAACAGGGAAAGAGACTGAGCAGATACAACAGGAGAAAGCAGGCAACTTCCACGCAGTGAAATTGTAATTTATTAGTTTAACGTCTGTTTAGCAGGTTTTACTGTTTGGTAATCTATTTAAGAGATTTTTAGCTTAGGAATAGAAGCTAGTTTGAAATACCGACAGGTGGTGTTGATTATGTCATTTCTGAAAATTTGAGACTGTCTTGGACTAGGTTCTGGCATCTTGTTTTGGAAAGTGTTTTGTCCAGGGGGAAAAATGCTTATGTAAATCAGTGGTAGTCCCAGCAATGAAGATTATCTTTCTAATTGACATTCTTGTCCTCGATTAGGAATTGCACGTGCGGAGTATTCATCCAATTTTAATTAAATTATGTATCGAGGTTAACAAGTTACTCTGACTTTTAAGGGTTTTTGGCATGATTAGTCCTCATTTTTTCGTTAATTTGCAATGTAACTCTTGAACTGTTTTTTTTTAGGCAATTAAGACCCTGAATTTGCAAACTACACATTTTCGTTAATAGTTGTCAAATTTTGGACGGATTTAGATACGTGTTAGTCATGTCCAAGTTTTTTAAAAGCATAATGGTCATCTCACTTGGTTTGGTTTTGGAGGCAAAAATAACAAATGAAAGTTTTACAGGAAAAAATGATTTTGAAATTCAAATTTTTAAATAATTAAAGAATAAACAAATTAATTCTAAATTATAATGATGTACTCGATTTAACAATGCTAAATTTCAAAAATAAATCTATTAATTTTTTTGAAAAAATAAAACATTACTTGAATTTTAATATGAAAGTATTTAATAAAAAAATAAAAATATAAAATTAATAATATAAATAATATAATCTTTAAAAATAATTCAAAAATTATTAAAATACTTAAATTATTCTTAAAGATAATTCATCATTTAAGCGAGTCAAATTTTGTTTATTTTTTAATTTTTGAAAATTTTGAATTTCAAAATTATTTTTTTCCCTCTAAACTTTCATTTGTTATTTTTGCCTTCCAAACTAAGTGAGATCACTATTATGCTCTTAAAAAACTTGCACATGTTTAAATCCGTCTAAAATTTAACAGTTATTAACGCAAATATGTAGTTTGCAATAGTTTTATAAATTCAGGGTCTTAATTGTCCAAAAAAAAAAAGTTCAAAGGATATATTACAAATCAACAAAAAATTCAAAAATTAATCGTGCCAAAAACCCGACTTTTAATTATGTTTCAATTCTGGGTGAGAGATTGGTGGTGATAGACTAACAGTACATACCTATATATTTAAATGCTGGACAATATTCGTATTCTCAGTAATGTGTATTGCCAGTATTTAGTTTGCCATTAAAATCTAATTATGGATATATAGACCTCCATGTAATGTTGTGGTTTCCTTTGTCCTATAGTTAATTTATAAAATAATGATATACACAAATTACACACAAATCATGCATACATTGACATGGTATGTATCTTAACAATCTACGTTATTGATGGGATATGTATTTTAATTACCCATAATTTTTTCAAAATAAGACTACACTATGACTGGTTAAAATATATGTTACGCCAATGTATAAATTTTATGTATGATTTGTCTCTCCACTACACTATGGTTGGTTACCATTAATTTATATTGAAGTTACATGGATGCATTTACATAAAATATGACAATGAATAGAAATCGTTTTGAGTGAAAATTAGGTTTTGTACGACTTTTTAGAAAAGAATTGAAAAAGTAGTGTCTAGTACGTATTTTCTAGAATAACACTATTTTTTTTTAAAAAATTAGAATTATGTTTTAAAATAATAACTAATAACTGGTAATCAGTTTTTGAGCATTAGTAACTAGTAACTAAATATATTTATAATTAGTATATAACTGGTAATTGATAATCAATAATCAATTTTCACATATTAGTATTCTAAAAATTTTTGTAGATAGTGATATATTTTTTTAAAAAATAGTGGTATGAGAATTGGAAAAAAAATCTGACTAATTGTATTTTTGTAATTCTTTTTTATTTTTTGTAGATAAAAGTGTTAGAAACTCATTGTTTAATACCTTAGATTTTTAAAATCTGGATCATATTGATGAATTGTGCAAATAGAAAATCACATGAATAGGACTAATTTGGGGCAAAATGATTTTTTTATGCATTTTTCTAAATATGACATTTTTAGGAGTGTCAAAGACTTCTTGACCATGAAAAATAACTTTTACAAGTCAAGAAATGATTTACCATAAATTAAGACCTTATTGATACTCCTAAAAATGCATAAAAAGATTATTTTGGCCAAGTTAGTCCTATCCACGTTCTTTTCTCTTATGCAAATGGTTGCATAAATTAGAGGCACTATCATTCTTGACCATTTTTAAGGGTTGCAGCCAAAAACAACAATGTTATAATTTTTTTAAAGGACATTTTTTTTAATGACAAATTGATAACTTAGAGTACCTCTTTTTAGTTTTTACTATAGTTTTTCTCAATTCCCTTCGCTCCAAGAACCATTCGTGAGTTTCTTTCAAACAATAATAATACTAACTTTATCTTCAAGAACTCAAGTATTATCCCTTCATCTCTATCTTTTATGTTATTGGACTGTACAAAATTCATAACATCATATTTACTTTTTTGATCTAGTTTAGGTTATGCTGTGGTTCGAGAATATTGTAAGCAATTCTATTTTATGTTTTCTGAATTTATATAAACTAAGTTGTTATCAAATGTCATATTTGTGTTGATGAAGTCTCATAAATTTGGGTTTCTAAATGTTACAAAAGTGCAATTATTCGACCTCAATTAAATAGCCTTGACTCTAATCGAAGATGCAGGCTACCTGAGGTTGAAAATAACAATTCAATCTCAGTTCAACTCATTCAACCGCAGTCAAGCACAATATTTGAAAAGAATTATTTTATGGTTCTGAATTCAACTAGGTCAAACACAATACTAGAAAATGATTTTTCCTATAATAGTTTTGCCCTCGAACATTCATTCAATTATAATGCATATCAATAAAAAAAAAAAGTAATAATAATAAAAGAGAACATTTTTTTCTACCATTGGCCATTGCATTAAGAGGTATTTATACCGGGGTTTATAATTCATTTCCTGATAAACCCTAAAACACCTTATTACACCTCACCAATACTTAAGTGTGCTTGACCATATGCTCAACCCAATTTGATTGGGATGGAGCTGGCCGTGATTGCCCAATTGTGTTCGACTGAGGTCGAATTAAGGACAAATAGTTTAAAATTCTAAAAATTTTATTAAATAAAAGTTTTATTTTTATAAATAATTTATATTTTGTCTATTTCATTTATCAGAGGTTTTAAAAGACGATCACATTTGATAATCTCATTGCATTAATTATTCCATTATTTTTTTGTTCTATTCTCCAGAAATTTTAACCATTTTTCTGTTTTCTATATTTTTTGGGGTGTATATACCGTACATTGATTGGTCTACATGCGTCCTTGTGTGTCAACAAAGAGCCCAAAAACCCTCTGCCTCTGGCCCAAAAACCTCATCTTTTGGGCCATTTTTCTTTTTGCTCTCTCACTCTTCTCTCAAAATAAAACCCAAAAATGATAGAAAATTGCTCTAATTATAAAAGGCTTTGGGTTTTTGGGTTTCTTCTCTTCTCTTCATTAATTCGTTATTATAATTTTTTGAAATTACATTATTTTACTGAGAGAGAAAGAGAGTGACAGTGAGAGTAGTGCATATTGCTCCTCCGAATCAGAAAACTCTCACTGTGTTTGTCTTTTTGAGTTTCAGAGAGCGAAAGAGACGAACACAAACGCAACAACAATGGAGGCGTTCCCATCGTCGGCCCAGATAGCCCAGCAGACATGGGAGCTCGAGAACAACATCATACCCATGGAGACTCCGCCCTCGAAGCTGGACCCTTCTTCCGACGCCATATTCTACTACGACGAGTCGGCCCAGGCCAAGTTCCAGCAGGAGAAGCCCTGGTCCAACGACCCCCACTACTTCAAGCGCGTCAAGATCTCCGCCCTCGCCCTCCTCAAGATGGTCGTCCACGCTCGCTCCGGCGGCACCATCGAGGTCATGGGCCTCATGCAGGGCAAGACCGACGGCGACGCCATCATCGTCATGGACGCCTTCGCCTTGCCCGTCGAAGGTACCGAGACTAGGGTTAATGCCCAGGCCGATGCCTATGAGTACATGGTCGACTACTCTCAGACCAACAAGCAGGTTCTTCTTCTTCTTCTCTGCTCTTTGCCCTTTTCCTTTTTTTTTTTTTTCGGCTTGGTTTGGTTTAATTCAATTTTCTTGAATGGATTGGAGACTGTACGGAACTATAGTTGCTGTAATTGAGGTTAATTGTTTTGGAATTTCGGTATTGCTGATGATATTTTATTGCTCTGAGAAACCCTAGCTTTTGTTTTGGGAAACCCTTTGGCTGAGATGTGAATTGGAGGATTTATGGGTTTTATATATTTCTAATTGTAGTGATAATGTGTCAGCTGATGAGTTTATTCGAGTCCTTTGGCTCCATTACCGGGTGTTTTTTGGTGTAGGTGGGGCGGTTGGAGAATGTGGTTGGATGGTACCATTCTCATCCTGGTTACGGATGCTGGTTGTCGGGTATTGATGTTTCAACACAAATGTTAAACCAGCAATTTCAGGAGCCTTTTTTGGCTGTTGTTATCGATCCAACAAGAACTGTTTCTGCTGGAAAAGTTGAGATTGGTGCATTCAGGACGTACCCAGAAGGATATAAGCCTCCGGATGAGCCTGTCTCCGAGTACCAGACCATCCCTTTGAATAAGATTGAAGACTTTGGTGTGCATTGTAAACAGGTTATCATCGTTCCTTGTGTAATCTGCTGTGTTGTAATCTTGTCATCCGCTGTCATCTAAACCTTCATCTACGTGTGTGTTTTTGCAGTATTATGCTTTGGATATCACTTATTTTAAATCCTCTCTCGATAGCCACCTATTGGATCTGCTGTGGAACAAGTACTGGGTGAATACTCTTTCTTCTTCGCCCTTATTGGGTAATGGAGACTATGTTGCGGGCCAAATTTCTGATCTAGGTACTTGTATTGTTATGACCATAGATTCCCCATTCCTCCCACCCCAACCAAAAAATATATATATATATATATATATATATATATATGTCAGAGTCTGTTGTATTGTTCTATCATCATAGTGAGGTAATTTGTTGGCCTTTAATATCTTATGCAGCTGAAAAGTTGGAGCAAGCAGAGAACCAATTAGCTCATTCCCGCTTTGGGCCGTTAATAGCTCCCCCTCAGAGAAAGAAAGAAGTAAGTGTTCTTTTTGCGTTGTACGCACACAGACACAAATGCAAATTTCCATGACTCCAGATAGTGTACTGTTAACCTCGTGTGAGAGTCTGATTGGTTTTGTATAAATTGGTTTAAAAGTAAAAAGATTTATTGTTAGCAACATCCGCAAGCTATTTACTCAATGTCTGCATGATCGTGTGTATGTTGTTGTCACCTAACGTATGGCTGTCCAACTTATGCTCTTATGCATAGCCTGTCTCATGAGGAAGATCCAGTAAAAAGAATCCAACATTTACAGAGAATCCAACATTTACAGACACAGTACTTGATTTTAAATCTATGACGGATGCATTCAACAATACCTAAACCAATCTCAGAAAGAGAGAAATTTGTTGCACAGTGCACCAGTAAAATTTTCGAGACTTAAAAAAACAATTTTAGCCAGCTAGCAAATAACAACACGATTTTCTTCTCTAAAGATATGTGGTTTAATATTATCGTATGGCTTTATCACTTTCGATGAGAGAAAGGGTGCAGGCAACTTTATTACTTTTAAACTGTATGACAACAGCATTTTTTTCTCAATTCTTTTGTTTACACGTATGTGATCATGCGAATGTCTTGATTCGAATGAGAGGTCAAAATCTATGAGATTTTACGTTGTTTCATTTTTCAGTCTACCTGGACTCTCGTTGCATACAAGTAGCTTTCTTTACATTTTTTTTCCCTGCAAATTCTTAGTAGTCTGTTTACTAACTTGTATTGTTCTTTAATGGATATTGCCATGTTTGTTTATATGGATTACTAGTTGTATTATTTGTTAAGAATTTAGGATTATGTGACCACCAAATATTGCATGTGCTGTCTAACTGAAATTGGAATGCCATTAGACAACTATGATATAGATTATTTTACAATGCAATTAGAAAATAAATGTTTGAAGTCTGTCAAGAACATACTGTATCAATCTTGATTTTAGTGAAAAAAAAAGGTACTCCATTGTCAAACTAATCAAACGTATATGACATGGCCCAATTATGCCTTTAAGTTGCCACGTGCTTAAAGCTTGTGTTTGGGAGTAGGAAGTACATGATAGCCCCATCACTTTAAAATACTGTTGATGTGAATAAAGTTTTTATCTGGCATGAATAATGCAGTAGTGGTAAAATTATTGGCTATTGTAGTTGGCATATCATGTTATAAATATGCAGTTGCGTTTTGTTCTCATGGTGAAAATAATCTGAGATGATTTCTTGTAACATGTCAAAGCATTTTTTACAGTCTACATTGAAACAACTGTTGTCTGCTCCTCGGTAGTCTTTTTGACTAGTTTTTCAAGTTGTATATTCTTCTCATGGTCCAATTTTGGAGAGATGGATTTAGGCCTTCATATTTGCTTATACCAGATTTTGATGTAGTCTGTTTCTTTATGCATTTTGATGGTTCATATATTTTGTATGCACTTTCATGGTTCATACTTAACCTGAGTGTACTGTTGGCTGAGTGGAGAGGATTTGATTTCTCTTATTGCATTTTGATGTGCAGTGATTCCCCACTTTGATATTTTATTATTGGTTCTTTTATTCTTTTTATTTTTCTTTTCCTGATTGGTTTCCTGTAGTAGGTGCAATTGAAACTCTATGATTGTAAAAGATGTATCAGTTTTCCATTTTATTTTATTTTATTTTTTCGGAGAGAGAAAGAGACGAGAGAGGATGAAAGAGTTCTTATTGTGCTGAAATAGTTGACATTAGTTGGTTTAGTTTGTAGCTTGTTGACTTACTTTCTGAAGCACGATATTATCCGAAGAAAGGAATATATACACAATAGTTTATTCTTCCTTTGGTCGTTTTTAAGCCATCAGTTGAGTCAGCTCACCACTTACCTCCCTCTCTCATGCATTTTGCTGTTTAATATTAATCTCTACACATACATGATTTGCAGGAAGAATCACAACTTGCAAAAATTACTCGTGATAGTGCAAAAATAACCGTGGAGCAGGTGCATGGTCTAATGTCACAGGTACTAGCTGTTCTATATCTCTTCATTTCTATGTTTTTGTGTGATAACTGTATCGTAACGAGGAAGTGGAATTTCACACTCTATTGTGTTGCTACTTAACCATTGTTTCCGCTTCTGTTTTCATTCAGGTCATCAAGGACATCCTGTTCAATTCTGTCCGCCAATCCAATAGATCACGTACCGAGCCATCTGACCCTGAACCAATGATTGAGAGTTGATCTTTCCTCCCCATCTTCGGAGCAATTGCTGATAGAGTTTGCCTTCTTGATACTGAGTCGTCCTTCGGTCTTGGTACGAATCCGAGATCCGTTCTGGGTGTTGCCGAATTTCTATCATTTTGTATGCCGATGTAAATCCTTCAAGCAGCAATTGTTTTTGACTTCTTTGGAATTTGGTTTTTGCGTATTTTAGTGTTCGTGCATTTTTATTTCTAGTCAATGTAGTCATTGTTACAGCTCCAGTTTGATAGCTCCATTTCTGCCTGAGCCCCCATGGTTTGAAATTGGCGGGCTTCTAGTAGTTGGGTTATCCTGCAATTTCTGAATATAGTTTTTACAAAATTGAAAATGTAGACTTATGGTGAAGGGTTTAGGGGCTTAAAGGATGTATCTCACGAGCATAACCTGCGGAAGCTAAGATATAGTTTTAGCTTTTTTCTTCTTTTACCATTGTTTCTCTCTCTCTATATTAATTATTGTTATTATGCTTTTTTAAGACCATTGGATCTTTATGAAGCCTGTACTGGACCAATGACTTGAAAGTGAAAAATCATTCCAAGTAGCCTAGTTGGATAATGATAGTATTAAATATAAGGAATGAAAGATTATGAGCCAGAAATCTAATTTGGGGATTCGCCTATTATTTTCTTTGGCTCTTTTCTATTTGAGTTGACAACTTGAATGCCTAGGGCCATGGGTAGCTCATCAAGTCTTAGTTGTCAACCTTTGGAAGAGAAATTCCCTAGTCTCATAAAGGCAGAACAAAAGCATGAGGTGCAATGAACTGGTCTGGGCAATGGGCACTGCAGAAGATAGAGTCGGCACCGCCACTTTCTATTATTGGAAGAAGAAGAAAGTCTCATTTTTATGTGGTTGAATTAAATTTTATCCAGTGGAATGCGAAGAAAAATATGAATGAACTCTCTATCTAGAGCACGTTTATAAGCTTGTGACTATAAAATTGCATCATAATCTAGTAATACGTAAATTTGGCAAAATCACATTTATAATCTAATAGCATGCATATCTGAAAGAAGTTGGTAGCAATCTGAAGTCTCAGAAATGTTGGTTATGAATCTGTGTATTTATTTAAAATTTTGTTTACCTATACATTGAGAGGAATGAAAAAAAAAAAAAACAGAGAATAATAAATTACGTATACAATTTTAAAAGAAAAAGGACATCACTAGTGCTATTCACATGCAAAGAAGCAAAACCCTCGTGGGTCTATATCTTTTATAGGTATTGTACAGATTATAATCATGTAGATGCGGAAAGGTGCCATTTTTCTTTGCCATCAAACTCCTCTTTTATCCCACTAGAGAAAAAGGAGACACCAGGTAAAGCCTAAACAAGTCTGCCACTTTGTGCCGAAAAAATAAAAAATAGAAGGGTGGGAGAAAAACACCAAAAACAAAACAAATCTCTCACTTTTTATCTTTAGTGGGTTTTGTGGGGACTCTTTAAGAAATCATGCCTTTCATGACCTTCCCCTACCCCCAATTCTCTCTCTCTTTCTCCCTTCCCATCATTTTGTTTCGATTAGATTCTTAGAAGATAACAGAAAGTAATGTTCATCACAGGCAAAATTGGTCCTCTCCGTAGCCCTTGACCTGTTGCATAGATATATGTAACTAGGTACTTTTTTCTTGACAACTTCACGTATGAGAGACCCTCCTCCACTAGTATCTCTCTCTCTCTCTAGAGCTTATACTTGGATACATTTGAGGGCACTTCTAGAGTGGAGCTATTTTCTTTCTACATCGAAAAATGCTTTATATTTATGAAACTTACTTGTGTCTCATATTGATTCATGTGACCCTTCCTATCGAATTTATAAGGCTCGATTTGTTTAAGTAGTCATACCGATTTAGTCTTTCTACATCTCTCCAATGTCTATTGCTCCAAATATTTTTAAGGCCTTCGAATTTTCAATAAACAATATTCTATTAAAAAAACATTATATTGTTGAATTATTATTTATTTGTTGTGCGCTTAATAGGATGCCTAGAGTTCTAAAGCAAGCTAGTAATAACACAATAAATTTAGCCCCAAACTCCAATAATTACCAAACTACTTTTCCTGATATCTATAGCACTTTTTAATTTTTATTACTAGTCACTATCGATTACACATGTAATTTTCAATAAGTGAAAAGGAGTGGATTTTATGAAGTTGCCATGAAATTGATCCATGTTCTATTACAAGGTCAAAATCCAAACACATGGCGGACCTTTATTTGATTTTTCTACTCCTGTTTGGCCTAATGAAGGGTCATAAGGCGTTTATTGCACCTATGTTTCCCAACGCAATAATTACAAATAATAAATATATGAAGAGAAAAATAAGGTCATTACCTCAAAATTTAAAAAAGGTCACAATATTTAATTGGTTATTCTCTTTATGAATAGAATAGGAGATTCAATGTGTACAAACCTTCCTGTTTTTCGCTTTTTATTTGTTCAAAAGAAAAAGGAAAAAAAAAAAAGAAATAGAGAGGGATGAGGGTATGCTTAAGATTGCACTAAATTCCTTGAGAAGTGATTGTTCAGAAGGAAGTGAAAGGAGAGACACAAAAATGAACAATCCACTTACCAAGTGGATTGTCTACTTTTCTAGCTTAAAAAAAAAAAAAAAAAAAAGTGGATTGTCTACTCCTCTATCAACACCAAAGTTGAACGAAAAAACAAAATTATTCACTGTTTTCAGCCACACCTAACCTAAAAACATTTTTGTTGAAAACTTTTGTAATTTATGGTTGTTTTTTTAAAAAAAAATTAGGAATTTTTTTCCTTCTCCAACTTAGGTTTAGAAATTGATGTACAATATTGTCTCTCACACCCACCTCACAAGGAGATAACCATGAATTTAGCCAGACTCCATATGCCTACTCTCTTCACTAAAGAATCTCCTTTCTTATGATGTATACTTTAAAGCACTGGTACCTAAAGAATTGGAGTTGTAGCTATAAATTCATCTTAAGCAATATCAATGATTCTTATGGCATCTTTGCTCTCTACCCTTCTTTCTTCCTTTGGCCTACTTTACACTTCCATATATATTCATTTTTGCCCCCTCTTTTTTTATTTTCTTTTTTGGGGCCAAAGGGTCATTTCATTAAATGAAGTAGGTGGGCTAAGCGGAATAAAAATCATGGACCATTTCCTCATTCATACATTTGTGTGATATGATTAAAAGTCATGAGCTAGCTATACAAAGGCTTTTGAGTGGAAGTATGCTGTTTCGAAAGGGTCGTTAATTTACAAATTATCTTCTTTCATAGACTATTCCATGCCATTGTAACCAGTAATTGTTTGCAGCTTATGGAAACCGAATTCTTGCGAAGAATTTAATTGGAATTTCGTACACCAATATTGTCCAAATCTTACTATATATCAAGAAAAAGAGAGAGAGGCTTACGAGAAGTTGGAGGCTTCCTTGTAGGACCGTAAGACTTCATTGTTCTTGCTCCATGAAATTCAAGGCGGCCACCTCTCTCTTTTTTTTTTTTTTTTTTTTTCCCTTTTTTCTTTTAAAATTTTTTCCTCATAGGTTGCAAAGTAGCTACTCATTTTCTTAGCCTAATTTAGAAGCTAAGTTTTTTTGAGATTTTAGATGCTATATCACCGTACACTAATAAAAATATAAAATTTATCAAAAAATTTGTACGTGGGTTTGAGCATTCTATTAGTCAATATTTAGTGTTTGATGTGCGTTACTTTAGTGTTTTTCCCGTACGATATCTCTTAAAAGTGGATATTATTCATAAACAATAAATTTTCATATGATTTAATTTGTTAGTTTTGCGAACTGGTTTGATTATAATATTATATGATAAATGCTAGTAAATATGCACTACTTATAAGGATTCTCTCAATCACTTTTTAGTTAATAGCTTTTTTTTTTTTTTTTCATTGCACAGTGCTTGGTGCAGTCATCTTTATCATAACTGTTGTGTAGTCAATGTAAAAGTTTTTCCCTTACTTACTTATAAGACAAATCAATACACATAAGCCATAATTAATCATAGAGGCACTTGAAATATAAGAGGGGTAAACTCTTGTGGAACTCATAAAACAACATTATCGAAGCAGTTTCTAACTGAGGGGATTCATGCATGGTATACTTTAACTAGTTTTACCCCTCTCTCAGTTATTACTTAAAGCACTCCTATTCTTCTAGTTGTTATTATTATAGTATATTATAAGGAACAAATAAATTGAAAATTTTCCTAAATCTCCTATTGTTTAAGAGAATGTATACAATTTTAGATAAAACACAGATCCACTTCATAGTGGGCGTCATGTACTCTGATGCAAGTCAATTGCCCAATTATTGGAGTTTTAGGTTATTCACCATATATGCCTTGATAATGTGTCACCATAAACCTTGTGTGATTAGTTAGAAAAAAAAAAATCATGCATTTTGTTTGTTTTATTTTGGTTAATGAAGGTTCAAATCTTGTGGCATGATTTTTGGTCCTATTGGCATTAATACTCGTGGATCAGAATATGACTTGAAAGAAAGAAAAAAAAAAATCAGAATTACCCATTACGTACGTTAGGCACTGTCCAAATTTAAGCAGTCAACACAATCAACAATTAATGCTATAATCTTTTTTCTTTTTTTTTTTTTCAGGGGATTAATGCGTATAATCTTTTGTCATTGTGTTAAGTGTTAACCATCAAATTGCATTGGAGAATTATTTTCATTTCCAATTACAAAAATTTATAAGAACTAGGAATATGCTTGGTTTAAAATTTGACAAGTTACACTTTCTTTTACTTTAAATTTAATTTCCCAGCACTAGTATGGCATTATATCGGTAAAAGTAGTGAATAAATACCAATATCATTACAGGCCTAAAGTAAAAATATAATTTAGTGTCGAATATGACATTAGAATCAGCATTTGTATTAGAGGTTATTCAAGAGGATCTCCTACCATTAATTTTTGGTTTGTTTGAATAAACCAAAAAAAAAATGAAAATGAAATTGAAACCAAACAAGTAAATTATCGACTTCCAAGCTTACAAGCGTTTTAGAATTCGGTAGTTTGGTAGGACCGATGTAATTAGAGACATTTAAGATTCATAATGTCATTCTTATCTTCTACGTATGGACATGTCTATTCATATCAATTGTATTTTATTAAATAACAAAATACAGTGTCTCTCTCTAAATTTCTATTTACATACAGTGAAGGTACAACCTTAGAGGTCCATTTGTTGAATAATTACACTTATCAAGTTACTAGAGACTAATACAAACTAATAATTTAAATAAACCTCAATAAACAAATTAAACTAAATATTTATGGAGCTCAATAATTGTATTTATTGTACATTCCTACTTGGGGAAAAGGGACACTCCCAACTTAAATTTGTTAATTATTAGCAAAATCACTCTACAATGGTAACGATTGCTGAAATTAATTGAAAAAAAAAAACTTAGTCGAGCAAGCATACACACTACTAAAAATATGATAATCATCACAAAATTTACATATAACTCTTGCACTCTCACGTATTTATTAAATGTGATGCTAAACGCTGCAAATTCACTCTAGTATTTTCTCATATATATACAAGTGAAAATTTATTTTACACATCGAATGTAATAAATTCATATTTTAGGTGAAATTTTAATTTTACAAACTATCGAGCTATGGATATATAATATATATTGTTTTTTCACTAAATTTTTTCTAAATTCCAAAAATAAATAAATACTATTTTGGATTTATATTCGACTGGAAGAAGTTGAAGAATTCTGTAAAGGGAAAATATTTTTGAGGTGGAGAAGTTGAGAGGGCCCACACACGTGTAATTGGGTAGAAGAGTCAGATGCTTCGACTTGGAGATCTAGGGGTCCCGCCAGTTTTTGGGGTCAAAAATCGAAAATCCACGAACCCTAGTACTATTACGCCATTTTCATTTTCCAAACGTATCTATTCATATCTAATATCATGGTCCAGCCTATAATGTTCCAATATTTGTCATTATTATTATTAGTTACCTTTTTTTTATCGCCTTAATTATTTATTACTAAGACTGTGATCTGTACAGGAATTCAAACCCATATCCACAATTTTACTATTTTTAAAAATTAAACATAGAGCCACCCTTAATATTTGTTCCATAATTAAATATTTTTGTTTCTTTTTGGACATGTTAGGTGCGAATTTGACCCTAAGTAACACATACCCAATATATGTACGTACCATGACCACGAGGTCAGGGAAAATGTGCCTTTGAATGAATTTATTTAATTCCATTCAAATATGGAAAGTGGATATCAACTTTTAGTGTAATTCCTTTTGGACATCTTGTCAAACTTGGTTTATTCTTAAAGCAGTGATTTTTTTTCCTTTCAGATCTAAAAAATTATTTAATTTATTCTTGCATAGGAAAAAAAAAACCATTTACTTTCTTACTTTACAAATTGAATAGTCATTAAAATCTAATTTTAAAAAAAACACAGTAATAATTTTTAATTATGTTAAATATTTGTCACTTCTCTGTAAATTCATTAATAGATGAATTTTCTCAAGGAAACGTTGAATAGATCTAAACACAAATAAAAAAGTTGATTAATTTATAGTATATTAAGGGTCTCGTATTCATATTATTAATAGTAAAATCATGTTTCCATGCTTCTTTTTATATTATTATTATTATTATTATTATTTTGGAAAATAGCATTGATTATACCACCTGCGACTTTCAACTTGCAATCGTGCAAAACAAAACGTGTACTCTAAAGCAATTAAAGGAATAACAAGAGGAAATAAAATGTTAGCAAGGTAGTCCTTAATTCATGTACCAAATTAGCTTAGTCACGAGATTAATAATTTGATTTACAATATTTTGTGCTCCATTCACTGGATTTTCAAGTAATACATCATGTTTTATGCAACACTTTGTTTTAATTTCTTTCTTTGCATAAAATAAATGCATATTGTTATTACATTTAAGTCGTACATACTACCTAGTAATTTATATTCAAGTTTTTTTTTTTTTTTGAATTGGAAAGTTATTACATTTAAGTTCTGATAAAGCTCATTAATAGTATTGTAGATTGATTCCTTAGCAAGAAGGAAAAAAAAAATTGATGGATTTCATTGCCATAATACAGAAAACAAAAATTGAATGCACCAATATTTATTATATGAAACCAAAAACGCTTGTCTCTATGGTTTGAAAGTCTCAAAATAAAAAAAAAAATACAAAATTAAAACACCTGTACGGTGCTGAATGACAATTTGTACGGTGAATGGGCATATTTGTCTTCCAGGTTGACCTTTCTTTTACTTCTCTTCTTTTTGGGTTAAAAAATCAATTGCGAGTAGAATTAATTAATACTCTAACCCAATGAGTTTCTCTTAGAGTAGAAAACAATGGTAATTGTAGGGACATAAAATAAAAATAAAAATAAAAAAAGTTTTAAAATTATTATTTGATAAAAAAAAGGGCAAAAAGTCCTCTATATGGGTCCTCAGACATGGACTTGAGCAAGTCACGTAGATTACTTGCCCCATGCAATCAGAGTCTGACACGTGGCCAAGTGGTGATCGAACTCAATATGGATTACGAGAGGTGTTGATGGAGAAATACGCATTCGTTTCGGTATTTAGTTGGGATTATGTCACATCCACTTGCTCTTTTCTCCGCGTGCTGCTCACGCTCCCGTACACTTTCGGTAGTCTGTTCGCTTCAGCCTTCACTGTTCCGTTTCAAAGCTTACCACTGCGACCACCCAGCTTTGATACTTTTATTGCGAGGCTAACCAATAAGAGTGAGCCATGTCATATAGCATGTAGTCTTGGGGCATTTGTTTTTTGTTTTTTGAGATTGTCCATTCCTTTTTCCTTTTATAATGTTTTGGTAAGAATTTCTTATACCACTATAACATTATCCAAAAGGTTTATGAGGATTAAGAATATAGTATTGAAACCATGAAATTAAATATGAACTTTTACAATTTTTTTTCTTGAATATCAATATTTATTTATACGATTTTCCGTTATAATAAATTGAAATTGTCACATGGGTTGGCTTTTAAATTTTATTCCTCTTCTTTTCTTTTTCATTTTTTCGTTTTAACAAAACCTTTAGCTGTCATTTTAAAATAACAAACCATCTTTATCAGAGAATCTACTTATTTTTGGTTTTCTAAATGACAATGAGGAAGGAAAGTACAATTCCAAGGTTCTAGCTAAATTGCTTACACAACTGTCCTACGAAGAATTATTCAAACTATTTTTTAATAACTAACTAATGTGCTTTCTACTTTTTATTTTTTCAAAAAAAGATAACTTTTATTCTTCGTCTGGGAAGGACCAATACCAATTTATGCAAGCCAAACTCTTCTTCCCCCCGGGGGTAAATTTATACTATTATCTCCGGAAATATGAAATTTCATTCTTCTAAATGATAACAGATACCTTTTATATATGTTATATATTTATATGCATATGTATGTACATATGGCTTACTATTTTAAAGCTGGGATGAGAGTTTTCAATTTAATTGTCTACAATCTATACCAATCCTAATATGTTTTTTTTTTTTGCTCTAGTAATCCTAATATGTTATAAATGTATGGCTCCGGTTAAACTTTTGTTTTTGTTTTTGTTTTTTTTTTTTTAGGGTTAAACTTTTGTTTTAAAAAATATATTATTAATAGTTCTCATTTTCTTTCAAATCATGAATGGCCAACAATTTTAACTGTCAAACATTTGACTTCATAGATTGAAATCCTTATTTGATATAATATTATTCGAAATCTATCTTGTAGCAAGGGAAATTTATCGGTTAGATGTGTACAAAGTTAGTTCAATGTGTATCAAATGATAACTATATATTTTTTTAATAAAAAAATCAAATGATAAATATCTATTAATAAACAAAAGACTTATAGTTGGAAGTGGGACCAAGTTAAGTCCAAAGTAATGCTTGTGATAATATTTTATTAATCCAGCCGCACATGGGACACATTAGGTCAATTTAGTGTTAAAAAGATAATAAAAATAAAAAGTTGACAACTGTAAAATTATTCTATTGATATTTATGTGATTTTTTTGTTTAAAATTATATCGGCATGGCAGAGATAATCACGAAAATATTATTTATAAATATATATATATAGAGAGTAATGTCACAAACACTGAATATTTATACTAAAAATTTACACTATATATTGTGACATCCATTTCAACCATTAAATTTTAAATGGTGTGGTTCTACTTCAAATAAAATAGTGGTTGAAATAGATGATACATTATTAGTGTAAATTTTTAGTATAAATATTTGTTGTCCTAGTATTACTCATATATATATATATATATATGACACTAATCTAGTATATATAGGTATCAATTTAGCCAATAAAAATTTATCATGCATAATTTTTTATATTAAAAAGTAAGAAAGAAAAAATATTAATAATATACGTCTTTTCATGTATCTCATAATAACCGTTGGATTACTATTAGATGATAATCTAACAGCTAAAAAAAATACACTTACTGAATTGACGACTATATATATTTATAAATCTAAGAAGATAAAATTAGGGATAATAATAAAATTATCTTATGGATTTTGATAAAGAGCTCAATATATCATTCAGTTTTTATAAATTACAAAAATATCCTCTCTAATTAGTAAACTAATACAAATTTCACACATATTGGGTCAAAATTCACAAATAAAATATCAAAATTATCTTCTCTCTAAACTTTTAACAAATAAATTTTTTTGAAATGACCAAAATATTATTACCTAAATACAAGTAAATAGCTAAAAAAATGAAAAAGTTTCCTTGAAAAAATTATATAAAATTTTTCTTTACCAAATCTTCTTATTCTTAGTTATTTTTCTATTTCATCCACTACTATTTGTTTCTTAGTAACTACTCTTTATTATTATTTAAGTAATATTTATTTTGTTGCAAGTTTAGAAAGAGGGTAATTTTGACATTTTATTTGTTAATTTTGACCTAATAAATTATAAGAGTGAAATTTATATTAATTTGCCAATCAAAGAGAATATGTTTATAATTTATTAAAACTGATGGGATATATTGAATATTTCATCAAAATCTAAATGATAGTTTTGTTATTATCCCATAAAATTAAGAGTGACAATTCTGGGTCATGATATGCACATCTTTTAAACAACAAAAAAGTTGGATTTAAAAATGATTTTCGCAGCGAAAGATTGGCTTATGAATATTCAAAAATTTCTCACAATAATTTACTATATGAGTACATAGTATTACTTCATAGCAAATAGGAATATATAAAGAGAATAAATCTAATACCTCTTATAGCCTATCAGCAGATTCTAACTTTACTGTCTTCTAAACCACAATATTCCAATCCAATGCTCAAACACAACTGGATGAATGTGTGCACATTCTATACAATTTCTTAAAATTCACATTTTAGGATATTGTAATATTTTCAATACATGAGATTGCAAGAGTTTTTTTCTATAAAGAATAGAAAGACTCACTTCTTTTTCTCTCTAGTTTATGGACCTATATAGTAAATAATGTGTTGTGTCTGCTAAGGTTTCCTTTATAAATATATATATATATATATATATATATATATATATTTAAGTTTACATTTTTTTTTTGCAGGGATATATATAGTTTAATAAATATGTAAATATATATATATATATATATATATATATATATATAAACTAGCATATAACTCATTCCTTTAAAGAATAGTATTTCACTTTGAGTTAGTTTCTCAATTTCTATTTATCTAATTATTTGATAATTATATATTTTTAAATTTAAAATTTAAACAGATTAAGAAACTTATCTCCCTATAAATTTAAATTAACTAATTCAAAATTAATTAATTAATTAATAACAATTATTAATTATATATAAATAAACTATTTATATAGACAAAATGTGTAGTAATATAAATAATGTAATATCCAGTATAGTATTTGTAAGAATTGGAATTGGGAACTTATGGACCTATAATTCAAGCTCCAACAAATTATGACAATTAATTAAACTCTTTAATTAATTTGTCTAATTTATTAATTATAGTATTACTCTACTAAAAATTTGGAATTGCACTCTTGAAGTTACAGAATTAAATTATTCAGAAAACAACAAGTAGTCCATCGATTTAATCATTATATTTAGTTCAATTATCTATAAACAATTCATAATTTAAGTTAGGTTATATTCTATTTATATCTCTAATTACATATTTATCTTTGTGCACCATTGATTTTCTAGTAAACAATTAATTTATAGATCTATTATAAATTGGGTACTTAAATTGTTCAAGTCCTGAATCAATACACAAGGGAATCATCTTTCTAGCTTCTTAATGAAAGGAATGGATTCTATATCTGTAAGTTATATTCCTAACTACTCACTTCATCATGCTTACAAGATACAAGTATTTCAAACTGTTTAAAAAACAAACCTTTAACAAGTGTGTTAAACAAGATAATGTTATAAATAAGAGTCTATAACTATTCAGGAATAAAATTGATATACATATGATCATCTAGTAACATTATTTGAATTCTCAACAGTTAACGAAATTTATGTGAGATTCAAATCATGTCTGATCTAGTCCTATATAATCGAATTATATAAAGTACTTTCATTGTGATGTTAACATATCAATAGTCCAAACAAGACTATTATATTTTCAAAGTTAATGGATCGTACTAATAATATTTAATTAAAGATCACAAACTCTAATTAATTATTACGAACAATATTTAATTTATTATCAATAAATTTAATCCTCATGTATATAATATTTATATACTAAATTTGTAGTTGTATAAATAAACTAGGAATTTTCTGATATTTAAAAATATACAAATTATGCACAAATTCAAATAGATTAAATGTCATTTTTATTAATTCAACAGATATCCAAAATATACATACTTTTAGGGCTCAAACCCTAACAAAAAATGACATCAATTTGATCGAGCATAGTTGTGTTAATGCCAAAATTGTACATCTTGACATAATTAAATAATTGATATAATTAGTTAAATGTATCACAATACTTCTTCACAACCTAAGTAAGAACAATAAAAAAAAATTATGTTATTCCATATACAAAATATAACCCATCAAAAATAATATATACCGTCCTTTTTTTTTTTTTAAAAAAAAGGGCTCTATAAAATTAGTTCCATCTTAACCTATATATGTCTTCTTTGTAATGAAAGTGATCTTGACGACCCATAATTTTGTAAATATGTTGTGTTCTAGTTGCTATATTTTGACACAATTAATAAACAAACTGAAGACCACAATTCATAGCACGAAAGCTTATACTAGATGTTGTGCGGTCTAAAATCCTATGTCAGGTCGCATGAGTAGGAGTTAAGTTCGACCTCCTCCGTATAAGTTATGTGCGACCTCCTCTGCTTAGGTTACATGCGACCTCCTTCGTGTAGTTATGTGTGACCTCTTTTACATAAGTTACGTGCGACCTCCTCTGTATAGGTTATGAGCGACCTCTTCCAAAAGAAAAGGAAACAAGTCTCTGCTTCATCAAACAGGTAACCTACAAGGAAAGAGAAACAGAAGTATCACTTTTATGATCGACCAGTTACCCGTTTTGAGTGGTTACCCAATTATGTTGTTACTTAAATTGTATTACCCGATTGTATAGTTACCCGTTTTCACAATTAGGAACATTGGGTTACCCTCACCTATATAAAGGGAACTCAATGTTTCAGACGGGGGATTCCAATTTTCCAATTTTTAGATTTCGAAATTCTGACTTCCAATTTGAGAGAGATTTCCAGACGAGACATTGTAACTTTGAGTGTTTGTAATTCTCCATAAAATAGTGAAAAATAGTGGACGTAAGCTCATCTTTTTCGGGGCTGAACCACTATAAAATCCTCTCTCTTTATTTGCTTTGATTAATAACCCAACTCACACAAGCCACATCTCTTAATTTTTTCTAAATTTATTGTTGATAAAACCTGCATCAACAATTGGCGCTAGAAGGAGGGCTATTCCGGCGAAAAAGTTTGTCAAATTCCACTTTTTTAATAATGGTAAACACCAGAAACACTACCAGAGTCACCGGAACTAGCCAAAACTAACCCCAAAGCACTGCTGCTACACAGGCAGACCCTGCTCAGGATCAGCTTACTATGACTGCAACAGAGAACCTTTCCCAGAGACAGGATCGTATGGAGGAGACACTGGTGAACCTTTAGCAAGTCACTAACTAGATCAATGACACCCTATGACGACTTGCTGAAGGGCAGATGGTGACCCCACTACAATACGAACGTCCCAAAGAACGTCCTGCTCAATTACCTGAGAAAGGAATACAGATCCTAGAGACAAGAAGACGCGGCCAGCCAAGAACTCAGCAAGAACGCCATGAAGATCGCATCTCCAAAGGAAAAGGCAAGGTCGTAAACTTGCCTCCAGAATCTGGTACGGAGAGTTCAAGTACAAACTGTGATCGTGTATAACCTTCTCGTAAATCCACTAATAGTCAAGATCGCTTAAGCGGCGAACAAGGACGACCATCGAGAAGCGTCTTCGAAAGAATCAGTAGAGAATCGAGACAAGATCCTGCAGACCTAAGATAGTGTTTGGAGTGACGACGTAGTCATGATCGATCCATATCACATCACAATGACTAAAGTCGGTCTCGTCGTACTATTTCACTGGATTCCTTTTACAGATCGTAGAAGACTCTACCTGACCAACCCGCCATGCATCAATATAACGATCGAAGGTCGCCTGTGCTGCCAGCGAGAGATGATGCTTTCCCTCTGAACGTCGATGTTCACAATTTAAGGATCGCGTTAGACGCACTTGCTGGTTGAGACGATGAGCTCACTGATAGGTATCGTCAGTCGCCATTCAGCGAGGAGGTTCGAGCTGCAGCCCTTCCCACTGGATTCAGACTTCCCACCATTAACACTTTTGATGGG
>JXTB01000036.1:1168810-1249350 GCA_002914805.1 Parasponia andersonii
TGGGATTTGAAATCTGGCGACTCTTCGACTCTTCAAAGATCTCAAGTCTAGGTCGTGACATCGCATTTTTTAAGATCGCACGTTAAAAGGAAGCTGCATTTTGTCCTAAAGAACTAATGGAGCTGGGGGGCGATTGTTGTGCGGTCTAAAATCCTATATTAGGTCGCATGAGTAGGAGTTAATTTCGACCTCCTCCGTGTAAGTTATGTGCGACCTCCTCCACTTAGGTTACATGCGACCTCCTCCGTGTAGTTATGTGTGACCTCTTTTACATAAGTTACATGCGACCTCCTCTGTATAGGTTATGAGTGACCTCTTCTGAAAGAAAAGGAAACAAGTTTTTGCTTCGTCAAACAGGTAACCTACAAGGAAAGAGAAACAGAAGTATCTCTTTTATGATCGACCAGTTACCCGTTTTGAATGGTTACCCAATTATGTTGTTACTCAAGTTGTATTACCCGATTGTATAGTTACCCGTTTTCACAATTAGGAATATTGGGTTACCCTCACCTATATAAAGGGAACTCATTGTTTCAGACGGGGGATTCCAATTTTCCAATTTTCAGATTTCAAAATTCTGACTTCCAATTTGAAAGAGATTTCCAGACGAGACATTGTAACTTTGAGTGCTTGTAATTCTCCATAAAATAGTGAAAAACAGTGTACGTAAGCTCATCTTTTTCGGGGCTGAACCACTATAAAATCCTCTTTCTTTATTTGTTTTGATTAATAACTCAATTCACACAAGCCACATCTATTAATTTTTTTAAAATTTGTTGTTGATAAAACCTCCATCAATACTAGATAAAAGAGATAATTTTGTTCTTAGAAAAGAGTAGTAAACGTATTTTTCGCTGTTGTGCCCACCTAATCCATAGAAGACATAGTTTTTCTATGTTCATTAATTGTCTCCTCAGAAATTAGGGATTTTGGGTTGACGTGGATTAATCATGCATATGTTTATGGTCCCAATTTTACAAAATTTGGAAGTCTGTTTACGTATAAACCTTGGCAATCGAATATAGGCACTTTTTTTTAAAATTAAAAATAAGAGTAGCATAATTCTTTGGTATAGTTAAGAATAATCTATTGACATATTCTAAATACAAACTCTTACAGTTTTTTTTTTTTTTTTTTATCATAAGATTTTGATTAGAAGAGAAATTTATGGCTGAATTAGATCCGTGACATCCGTCCTCATTTGATTTTTTTTTCCAGAGAAAAAATTGGGAATCATTTGAAAGTCAATGTAATTTCTTTTAATCAACAGTTCAAACTTAAAAACTTTGGTTAATAATAATTAAGGGTTCTATGCTCATTTTGAAGAAAAGAATACCAACAATATTTAGTGCCATAAATTATTTTCCCCAATCATATAATGTCGTGATAATGTGCACAACACATTTATGACGTAACAGCTTCTGCTTCAAATAAATTTTTTAAGCAACCCAACCACCAAGAAAACAAAAGCTCATATTCAAGTTAATGATATATAGGATCAGTAATTACAATATTTTTCATGAACAAAGGACCATTTACGGTCCCGACCCTAAAGTGGTCTTCCGAATAAAAACTTTGTTAACTCTTTTATTTATTACTTATGATTTTTTTTCCCTCATAATTAATAAAGTCTTTATTTGGTTGACCCTTTTAAATGAAATTTTGGATTTATAGAATATATATATATATATATATATATATATATATATATAAAATCCAATTAATACACCCCTACCACGGCACCACCTCCAATAAAATCAAAGTCCACTATCCATTACTCCCATTTACACAATGAACCTCATTTTTATCGTAACATGAGGCAAAGCACACCGAATCACGCCCCCTCCCTTGCCCTCCCCCAGCCTCAGCCGAAGATCAGTTTCCACGACTCACACATAAACACGGGCGGGTAGCGCGTGGCAAGCGATCTGGGCCCAATTTGGGGTGTGAGGCTAGAAAAGTGACGGAGGGAAGTGGGCCCCAGGCCCAACAGCATCTATGTATTGCACACCGAAATTTTTTGGTATATAAATATAGAAGGGTGCCAAAGTCTCTTATTACTACTGCCCTTTCATTTTATTTCATTTCATTTCATTCACCCAAAAAAAAAAAAACAAAAAAAACAAAAAAAAAAGTTTTTTTAATTTTTGTTCACATTTTTAGGACTTAAAATCCTCTCAGTGGGGATTGAGAGTTTGTGTCTTCGGCTATGGTTCTTTAGCGTTTTTCTTCTTCTCTCATTCTTGCTCTCTCTCTATCAATCTCTCATATATATATACACATATTGGCTTTTGAGAAAAATCGCCGTATAGCCTTGTGAGCTTTCCAACCATGGGTGGTGACAAACCAATCACGCTTGAGAACGTCAAGAATGAGAACGTCGATCTGGTACCTCCTCTCTTTCTCTCCGCTTCCGCCTCTAATTTTTCTTGCCATGTCTGTTTGGTTGCTGAGAAAATAGATTAGAAAGTAAAAGAGAAAATTCGTATATTTGACGTTGTTTTACTTTCCGATTTTCTTTTTTTGTTGTCATATTCAATATGAATTTTTTTTTTTCATGAAGTGATTAGTAAAGAGTTCGGTGGAAGTAAAATAACTTCATATAAATGATATATATATATATATATATATTTATGTATTATACAAATATGAATTAATTCTTTGAATTTTTCTTTAGTTATTGCTTTTTTTTTTTTGACGAATCTTCCTCGTCAAGACGTCAACGGAAACATTCGATAACGTTTTTCTCACTCTTCAAAAGCAGAGGAGATCTCGTCTCTTTCGTATTGATAATATTTTAACAGAGTTTTAAAATAAAAACAAAAATTTTCCAAATTTTTAATTTAATTGATGAGATATTATTTATGAAAAATCATAAATTACGGCTGCATCGTAGCTTTTTGTTGTCTGTCAAATCGCCGATGAATATTGATGATGTTCATTTTAACAAACTGAGACAAATGGAAACCTTTTTGAGCTACAGTAAAAAAAAGCACCGGGAAGCCATCTGGGACACGTGGAGCCCATCAAGTGGGTTAACTACTGTCGCGAACGATCGGCCTGGATGCTCTCCACTGGTTTTTGCTTAGATTTCAAGCATTATCACACCCCTTCATCAAATAAAAATTGATAACAATAATAATTTAAAAAGATATTTGATGTTGTGAGCTATTTTGAGGAGCAGCAGCGGAAAATACGCAGCCAATCACATGGAATCAGCGTTTTGACAACGCACGCTTTCTTTAGAGAACGTGGCTCCAAAGAAAATAGGAAATTAACAATTAACAATTTTTTAGTCTAGTTTTCATTTTTTATTTTTGGTCCTTTTTTACAGCGTGTGGCACGTGTTTTCCTTTCTTTGTTTCTAAACAAATAACTTATATTTCCTTTCTATTTTTCTAAGAAAGATAAACAAATCAATTGTTTTTTTTAATTGGGATTTTGGAAATTTCTTATGTATATATGGATAGGAATTTATTCCAAATTTCCCGTTAGGCTTCGGATTTTAAAGAAAGTAAAATTCAAGATTGAACCTGAGTTTTTGTGTGGAATTGAAAGTATAGATTTTTTGTGTGGAATTGAAAGTATAGAACTAACTTGGTGGTTAAATTATTATTCTATTTTTGTCAACTTGTCCCGCTTTTTATTTTATCTTTCTTATTTTTATTTTGGGATTTGGGCTTAGCATCATCCGTGGTCCTTTACGGTACAAGATTTTTTTTAAAAAAAGAAAAACTAATATTCATGCAAATACTACATACTAGTAAATATCACGTGTGAATGTATTCGTACAATATATATATATATATATATACGCTCTATTATTTTTAGTGCTAAAGTAGGGGAATTCATTTATGGAGATAGCTGAACACAGGTTGCACAGCACATTAAGTGAGAGAGCGAAAGAGTAGACAACTTTATTTATGTAAAAAATGTCAAATGGTCTTACTGACACTAACCCATCAAATCATTATTTTTTTATTTTTTCAAAAGTAACCCATCAATTATTCACACAAAAGAAATTTAATTAATAAATTTATAAATTTGTATCTTTCATGAAGACTTTATTGAAGTGTTAGGTAGAGAGAAAATATTAATATTGAAGATGAAGACTATATGTGCACAATGTTGTTGTTTATAGTGTATATATGAGTTCACATGGGCAGTAACCAAAGCGGAGCTGTTTTGATACGTACCCGTGACTTTTTGTTAGTATCCTGTGAAAATGATCAGGTGGTTGAAGTCCCTTTTTGTGGGTTTGCTTGGTAGTTCTTTGATCCCTGAGACTGGAATGATTGAACGTCAGGGGTTCGTATCGTCTTCAAAGTTGTCATCAAATCTTAAATTATTTTGCTATAACAAAAAATGAGTGAAACAAAAAAGTAAAAAAAAATTTGATCAGTTACTAATTATTGGCCTAAACTATGAGAGAACGGTTGTTTATTAACTGTATCAAAGTAACAATCCTCTGGATATAGGCTTCATTTGAGATAAGTTCAGTGTAAATGAGGAACAAAGTTTAAGTATGTCTTACCGAAAATCGAAGTTGGATATGAAATGTAGGTAATCCTCGTATGAAATGAGTTATATACAACTAATCGAAGTTGCATTTTATATGACAGATTTTTATGGCTTATTCATGCATGACTTGGTTGTTGGTTACAGGAGAGGATTCCAATGGAGGAAGTGTTTTTAGAGTTGAAATCTTCAAGGGAAGGGTTGACATCGGACGACGCAGCCCAGCGGCTTGGTGTTTTTGGACCAAACAAATTGGAAGAGAAAAAGGTTGGTTTCATCCTATATCACTTGTGACTGATGGCTTAATTTATGAAGTTACTTTAATTTCTATAGCTTCACTTTCAAGTTGTTGTAGTGGTAGTTAGCTTATATGATGTGGTGTCTTTCTGTTTACCCAATAGGAGAGCAAACTTCTCAAGTTTTTGGGCTTTATGTGGAATCCTTTGTCCTGGGTTATGGAAGCTGCTGCTTTGATGGCTATTGGCTTGGCAAATGGCGATGGAAGGCCTCCGGATTGGCAGGACTTTGTTGGTATCATTGTACTGCTGCTGATCAACTCGACTATCAGTTTCATTGAAGAAAACAATGCTGGTAATGCAGCAGCTGCCCTCATGGCTGGTCTTGCTCCAAAGACTAAGGTGAAAGAAAGCAGTCTCAAGCCTCACTTGTTTACTTTTAACTTTTCTGGTAATATTTTATATTTGTTCTTATATATATTATTCTTTTGGCCATTAAAAATCAAAGGTTCTTCGAGATGGTCGATGGAGTGAGCAAGAAGCTTCAATTTTGGTTCCGGGAGACGTTATCAGCATTAAGCTGGGAGATATTGTTCCTGCTGATGCCCGTCTTCTTGAGGGTGATCCTTTAAAAATTGATCAATCTGCTCTAACTGGAGAGTCCCTTCCTGTCACTAAAAATCCCTCAGAAGAAGTGTTTTCTGGCTCAACATGTAAACAGGGTGAAATTGAAGCAATTGTGATTGCTACTGGTGTTCACACCTTCTTTGGCAAAGCTGCCCATTTGGTTGACAGCACCAACCAAGTTGGACACTTCCAGAAAGTTCTCACTGCTATTGGTAACTTTTGTATTTGTTCCATTGCTGTTGGGATACTAATCGAGATAATAGTTATGTACCCAATACAACACCGCGAGTATAGGGATGGGATTGATAATTTGCTGGTTCTCTTGATTGGAGGAATTCCCATTGCCATGCCAACTGTTTTATCCGTCACGATGGCTATTGGTTCCCACAGGCTTTCACAGCAAGGTGCTATTACCAAAAGAATGACAGCCATTGAGGAAATGGCTGGCATGGATGTCTTGTGTAGCGACAAGACAGGCACTCTGACCCTGAACAAGTTGTCAGTTGACAAAAACCTGATTGAAGTGTTTGCCAAAAGCGTGGAAAAGGAGTATGTTATCCTTCTTGCAGCTAGGGCCTCAAGGACTGAAAATCAGGATGCTATTGATGCTGCAATTGTTGGAATGCTTGCAGATCCAAAGGAGGTATAATTAAGTACAGCTATTTTTTCTTTTAACTTTCTTTTAACTTGAACAACTGAGGCTTTATATTAGGCTGTTCTGTGTTTTATGTGAACTGCATAGGCTAGAGCTGGCATCACAGAGGTCCATTTCCTTCCATTTAACCCCGTGGACAAGAGAACTGCTCTGACTTACATTGACTCTAATGGAAATTGGCATCGTTCTAGCAAAGGAGCCCCGGAGCAGGTAACACCTTTCCTCAACTGAGTTTGTGATATGCATCAAACCTTTCTAGAGAACGGTAATTGACTGGTTTTGCATGCTTTGAAACAGATAATTACCCTTTGCAACTGCAAGGAGGATGTCAGGAAAAAAGTTCACTCAGTAATTGATAAGTTTGCTGAACGTGGACTTCGCTCTTTAGCCGTTGCAAGACAGGTTGGAAAATAAACATAACGTATTTATTTCTTAGTCTCGTTGTATATATCCTAATTTTCTTTTCTACGTTTATTGATCTCTCAGGAAGTACCTGAGAAGACAAAAGAAAGTCCAGGAGCACCATGGCAATTTGTTGGTTTATTGCCCCTGTTTGATCCTCCCAGACATGACAGTGCAGAAACCATCAGAAGAGCTCTCAACCTAGGTGTGAATGTCAAGATGATTACAGGTATGTCTAAGTAACAATTTTTTATTTTAATAATTATGTATTTTTATATATGGGACTCCATCTTGTAGATTGTTGTGCATAATTTCAGTACAATTTGAATTTTCCAGGGGATCAGCTGGCCATTGCTAAGGAAACTGGTCGAAGGCTTGGTATGGGAACAAACATGTACCCGTCTTCATCATTGCTAGGCCAGGACAAAGATGCATCCATTGCCTCACTCCCGGTTGATGAACTGATTGAGAAGGCCGATGGATTTGCTGGAGTATTTCCAGGTGAGTTCGCACTTTTTCTCCCACATTATTCCTATTCCCTGAAATATTGTAGAACTTCATCTCTGAACACCCCTATATTTTTCTGAACTTGTCGATTTATTTTCCTGTTCCAATGACCTCTTTCATCACGATAGAACACAAGTACGAAATTGTGAAGAAGCTACAGGAGAAGAAGCACATCTGTGGAATGACAGGAGATGGTGTCAATGACGCTCCTGCTCTAAAGAAGGCAGATATTGGAATTGCTGTTGCTGATGCTACTGATGCAGCTAGAAGTGCTTCAGACATTGTCCTCACAGAACCGGGGCTGAGTGTCATTATAAGTGCAGTACTAACCAGCAGGGCCATTTTCCAAAGAATGAAGAACTACACTGTTAGTTACCTTTCGTTGTTCCTACTTCTTCATTAGCAATTGGTGATGTTCTATGGACATACTTCTTATATGTGTAAGCTCATTCTATATTGGTTGTTCCCTTATGCAGATCTATGCAGTTTCAATTACCATCAGAATAGTGGTAAGTGTAGCGCATGAAGGTTTTTAGATGCAAATGCATCAAGTTAATTTTTGTTTTCTTCTAGTTTTTGTATGTTTTCTCATTACATTCAATTTCCACAGTTTGGCTTCTTGTTCATTGCATTGATTTGGAAGTTTGATTTTGCGCCTTTCATGGTTTTGATCATTGCAATTCTAAATGACGGTGAGATCACTTACTACATCATAAACTTATCATTTTTGCATTTTACTTGTAAAAAGTGATTTTAATCTTTCTTTTCAACACCTCCAGGAACAATTATGACAATATCCAAAGATAGAGTAAAGCCATCTCCGCAGCCAGACAGCTGGAAACTGAAAGAGATTTTTGCTACTGGCATTGTGCTTGGAGGTTACTTGGCACTAATGACTGTAATATTCTTCTGGGCTATGATAGACACTGACTTCTTCTCCGTAAGTACCTCTCTTAAATCTTCCACTAACGTTTAATTTTCTTCATTAGGTACAACATTTTCTTTCTCCCCTATATTTATTTTTGTCCAATGCATATACAGGACAAGTTTAATGTAAAATCCTTGAGGGATAGCCCTGCCGAGATGATGGCAGCCTTGTACCTTCAAGTGAGTATCGTCAGCCAGGCCCTTATTTTTGTCACAAGATCTCGTAGCTGGTCCTTCGTTGAGCGCCCTGGACTTCTTTTACTCGGTGCTTTCTTTATTGCTCAACTGGTAAGAGAGTTGTTAGCCTTAGCATGCTATACATTGTCATGGTTTATGTTGCACTAGCCTATTCTAGATTCGTGTTTTGAAACTTTTTATGTGGTTAACTCTGAAGGATGAATATTTAATTCTATCTATTTATGTAAGTAACCATTCTTTAATTATCAGGTAGCAACCCTCATAGCAGTCTATGCAAACTGGGGTTTCGCACGAATAAAGGGTACTGGCTGGGGGTGGGCTGGAGTAATCTGGCTATATAGTGTGGTAACATATGTCCCTCTTGATTTCCTCAAATTTGCAATCCGATACATTTTGAGTGGAAAAGCTTGGGATAATCTCTTGGAGAACAAGGTATACATCTTTTTTTTAAAATTTTTTTTTTTTTTTTTTATAAATGATGGTAGCATTCGGTGTCAAAATCATTGTCAAAGTTTTCATTATATTTATATTGATTGCTCTCTTTTCTTCTTCTTATAACAGACTGCCTTTACCACAAAGAAAGACTATGGCAAAGAAGAGAGAGAAGCACAATGGGCTGCAGCACAGAGGACTCTACATGGCCTTCAACCTCCAGAATCCAACAACATTTTCCCTGAAAAGAGTAGTTACAGGGAGCTTTCAGAGATTGCAGAACAAGCCAAGCGCCGGGCTGAGGTTGCGAGGTATGCAATTAAATCTACTATAGGTGAACATGGCCAAAAATCATAGTGAAGTTTACTGGTTTGACTTGTATTGAGACTCAGATCCGGGAAGGGTTTTGTTTTGGTTGCTGTCATACTAGGCAGGTTTTGTCAGGTCTAAAGTTTTATGGGAGTTTTATAACAAAAGATGATAATGTCCAAAAGATTAGTGAATACATTATTCATTTTCTATTATCTGGATCAAAAGAAAATCTGTGATGAGGAATTTTGTCAAGTTGCTAAGACTATTTTTTGTCCGATTATGCTTGCAGGCTTCGGGAGCTGCATACACTTAAGGGTCATGTAGAGTCAGTGGTGAAGCTGAAAGGACTTGATATTGATAACATTCAACAACATTACACAGTTTAAAGAGCTCATGAGTGTCTTCAAAGAGGAGACGAGGCTAATGTTCTATCGGAGAAGAGAAGCTCAAAATTACTATGACGATGATGAACTTTGGTAAAAGTCGTATGTCTAGAATAGGGCGATATATCCTCATGCTAGAAAATTTTAATTAGCTAGTTTTGGTTGTCACCTAAAGGCAGAGGAAAAGTACTGTTCTCTTTTAATGCCAAACTACATAATATTACATTTTCTTCTGTTATGGTCTTTAATGTGATTTGCTCTTGCATTATCACCGTACATAATAGGACATCATGTTCTAATTTTGGAGGTCGACCACGAGATCGCATTACTCATGAGTCGTGACTGGAACTATCAAACAATTTAAAATAAAATAACATGAAAGGTCTCATTTTTTTTTCCTTCCAGAACTCACCGGCTGCAAGAGCCGAGTCTTGTTTCTTGTTGTATTGTTGAATGTTTGAAATTACTATGTTGACACTGGACCAGATTTTTTCTGTCTTTTGTCATTGCAACACACAGCTACAAGATGAATGTAGATATCTGAAGACCTTGCTTGATAATTTGTAGTTNGTCTTAATAAGACTAAAAAGTCGATTTTTTTGCAGAAAACTGAGAAGACATGTTGATATGTTTCTAACATTCTTGTTAAAGGTTGATTTGTATTCTTAATATTACTATGGACCCATATCAAGCTATTTCACCCACAGTATTTGCAAGTTACTCTCTAAAAGAACTAGCTCCAATGTTCATATTCGAATGTTTCTTATCTCCACTAATTTGGAGAGAATTCATTGTCTGTTTTCTTGTATTGTCACATTGACTTTGCCTCGTACTCATCTGCGGCCTCTGCAATATGTTCATGCGAATATATGAATACCAATTATCCTGTCCTATATAAATTGGGCAAAAAACCTATGGTTGCAGAAACCCTTTCACACTAAAATTTGGTAACTACAAATTCTTGATGATGCTAGCCACTTCCCCTCGTACAATTTTCTTCGGAGACCTCTCAGGTCCAAACCCATATACTACTTCCCTAAAACCAAAAGGTTTTTACGGTCTAATTTCTTTCTAAGCTTTGCTATATAAGGTTAGAATATGCCTTTATGGAAGTACTAGAATTTTAGGTCTCTGAATAAAAGTTAAACCAAAGAAAAAATCTAGTTCACTGCAGCACAATTATGCCTAATTTCACCTTGGTTTCCAGTCTTAACCCCAATTCGTCCGAGCTTAGTCATGGCAACCACAAAAGCACCTTCAAAAGCTGTAGAGTTGGATGCAAAGAGGTTCACAATTTTTCTCGATTTTTTGTCAGTGAACAAGGTTTGATCAGAGGTGAATAGGCCCTTTCCTTGTTGTAGATTCTTGTAATACACGTTATCGAACGTATTGGGTGTGTCTGGATCCAAGTCAGCGACTGCTCTGGGGTCTGCATTTCTTGGACACCGTTGTTGGAGCAGCTTGGCGTATTGCAAGTCAAGTGTTGGATCAATTCTGGTTTTGCTTTTGAAACTGTAAATCCTCTTATAAACTCTTGTGCAGTGGGAGAATCCAATCGTGTGTGCTCCTACAACAAAACACTATTCCATTAGGAAAGTATAATTGCTTGCAATATTAAGGATTTAGTGAAGTGAACTGTAAAAATCACATAAAATTCAAAGTTAGCCAAAATTACTTCTTTTGCACCCTTCTTCACTACCAAGCAATCTTTCATATTATAATATAGTTGGATACATTATTACTGAGCTCTTTCCAAATGGATTATTTTGTGAAAAAATTCGTATAGAAACATATCTATATATGTTGTATGTGTAATATGTATATTCTCTAGTTACCTGAGAGTGCAACGAGGTCGGTTAGAGTGAGGCCATGTGAAGCAAACATTGACTTGAGCTGGTTTAATCCAAATTCTGGTTTAGGGAGATGGTGACGGACACTTTTTCTAGTGGAGATTCTCCCATCAAGTCTTCCCAATTCTACTTCATAAGATGGTCCCCCTGTCTGCATCAAAAGTACGTATCTATACTCACTCAGAGTTCATGACAAGTTCACTTCATGAATGAAAATTATCATAACCAACCTCGTTGATCACGTGGTTTCTAAGGAAAATAACCTAAAATGATGGTGTAAAACTCATAAACTAGAAGATTAATGTAGGGGACACTACAGTAATGTTCAACTTCACACCACCGCTCGATCACGGATCCCACACGTGAGTCCTAAATACAAAGACATAGAGGAAATTCTCTCCCTCCATTGAAGTGGGCCCATGATGGTGGGTCTGATGCGGAGACCACCTCAACAAGGGTGTGCAAAAAAGTCCCCTCTAGAATTAGAACCACACCCCTTCAACTTTAGGAAAAAAATAGTTTTAATCATTGATGGTATTAGTTTTACTACATGGTCACAAGAGTAAGCCTTTTATTTAAAGAGCATTGAAAAAGAAGTGTACCAATTTGACTACATCCCTTGTGGCCAAAGCCAAAATGTCGGCACACGAAACTTTATGCCTGCAACTAGGCACGCTCTCAACAGCCTCCTTTGCTCTGATCACCGTGTCGAATCCGTCTCCGGCCAGCGAAAGATTGTCCGAGTTGTCCTTCTCCGCCGTGCTATTCCTCGAAAACAGAATTACCGAAGCGTCACATCCCTGCATTAGTACAAACCTTAAAAACTTCGTTAACCTCTTGGAGTGAGTAAATGGACTTGAACATGTTAAGGAAGAGCGTTTCATAGATTGGGGAGAACAAAAAGTTTTAAGAAATACACATTTTGTTTCTAAAAGGAGAGAACAAACCCGGACGAAACAGTCATGGAAGAAGAGCCTGAGAGTGGCTGGAGCTGTCGTAAATGTCTGTTCAAACTTCTTTTCCACTGCAGCTCGAACGATTGACTCCACATTTGGGCATGAATCTTTGTAGTAGTCTTTGCGAAGAAGAGTGTGACTAGTACTAGTACCACTAGTACTAAGGAGGAGAAGAAACAGAGAAGAGAGAGATAACAGAGTTGGAGAATTCATTTGCTTGATCTAGTTTACTCTAGTTACCTAATAAGTTTACCATGATATAACTTGTGTTGTTTTCAAATGTTATAATGTTAAAGTTAAAATAACTGGTTCTAATATATATATATATATATATATATATATATATATATATATATATATATATATTTATGTATATATAAGCAAATGTAAAAATGGGGGGTAATGGGAGGTGGGTTGTTCTTAGCTGTAAAGGAGATCATGTGGTGGGTTTTGAAAATTAGAAGCAAAAAAAAAAAAAAGAAATTTATTAATGAAAAAGGCAGGGCATTTTGGTGACATTGATGTTGTTGTTCTGTCTTTTGGAATTGTAGCGATTTGCCAATTATTAGTGGTTGCTTCTTGCTATAATGCTCCTATAATTAAGTAAAAAGTTATATTTTATTATTTGAGTCATTCTTCGTTCGGCAAAACGTGGTTGTATGAACTATGCCGTGAATCGGACAAAAAGAAAGTACCTATATATGCATGCAGCTTACTAGAATACAACTCCATGATAATATAAATATATAAATATAAATATATATATATATATATATATATATATATATATCTATGTGTATACATAACTATAACTGCTCTGTTGGATTCAACAATGAGCCATATTTTCTGTGCCGGATGATCACATTTGTTGTCAAGTGGGGTCAATAAGGAATATTTATTCCTATTTAAAGATAAAGAAGGCTTAGTGGCATTTAGCGAAAAAAACTTGCATTCATTGGATTGTTCTGTCTTTCTTCTTTTTCTTTTAGGATTTCTTCTCTCCTTTTGTTTGTAAGAAAATGTTGTTACTGTTTATATTATGACTGTAAGTCGGTATCGGTATGAATAGATGACAGAGAGAAATGTGAGATTAAGTAAACTGTTTTTATTGTGATGATACTTCTGACATCGAACTCCTCGAAGAAATGCCACATGGCCTCAACCCAATGTTGAAGGACAGATCCTAGTGTTCAGTTGTTATTAGAAGTGGCAGTCACATGGTGCATTTTCTTAATTGCTAGTGGACGAACCAAATGTTCAATACAAGCCAAACCAAAGAATGAAAAGGTCGAAGATGGCATCTTAAATATTTAATGGCAATGGAAATAGTAGCCTTCTTAACCTTCATAAAAGTCAATTATCTTACCAAGATGATTTCATATCCAGTCACATATCTATCAAAAGATTAAAATTTAGAGATCACTTTTTTCATAAACATTAGATCTTACCTACAAAAGAAGATCTATGTGAATGTTATGCCACTGAGAAATTTATTGAGGAGTGGGATTTTGACAATTGTTAGATAAAAGAACCAAGAAGGAAAGTGACTACTATTTGGCTCAGTAGTTTTCGACCTTGTTCAATATGATTCACCGAATGAATTTCCTTTCAAGGTAAATTAACAATGAACTCAATGGCCCATCCTGAACCTATATTAGTATCCTAGTGGTCCAAATGCCCTTTGGCATATATTCCCTTACATAGCTACTGAAAAGCAAACAGGAAACCTCTCATACCTTATAGCCTAGTAGTCGTAGGTCATGTAGTCAAGAGAGAAATTAGCGCCTTTCCACCACCGTATCACCCATATAATACCACATTTACCCTACATTTACATAAAACTGACAAAATTGAGAGACCAAATTTTGGTTGTTTATGCTTTGAGATTTACTTAATTGACGTATATACCAAATAGTATATAAACCACCAAAGAGTGAGGAAAAAAAACCCTCATGTTTGCTACCAAACAGAACAGTAAAAGATCCCTTATATTTGCTAACAAACAGATTCTGCCCATCAGCCTAGCGAAAATGACTATATGTTTACACCCGGAACATTTATTAAATGCAATCATTTTAAATATACATAAATCCACCCACTCGTGTGTGTGTGTGTGTGTGTCAGTATACATGTGTATTTTGTATACAAATATATACATATATAAAGGAGAGAATATAACAACTATGATTTCACTAATCCATTTTATATTGATACAATAATTTCATTCGGTAGGGTAGAGATAAACATTAAAAAAGAATATGAACCACTGGATTAACTTTGAGTTCCATCAGATATATCTGTTGAAAATTGAAGTCATGACAAAATTTGAAAAGATCAAACAGTATGATACAAATATTTATAGACAACTAGACAATGACAGTAGTAAACTAGGGCCATTACATTTCTGATATACAAAGTGATTAATTAGGACAAACTTATCTCCAAAACAAACGAGTAGTGATCTCATGAAATTTAATCATAATTCTGTGCTCTTGCTACCCAAGAGCTTGAGTCCAATCAACTTTCCTATAGCTTTTGTACATACTCAAAATGTCACAAAAAAGAGATGAAGCACTAAGTGGAAGCCCTCTGCTGAAATATTTGCTGAAGAGCTCGTGGCAAATTCAACACAATCTCTGCATAAGCTGGAACGGGAAGTAGAAATCAATTGGCAATAAATAAACAGCGCAAAGAGAGAACTCGAACGAAAAGGGCCAGAGAGTCTAAAAATTGACTCATCCATAAGTTAAGCCCTTTACATGTGGAAATATGATTTCTAACTATCTGTAAGAAATTAATATACAATGCAACCTTTAAGCTGCTGTTATTCTTTTGATGTACTTTGATCTGATCCAAGACCCAAAAACATCTTCCTAGCATTTACTATAATTAATGGCAATATTCTACTGGAGACTCTTTTTAATAAAAACAAGTAATTAACATCACTTACAGAGCATTCAAATTTTCTCAAGGTTACTCCAAAAGAAAACAAATGCAGCCTCACAAGTACATACACCCACAAACACAAATACTTGCACGTTCACGTACACAGATGAAGAAAAAAAAAAAATTTTCGAATATACACAATAGTTAAGTGGACCGACACTAAATATTTCTAAAAACCTAGAAAAGTTTTTACCAAACTCTCAACTGCACAGTTTGACTTGAAAGAGGAATGAGAGAGAGAGAGAGAGAACTCATATATAAAAGTTTAAAATAGCATCTCATTTTTAATTCTAAGATTAAAAAATGTTTTCACTTAGAAAGAGGTCGGACCTTCTGGTAAGCTCATGCTTCGTAATGCATCCTCGGCATAGGACAAGCGAATAGGACCAGTTTGACCAGCCATAATCCCACTTTCCTTTCTACTTGTAGTCAATGTATTTGAACTATTTTTCTTGGATTGTTGCAATGGCCATGCTAGTACTTTGATACGAGAAGGAAGAACAGAGACAAGATCTGCATATCTAAGTGCAACAGTAACCTTGCTGCAACAGAAAACTTGCATTGTTCAGCCTGACGAAAAGATTATCGGATATCGTTGTAAACGAAATAATCCAGTTTATGCTTAATTCCATTTTAAAGTCTTACAAAGATAATTAGAGAATTTGTAACAGGAACATAAAAATAAAGGTTTAACCATCATATTTCAACATCATGTGAGCACCACTAGTGGATCAACAAGCATGATTTTGTAACATCCACCGAAACATCTAAACAGCAGGCAGGTATTTAAAAAATAAATTATATTAAAAACCTGCAGCCAGGTGAAATTTCTTTTTATTGATTAAAAAACTTCCATTTCCAAAAACTTAAAAGAAAATTTTAAAAATCTTTCCAGAAAAAGAATTTAATTTTGGATTCATCGATAAACCTACATTCCTTTTGTATTCAAGATTCCAGATCTTTTCTATCCTTAATTTAAAGCATCATATATGAGTCTATTAGAAGATAAATATCAGAAAAATACTGCTCCAAGAATATGGACACAGAGTTGAATCTCTTGTAAACAATCTAAAATGTAGGTAACACAGACAAAACACAGAGCTCAGACGGCAACATCAGAGGAAAATTTCAGGAAAAAAAAGGGGGGGGGGGGGGGGGGGGGACTGAGGTTGCAGATAGGATCAAGATGCTGTTCAGTGGACATAAGAAAGAATAAAATTTCAAAGATGCTCCACTACATAACAGAAGCGCAAAACAAAAATAACAACTAAATGCACTGACCAGTCAAAATCATCTAGTACAAACTCAATCATGTGATAGGGCAGGCTATGATACAACTCTCCAATTTGGTTTCCGTACAATTCCTTCACAAGCCGAACCTGCACAAGAATTGGAAAGTTTGAGCAGTCATGCATCAAAGCTTGTTATCATTATAAAAGAGATTATGCTTCAAAGAACAAATATTGGATACCAACTGATATGGTATGGTATGGTATTGTTTGGCAACAAAGTATCAAGGACCAGTGTTCCCACTCAGAATATTTTATAGTTAAATAATGCCACACCAACTGGCGTCCAAATTTTGGTAAAAGTACTTGATGCAAGTTTGTTTTGTTTAGGCAAATTTAGATTTTCATCTTATACCATGCTGTTTCATGAAGACCCACAATTAAAAAGCATATGGAAAATTATTTGACACTAGTTTTCTCATTTGGTTCTGAAAAACTAACATCAGTTGTGTAGTTCCGAAAGACTATCAGTTGTATAGTTCTGTTTGAAAGACTACATCAGTTGTATGGTCCTAAAAGACATGACAAAGTAACATAGGTGTAGGTCCTAATCTCGTAGGATGCCAAGTGCTTTAGATAATCTAGAAGGAGCCCAATTATTAAAAGTGACAACTAGTTCTAACTTCCCAACGAAAAAACATACTGTCCGTCATCTTAAAGATTAAAAGCCAACTCCAAATGCCCACCCATCTGGACAGGGGCATGAGATAGTATTTGGATTTCTTCCAATTATTATCTGTTAGGCTGGATTGTTATTTTGAACATGCAGGCCAACACCTCCTCTTACGTTTGACATTTCCCTGATTTTTTTTTTTTTTGGGAATTTCCCTGATTTAGTATAAACTTTTTAATCAGTCCAATAGGCCTTCTAATATGGGGGGAAAAAATGATCCAAGCCAGGAGCGTAGATTACATAACTTCTTCACTAGTCCAGCAAATTCATTCATTCATTTGATTCAGTGAAGAAGCTTGCCATGAAGCTTATGCAAGTTCTCTTATGGTATGAATTTTTCATTTCTTTTTCTTTTTTTTTCCTTTGGTTTCTAGCAAAAAGTTACACCGTTAACACCTATTCAAAGCATACTCAAATGTTCTTAAGCGCAAGGAAGCTGCATTGGCGTTAATCATTATGCTTTGCATACATTCTTTTCTTTTGCAATGTTAAAGAGTAGGTGTTGAGGACCTCTACACTCAAGTAACAAATCTTACGAGACCCAAATTTCATTTTTCTTTTACCAAGAAAAAAATTCTCTCCTATTATAAGCCTGTTCCAGTTAATCCCCATACCTGTTCTCGTCTATCCACATAAGCCTGCAAGAGTTCTCCAACGTAATCTATAAATTTCTGAAAACAACCATTAGAAAGGATTATTGAGAACAGGTTCAGACAGAAGCAGCAAGTGCAAGTCAACAAAGCTAATGCAGGAAACCAACCTTACCATAGCATTAGACGAAAGAAGATCATTTTCTGCTTCACTTATAGGCAGAAAAAAGGGAAGTGTGTGTTCAACGACAGTCATCTTCTCAAGGAATGACTTGCTCTCAAGCACACAATGATACAACTCATAAGGTTCTCCTGCAAAACATTTTCAGAAGATATGATAGCCCTCCTCATTGCTACAGGTCACAACTGAGCCTATAACCTTTGAATTCATATAGAAATATTTCCTGTCCATGTAAAGCTATAAGTGACTCTTACGTGGCTAACGAAAAGATGTTAGTGAATGACCCATTAATGTGAATGCCCAAGACTGAAACTATGGATACCTTATCGCCAATGGGATGGTTGAGTTTATGTGCGAGTGCTAAAATTAAGAAATTATCAGCAACTGCTGATCTGGAGATATGACAGGGAATAAATTGGAAAGAGAACAATAAACATGGAGAAACAATCCCTTTTTTTTCCCCAAATGAGAATAACATAACAATATAGACAGAACACTTGAATACATTATCAAGTAACTGAAAATACACTTCAATTGTTCGTACCCGCAAAAGACGTTTCATACTGTATTCCAATTCTTGCCCCTTCCAAACAGCAGATCACCTGACAAAAAAATATAGCAACCCACTAAGAACTTGTCCGAAAAACAGTATACCATAGAATACAGAACATAAGTTGCTACAGAACTAACGTCAATACTGATATAAAAATAGTACCTGCTGACTTTATATATATATATAAAATAAAAAAATGAACAAAAAATAAAGAAAAACAGCAACAACAACAACAACTCTTCCACAATAAGTTTCCCAATTTTTCCACTATCAGTTTTCATTATACTAACAGTTAACTTATAATACTACAGCACTGCATCAATATTCATATTTTACCAACACAGTGAATTAAGAATTTAGGATAACAACATTTCGTTATATATATATATATATATATGAAACAAGACAACTGCTACATATGAGTACCAACTATGAAATCAAAAACCTCTTTTTCAGTTATTGTCCTACATATTTTCCACCAACTAACCTACTTTACAAAGCATATTTACCTACTCTTCCCAAATCACTTAAAAATATTAATTTCTTTCTCCCACATAAAAACCCGTGTACACACAGGTAAACCTGCCCATGATTATGCAGCATGGTTGTGACCCTTATGGCTGTCCTCTCTCAAATTGACCATTTTCAAGGATTGAAACTTCTCTGATATAAGATACTACTTGACGTTTGGAAGATCACTAAGCAACTAAGAATTGCTCTTTTAGGGGAGAAAGGTAGAGGAAAGTATTATACTCTTAGGGACAGAGAATACCAAGCCTATAAAAGTGATTGGGGTTTGAATCATCTTAGTCTCGGAGAGGGAATACTTCTCTAAGCTTTAACCCAAGGTGAAGATATAGATATCAACAAAAGAAAGTCCCCAGAATTATTACCTTACTTCCAACTTTATACGTAACTTTTTCCTGAAAAGGAGGACCTGCCAATACATTTGCGTCTCCCGGCATCACATCTCCTGGCATTGCCTTTCTGTCTAACTCCATGTGAACCTGCTCAAAAACAGAATCAACTGTTAGTCGTTTCCACATTCACCTTGAAACTTGACAAAGTACATTGCAGAATGAAAAAGACCATTAAATGTCAACAGCCTGAATCATATAATTCTAACATCAAATGATCAAAATGAATCAAAATCAACTCAATCAACTTAAAGCACTACATAATACCATACCCGCTCTCTTATGGTAGCTAATAGCCCATCATTCCACTCTTCGCCGTCTAAATAAATCTCTAAACAGAAAAGAAAAGGAATTCTTCATCAAAGAAGCAGGAAAACAAAAAACAAGACCAATTTACAATTTTCTAGAGAGAGAGAGAGGACTTATATACAATTAAAACATGAACAGAGAACATAGAAAGGAAATATTTCGCTATTACGTGAGTTGCATTGCCGCGATCAAGCTAACTGCCATATCTGTACTTTCAAATTATATTTTACGTAACTTTAATCCATACAGTATACTGGATTTGAGAAGCTCATTTATAAAGCTACCTTGAGTTTGAGAAGCGCGTGCAGTTTCAAACTCCTTTTGTAGACGGTCGAATATCATTTTATCAGCATCTCTATTGAAATCAATAAACACCAAAAAGTAGTATGAATTTAACTTGTACATTGTATCCTTTGAGCTTTGAAGCCATATGTTCCACAGATATACTGCAATTAGCACACAGCTTAAACCTAAGATATCCATGATCGGGATGCAGACATTGAAGCACAACTATTCAAAAAAAGACAACTGTATAATACACCAAAAAAATTAGCAGAAAGAGGTAAAAATAATGAGCACTTTTTTAAAAAGAAAATTTTCAGTATACTTTGCTGGAGGAAAGTAATTAAAGTCCTTATCAAGTGGTAACCCTGCTTGATGCATCAAAGCTTGCAGCCATAGACTACCGTGTATTTTTTGACTCCACAACACATACGAGTGGTGTGCGTAAGAAAAATAGGCATAATGCCATTTATAAAGTTACAACGCATTGATGCAGATTAACATATCAGATCAAATGCCAAAAAGTCATAACCAAATTCATGAAACCACCATGCCATGATGAGAAGCTGTTGAACTTTTCTAATACGCAGGCAATTAGAAACATAAACACATAATAACTTTTAACTCTCTTCTTCAGTCATTACATAAAATTTCTCCCGACTAATATGCATTAACCTATATATGACAAATATATTCATTGAAAGAAATATTTCCAGGAACAAATATTCAAAATTCAACTACTTTGTAATACTAAAATGTTCACGAGACTAGAATTAGCAACAAGAAAAGTACGTGATGAAATAAAACTAAAAAGTTAAGGAAAAAGATCCTGCCTCCCAAAGATTGTATGGTTTAGCGAAAGGACACATCAGAGAGAGAAAGAATGCACCTGGAAAGACGCTCAGCTAACATGCCATGCCGTTTGAGAACATTTGAAACTGTGACACAAAACAGCAGCTTTAGCCCCTTTCCAAATTAGAAATCATTCATATGCATTGCGGACAAAGCAAACATATAGGAGCTTTCTTTTTTGTCTTTTTTACTAAACAATATAGGAGCTTACATCTAGCTCGTGTAGTCTCTAAACGAATATCTTCATCTTGTATAAAATTCTGTCAGAAAGCAGGACATAGAAACAATTACCAGAAAGAATAAAGGCTGTATAAAGAAGAAACAAACTATGTTCATAAAAAATTAAACCAATCACTGAGTGCTAACTGCAACAGGATTAAGCAGTAGCCAATCAGAGAATAAATAAATTGCTAATTTAAACGAAAACAATTAAATTCCTTGCAAATGCAAATATATATATATATATATATATATATACTTAATAAGTGGACTGATATATATTATTAATAGCATAATAGAAATACAAAAGGTGATAAAAGATGACAAGGTATCATCTAAATGCTACGCATACAAGTATGTGATCCCTGTTTTATATGGACTGTGGAACTTTAGTTATTCTGCAATTAGATAGCACAATTTAACTAGATACATATAGAGAACAAGAAAATTATTTCTTCAATACATTAAAATAGTTTAAAAAAATGCATTTATCGAAAATAGAATGAGTATGGAATTTATCTAATTCAGACATTCTTAGCTAAATAGATTTGGGAGAATCGGGACAACAATAACTATTGTCAAAAGCTCTAACCCAACTCTTAAGACTTTTTGCTTTGTTAAAGCAATTTTCTAGTCATTTAGCTTCCTTTGCCTGCATCATTACCACTTACCTTCTAGTTCTACTACATTAGCCATGTATCCTACAATAGGTTTAAATCTCTTCTGATTACAACTATTAGCTAACACAGCTCGAAAAAGTTAACAAATACTAGTGAATCACAGAAAAGTTAACACAGCTTGAAAAACCAGAGCTTACCCAACTAGCGAACAAATTTTTAACAAATAATATGGTTGAATTGTAAAGAAGTTGAAAGACTTGGCCTGTGATTCTATTAATCTCGCCGGATAAAGAAAACCCACATTATAATAGGAATAAGAATCATTACCACTTCTCCCATTATAGCATAAGGACGCCCAGGAAACTGCTCAAGTTGCTGCATTAGTTCCACAGACATTAGACTCTTCGGGGGTGCAAATTAATTCAATTAACAGAAGCAAAAGTGAATAAAAACAAATAGAGCATCAAAATCAACACAACTAAGTGAATAAAAACAAAGAGAGCATCAAATCATGAGCATTATCATCTAATCAAATAAGTAGTGTAACAAAACGAAATACCCAGAAACAAAAAAGAGAAATTAATATACATAAACCCTCAGGCCTCGGCAAAATTACAACACAAGCTCCCACGGTGGAAAAGTTAAAGAGCTTCTTGAACAAAATGCTTGCGTTTCACAGAGATTGCTAATATAATTAAAGAGATAATTAATAAGTTTTCTTTGTTCCTGAAAAATTAAAACTTGTGGACGCTAAGAAAATCAATTCTACTGAAATGGAAAATTACAGAGAAAATTTACACGTAAAATATGTGTATATATAAACTGAAGTGAAGAATTAAGAATAATAGAAACCTTGCGATCCAAGGAAAAGGAGTTCTTTCTTAGCCTTTTCTTCGGCGATTCATCAATGTCGCTATCCATGTCTCTCTGGTCTTTGGCGGAGGAAGAATCTCAGAGCTATGAAGATGACGAAGAGAAGAAGCTGTTCAGTTCACCCGAAACCCGAATGGAAAGAAATTAGGGTAACAGTATCGGGTAACAATTTGAATACCCAAGCCCGAAATGTTGACCCACTATTTTCTTTTTATTTGATTACATATTTTTCCCTGGAATTCTCTTTAATTAATTTTCATCCCTTACATTTCGTGCTCACTTTCTTTTTATCCTCTTTGTAAATCATTGTTCTGCGTGTCAAATACTTAAACAAGAAATTGTTAAAAAAAAAATGTTAGTAATTTTTAATAATGTATTACCAATGTATTTATGATAATAACATCTTCTTCCCCATGAATTTTCGATGGGCCAACACTTTGGAGAAAAGAAAATTTTAAATCTCAACCTAAAACCACTAAAGAGCAAGTTGAGGTAGGGAGAGAATGCCTCCCTCGCCGTAACTTTACCACCTAATTAAGCCTTTATCCCTTAAATTATACTCATTCAAACGGACTAGGTCAAATCCTCACAAGGGCAAGTACCCGTCACAAACTCTTAAAAGATAGTCATAGTCATAGTGACAAGATACTTTAAAGAAAAAGATGGTCGAAATGACAAAATATTTATTTTAAAGTTTTCTCTTTCTTAGATAAGGCTCTAGAGTTCGAGCTCTTGTTTCGCCAATGCGTCCCAACCAAATGGAGATAGTCTGAAGTGACCCACTAATATAATCTCATCTATCTCTTTTTAACCTGAAAAAAGAAGTATTAGTCTCAAACCTAAATTGGTAAATAAAAAAAAAATACAAAATAACTAAGTATATATTTTTTAGATTGTTTTAATTTGTTTTTTATTTTTCTAAATATTGTCTTAAAGTTTATGTGTAATAATTTATTATAATACTTTACATTTTTTAAGATATATATAAGAAGAAAAATTAAATAAAATAATATGTATATCAAAGTGACCTATGGGTGGGGATGCTATTTGCAATTTGATAAGAGTTTCTAGTAACCCTAATGTTGGAGAAATGGTTTTATAAACTATTGTAAATGGCCATTTTAAGCCATGTAAATGAGTGGGTTCTACTTCGTGTTAATGGGCATTTTTTATTGTATATCATGTTCTCACTGTTTAATAAAATCTATGTACAATATGGAATCATATCCGAAACTACGGCACCTTATTCGCCTCAATCAAATAGAGTTACTGAGCAAACGAATTGTATCTTGAAAGAAATAATGAATGTAATGTTGATAAGTTCTAGATTACCACAAAAAATATAGAGAAAAGCTATTTTGCTGGCTAATTATCTTTTGAATAAGGTACTCAAAAAAAAAAAAAAGGAAAAGACTCCATGTAAGTTATGGAAAGGAAGAAAATCATCCTATAATTATTTAGGAATATGAGGATCTCTTGCCAAAGCAGCTATACCAACACCTAAGAAGGTAAAAATAGGTCTGAAAATAGTTGATTACATTTTTATAAGCTATGCATAAAATAGCAGTGCTTGTCAATTTCTTGTGTATAAATCAAAAATCCAAGACATATATAAGAACATGATAATGGAATCAAGGAATGCATCATTTTTTGAATATATATTTCCTTGTAAATCTAAAGAAAATTCAAGTTTGTTAAAATGAACGTATAGGATTATTACTAAGAGTAGTCAGGATTAAGAATAAAATGAGGAAATCGATGTTGAATCTTGATGTAGCAAAAAAATAAGGACAGAAAAATCATTTGGTCCAAATTTTTTGACATATTTGCTAGAAAGTAAGCCTTGAACTTATATTGAGATTGTAAGCTGTATTGAAGCACCTTTGTAGAAAGAGGCTATTAAGAGTGAAATTGATTTTATCATACAAAATCACACCTCAGAACTAGTGGACCTTTCTATTGGATGTAAACCACTAGGTTCTAAATAGATTTTCAAAAGGAAAATAAAAGCTGATAGATCAATTGATAAATACAAGGCACGACTTGTAATAAAGATTATAGGAAATAAGAAGGTCTAGACTATTTTGACACTTATTCTCCTATGACAAGAATAAACTCTATTAGGATGGTACTTGTGATTGCTGTTCTACAAAATCTCGAAATATAATAAATAGATATAAAAACAACTTTTCTGAATAAAAATATGAAAAAAGAGATCTACATAGAATAATTTGAAGATTTTTTTACTATGGCATGAAAGGAAAGTTTGTCAATTGGTGAAATCCTTGTAAGGATTAAAACAAGTATCAAAATAATGGCATAAAAAGTTTGATAATACTATGAAAGCTAATGGATTTAAAATCAACGAATGTGACTAATATGTATATGCCAAAGACTTCGAAAATAGTTATGTCATTTTGTGTTTTTATATTGATGATATACTATGTAACACTACTAAGTCTTGTTCAAAAATACTAACTTGAAGATATTTCATAGACCACCACTTAAATACCCATGATCTTTCCAAAGCATACACGATGTGAAACTTGGAGCATTATAATCTCCCCTCCCCCCATTAATGGCATAGTGTCCTCATTAGGGGGTCTATATTCAATAGCCCACATATAACTTCTATAGGTGGAGTCCACATTCACCACGATTCCACCTTGTGGCGGCCTTCTAAGATCCATATTTGTGTGGATTGGGTCAGCTCTGAATATCAAATATAATACCATTGAGCCTAACCCAAAAGTGCTAGCTTGAAGGTATTTTTGAGCTTATGAATTACCATTTAAATACCCATAATTTTTTTTCAGAATATACCCGATATGGGACTTAGGGTGTTGCATACCTATTATTAATAATGATGATAAAATGATCAAATCTACAAAGAATATATTGAATTCAAGATTTGACATAAAAGACATGAGTTTAATCGATATCGTATTAGGAATAAAAATCTCAAGAACTTCATATGAGTTTTTTTAAGTAGTCAATTAATGTGGACAATATACTAGGGAAATTCAACAAAGATAATACTAGTATTTTCAAAACACCAATAGACACAAGTATATATTTGTCAAAGTATAAAGGTGAGAGTATCTCTCAAGTAAAGTACTCAAGAGTAATTGGTAGTCTAATATACCTAATGAGTTTTGCAGGTTCTGACATAGCTTATAAGATTACTAAGCTTAATTGATATACGAGTAATTCTGAGACTGAGCACTGGCAAGCAATTGTTAAGATATTACGGTATTTATGATATACTCATAATTATGGGTTGTACTATAAGAGACATCCAGTAGTACTAGAAAGATACAGTGATGCAAACAATATATTTGATATTAAAGGCTCTAGATCTACTAGTAAATATATATTCACACTAAGAAGTGTAGTTGTATAATAAAAATCCTCAAAACAATCAATCATAGCCAGATTTACAATAGAATTTGAGTTTATCATACTGGATAAATGTAGGGAAGAAGTAGAATGGCTATGCCATTTTGCAAAGAATATTCCTAGGTGGCCAAAACCTGTGTCTCCAATAAGCATACACTGTGATAGTCAGTCCACTATTGGTAGGGCTCAAAACAACATGTATAATAATAAGTCTAGACATATTCATCGTAGATATAATACCATTAGACAACTACTCTCAACTAGGATTATCTCTGTGGACTACGTAAAGTCAAAATATATTATTACGGATCTGTTACTTAAGGGTTAAATAGAGAGTTAATTGAAAATTTATTGAGGGGGATGAGACTAAAGCCTATAAAAGAATACATCGATATAGTGGATACTCAACCTAGTTGACTAAAAATCCCAAATCAAAAGGGACAATTAAATTATAAGGACTATGTTGAATCATTGTGGGGATCTTCGTGTGTCCATTTCTATGATGAAACAGTGATGCCCATAAGAAAAAAGGTTAAGCTATACTTTTAGTGATTGTTATGCGTCAGAAATCAAAATTCTGAGCGAAGTGATGCAGGTTATTCTTAATTAAAAGATCGCCTATATGAGAAAGAAGTATGACCACTTCTAATGTAATTGTTTAAGATGTGATTCTTATTAAACTTTTGCAAAATTAGGTGTGTGTTCATGGCCAAATGAACATAACTATGAGAACTGAGTTGTGTCAGTAAAGACTCATGTATGATGTATATCATTATTTACACAAATGACAGAACAGTTCAAAGACATCATGTCTATTGATCAGCTAGAAAAATAAATATACATTAACAAGGAAAGGTTCAAAGAATAATACCTACCTATCCTATACATATGTCTACCGTTAAATTCTATCACCAAGTCCTGCGAGTTTATCGTTTGTAGTCAATTTCATTTATATGGGGAATTGTTGGAAAAAGTTTCATAAACCATTGTAAATGACCATTTTGAGGCATAGAAATAAGTGGGTTCCACTTCGTATTAGTGTGCACTCTTAATTACATCATATTCTCCATTGCGAATTTATAGAAATGATATATTCATATACCTAAAATAAAACTTAGTAAATAAGAAGATGATATCCCAAGTGAGGTAGCGAGAATGGAAAAACTATAGAAAGTGGGAGAAGTATCACATAGAAAAAATAACTTATGGCAAATATGTATATATTGGAATGTACATTTGAAACTTTGTAAGTTGGGAAACTTTCTTACATACACATGCATATGTAGTACATCACAAATCAGTCTAACACGTGGCTTGTATGTGCCCATATATCATGACAAACACGAATGCTGGTCTGAAAGCCTTACCCTAGGCCTACCAATATTTGTTTTTTTTTAATTTTATTTTTTCAAGCTTAAATAAGCTGCCAGAAGCTTCTAGAGCTGAAAAATAACAATCATGGAGTTATGAAATTCATTTTGGACCATTATTTGATCTCATAAAGTCTTAGGTAACAGCCAAAATATTTTGGCTTTCTTGCTATAATAGCCAAATATTTTTGAACTATGTTAATAGGATTGTTTAATGCTTGGTTCTCTCTCGAGTACTATTAAAAAAAGGCCCTCTCCTTTACCTTGATACACACAAAAAAATTCTAAGTTCTCATTCTTTCTAAATTTTCTCTGTGGCGGTTATCTAGTGCAGTTAGTTGGTAGTTGAGTCTTAGTCTCAGTTCTTCTGCTCATGTGGTCAAGTTCTTGGTCTTTGGTGACAATTTTTAGACAAGTATAGTTTGCCTGAGTAGTGACGAGGTGCCAGTCAACTGATCTACAACCATTGTATCTTCGGAGACACATGTTTTTTCACCTTAAGTACCACATGTGAGGGGCAAATCTACTTTAAAGACATTATATCTATTACACACAGACCTCAATTCTACTATCCTTACCAAACTTTGTCCAATTCGAGACTACCACTTTGGAATATTGATTAATTTCTTAAATATTTTAATTATGTCCTATGAAATTTTGATTTATTAGACAATATCAAATTTTTTATATCTATTTGTTCTTTATTATATTGTGTGGGCTATCTATCACGTTTGCGAGTCAGGAAAATAGGTTGTAAGTGGGTTGACCCTTTTATGGATTTTTAAAAGGGTGGTTCTATTGACGCCCTATTTTTTTTCTCTTCCCAAACCTTCAATTGCTAACTTCTAAAAGGCAAAAATAACCTCATAAAAACGAACAAAAAGGCACAAATAATATAAAATAATTCTAATATTCTTTCTTAATTAGATTGTTTTTTCTTCATACACCCCCTTAAATATAAATGATAAAACAAATCATTGAGAATAATCTTAAATAATAAAAATACTTTTAGTTAAATGAAGTCTATATAGTGATAGATAAACGTATTATAAATTTAAAATTGTAACTCTCTTTCTCTCGAAAACTCTAAGAGATAATTCAAGAATTTGAATTCTTTTTTTTTTAATTCTCAAAAACTCTAAAAATAATTTAAGAACTCTAATACTCTTTCTCTCTCTCTCTCTCTAATTTTCAAGAACGCTAAAAAATAATTCAAAACTTCGAATTATTTCTGGATATTAAGAATCTAAAAATAATTTAAGAACTTTAACTCTTTCTCTAATTCTTAAGAACTTTAAAAATAATTATCAAAATATCTTGATTATTGGGATGATCAAAGCAAAGGGTTGAAGATTCAGAAGACAAAGGAATGATGGATTTCAAAGGGGGTAGAAAAAGAAATTTTGTGTGAGTTTTTTGTTAATGACTAATTTTGAAATATGAAACTTTTAAAGGGGGTGTGTTAGAAAAATATTCTAATTTTAAATTTTAAAAGGGGATCTGTTTAAAAAGGGTAGGGAGAGAAAAAGAGAGGTAGCAACAGAGCTACCTTTTTTAAAAAACAAAACTCTTAACATACTTTTATTAAAGTTAATTTAAACACGTTGGATCATAAGAACTTGTTTCGATCATTAGAACAATTTAAAGCATTCTTTGCACTTCTATCCAAAAAAAAAAAAAACATTTTAACATAATATTAACAAGTGGGAAGTAGTAAATATTAAGCGTATCTCCAAAAAAGTTGACAAAAAATTAGGATCCTAACGTAGTAAATATGTATAACCTAAGCGTAGGACAAAAAAAAAAAAAGGGCCAGCAGACCAGATTCAAATATATGATATTATGCTATAATTGGTGGGTGGGTTAATTTGCGGGTTTGATATTGCACTAAATTTGGTGGACAGGGCAAGTTCGACGGGTCAGTGGGTTTTTTTAACACCCTTAGACTTTTCACAAAACCCATCCTTTGATTTTTATTGGCAACCTCTTTTGGTCTTCTCTTCGTTTATTTTTTCTTTTAAAGATTAAAGAACATTTTTTTTTAATTATTGGGAGACCAGATTGATAGATTTATATCTAAATTATAAATTTTGCGCTAAATTATGTAAGGTTTTTAATGAGGATAAGCATTAGAGGTCTAAAAAAAACACACGCCCTATTTTATTAAATTTAATTAAAATATTTTAGTTATTTATTTATTTTCAACCAAATCTAATTGAATTCAGATTTACGTTCAAAACTAGAGTTTAAAATTGTTTAAGAATAATGTCTTTACCTTTTTAAAATTAATTACATAAAACTTTTAAAAAAATTGAGTTGAAGGTTTCGATTGTTTGATTTTTCAAATGCTACAAACTATTAAGTAGTCTAAATAATTTTCTTTTTGGCGGCTTATATAGATGTCAGTTAATCTATGAGATTTGATCAAAAATCACAAATTTATATAGGTTTTATTAATTTACTCTGAGAAAAATATTAAACATCATGTCTTTTATATATGCAATAATATGTATTTTAAATAACTAAAACCACCAAAAATATATTGTCCTCCTGCATCTAGTTATGTAGTTATAGGTTAGGCTTGATAACTACATTCAAAGAAATAGTTGAATTGATATATTTCTCTTTTAGGTCCAAAAATCAACAAATATCCTCAATCTAAATATTATAGTTATACGACTCAATTAGATAATCTTTGAAATTAAATACTAAAATTGTCCTCATCAAAATTATATTTTTAATATCAATGTTCATTTATTAGTTAAGAAGTTTTTAAACTAACTTTTAACGATTATGAATTCATGAAATTTCAAAAAATTGAACTTTACAACTATTAATAGAAAATCACCCTTAAAGTAATATAATTATTTTCTCTCTTGATATATATATTTATGCATTTAATATATTTTCATATATACTACATGTTGTGTTACTAACTAAGACAAATTTTATTCCCCCTGCCCCCCAAATTATGGTCATTGGAGAGTTTTGTACCCTGAAATATTTTTTGTTACATTTGTCCCCATGTATTATTTATTTGTTACAAATTTGGTCCTTCTGTTAAGTTTCATATATGACTTGATGGAAAATGTCGATGTGACACCTTTTAATAATTCTTTTTTACCATATTATTTACTAAAAATTAGGTAAAATTCAAAATAAAACAAAATATACATTAGTTAATTTTATATTGTTTCCGTCTTTCTCCCTTCACTTGTCCGTCTTTCTCCTCTCGATGTCCAAGTCCCCAACACCAACTTCCAAAAAAGTCGTAAATGAGAATTGAGATCATTAATGCTTAATGCCTGTAAATTATTTGAAAAAAAAAAAGCAGGAAATGAAAATTACTACAAGAAAAAAAAGTTAGCCTAAAAATTTTTCATTGCTAGCCTTAATTAAGAAACTACAATGAAAATCAACCTAGAAAAGAAATATTATAAAAATCTTTAGTGCCTTTGAATCCTTAATTTTCAATACAATCTAGAAACAATTACAAAATTATTTCTTTCTCATTATTATATATAACTAAAGCTGAGTGGATTTGCATTGTGCAAACAACTTATTTCACTGTTATTTTATAAATAACAGTGACTCCTTTGTATTTATGCCTTTGTCCTTAGGATCTCTTCCCTAGCATGTGTCTAACTTAGCTTTTTGCTCTTTTTATATAACATTACTTACTTTGTTTTTATACTTTTGCTCTTGAGGTTTCTTCCGCGATCTGTGTCTCATTGTGGCTTATTGGTCTTTTTAGTTCGTTTTTTTTGTTGTTACATTTTTGCCCTTGGAATCTTTTCCATGGTCTTCATTTGACTGTGGTTGTTTAGTCTTTTTATTTCGCTAATTTGTGGCTTAACTTGTAACTCCCTAGGAATCTTTAGACTTGCAATATTAGTAGAATTATTATAAACTTAGTGTCCAATTTTAATAAGTTTACATTTGTAAATACTTAAAATTATGCGTGTGGTATTATTTTAATGTTAAATTTTATTACGTGAGAAAATCATAGTTAATCCTTATTTTAACTTAGAAACTGTAAGTTAGTTTTCCTTAATAATAAATTGATTCTACAATAATTATATTATGTACATCAATATAACCTAATAAAAAAATGTAACATATTTATGTCACATTAAAAAATTGTTACATTTTATAACCTAAAGTTAATGGTTGCACCAAAATAGTACTATGCCATAATTTGAATGGCTAGAATTTAAGTATACAATGAATTAAGTAGACAAATCAATCTAAGGGTAAAAAATAAGTTATAGAAAAAGATGAAGAGTAGTAAAGTTTTACCTTAGGAAGGTAATAACTTTAAATGAGTGGAATAAAAAAAGAAATAGATAAAGTTAAAGGGTAATTCAAAAGGTAGGAAAAAAGAAAAATCATAATGGAAATGTTCTTTGAAAATTAGTGGCCATAATTCAAAGTGGAAAACATAGATAAAACTAATTAGTAACTTTTGTCTCCAAAATAATTCAAAAGGTATAAAAAAGATTAATATAGTGGAGACTTTCTTTAGGAGCTAGTGATATTGGATTCCAAATAATTGCAAAAGAAGGAAGATTAGAGACAAAAGTAGTAGATGAGTAAAAAAAAATAAAATAAAGTAAAAGATAAGTTAATGGAGTAGGAAAAGAAGATATATTGACAAATTGATAATAATGATGCTTGGATTATTTAATGGAATATGAAAGTATGTATTATTGGATACTTTCCATGGATGGCCTATAAATAGATATTTCATTTGGCAATTCAAACCCATGCTTAACCTTTCAATTACTTAGTCAAAACTATTTTCATATTTTCAATTATTCCTTCTAAAAAAAAAACTCTTTCTACCTCACTTTCTTCAAAATCCACAAGAGGTATAATATTTTACCCATCGACTTTAGAAATTTAGAATTATAATCAAGAGTAGAGAGTACTTAGTTTTCTGGTAGAGATGTAAGAAAGAAGATTCAAGCTTGGAAGCTAATTATTCCCTCAGCTTGCTTGTTATGTGATTATATAAAAGAATAAATAGGTAATGACATATTTGACCTACTTTAGATGTTATATAATTTAAATTATGTTTAGACTTATTTTGTTGATTTCTTAAGCCTCTGAATATAAATTCTTCATAATAATAATAATAAAAATCAAAATGACTAAACACAAAAAGTAGAAGATTTTTAAGTGTAAGACCGTAAAATAAAATATGCATGAAAATGAATCAAGCTTAATGATTTACACTTAGATCCTTAAGAACAGATTTTTACTCATTAGAAATGCTTTCCAAAAATTAAAGATATTTGCTCAAAAGTTGGAAGGACTAAAATGCAAAAACTTTGAGTATTTGGGTCAAAAGTGTAATTTTGACAAAATATGAGTCAAATATGTGAGAAAGTTATTTTAGTCAGTTTTAAGACTATTTTAAAGTGTAAAAGTAAATAAAGGAAGAATCTTTAACAAAAAAAAAGATATAACTCAATATTTACCATTAGAGGGCATAAATGTTAGAAATCTTAAGATTATGAGCAAAAATGTAAATTATAAAACTTGAAATATTAGGTTGGAAATTTGGTGTAAGAATAAATGAAAAAAATTATTTTAGATCTCTAATTAGGATAAGAAAAGATTTACTTAAATTTAAGACATGAAATCAATTATAGGAAATAAGAAATGTATACCTCTAATTGTATTTTGTCTAAGTTTAGTGATAGGCCTAAAAAGTGCGATCAGTACCAAATAATATTTAGTCCAAGTATGATTTTAGATTTTAAATTTGTATAGCCCTTAGTGTGGTTGACTCAATTATCATATTATGACCCTTAATTACGAATAAAGAAATTAATCAAGAATAATTCAAAATATTTGATGAAAAGAAATATAATTAAGGAAACTTAATTGATTTAGGATGATATTAATCAAATCAACAATTAAATTATTGATAGATTAAAAGGATCACTATGATCAAGGTTAAGGAGAATCAAATCTTATCTATCTAAGTGAAAGTATAAATTAGTCAATGAATATAACATGACATTGTTTCTCAAATGTGAAATTTTATACTGGATCACGACTCTGTCTTAAATATTTTAAGCATACTAAGTAATCAGAAGTTAAAAAAAAAAAATAGTATAAGGCCACTTTAAATTTCTCTAACAAATAGAGTATGTATATGTCAGGGCAAACTTTGATCTAGATGTACGTAATTAACGAGTAGAACTAGAACATTCATATTAAGAGGTAAGTATAATTTCACCTATGGCATGGATGGTTGAAAATGTTTCATGTTTTCAGTATGATATATTTGAATTAATTTCATGTGTTAACTTGCTTTTATATTATTATGGCCTATGTATAATATATGCTTATAAAGATACTTTTCATATGCTATAAAAACATGATGTATGCTTACTTTACAATGTTATCATGAAAATACTTCAATATACTTTAACAAAGAAAATGCTATGATAGTTGAATATAAGTTTAGGTTTATTGAAGTGTATCCACTCATATTAAGAAAAGACTAAATAAGATAAAGAATTTAAAGATATCATACCAACCTCTACTAGGTGAGGATATCCAAGGAAAAATAAGACCGACCTCCTCTAAGCGAGGATTCCCAAGGAAAAATATGTTAAGATTATGACCGTGGGTGTTTTCAGATGGATCATTCCCCTAGTTTCCCATTTGGTAGTGCACACTCAATATATACACTAGGGCCTATAAGAAAGATAAAAGACTTTACAATCAAGAATGAGATAAAGTCATGACATAATATCTTATAATAAAGCGTAAAGTAATGATTTCATAAAACAGCACAACTGCACTTTCATAATAAAAAGAAAAAAAAGAATTATTTATTCATAAGTAAAATATTTTGTGAGAATTATATTGTACTTATTGGACGAAAGCTCACATTTTATGAGTATCCATGCTATAGGTACCAAAGAAAAGAAACCTCTGATTTAATTGATGGGTTAGCTAGAATTGAAGAGAGAATGAATGCGAGGTACGGGCAATAGAATACCTTCATTAAAATTACTTCCGCATATCTTCTTATTATAAGACAAATGATTTCAATTATGTAAACTTGAAGTTGTTTGAAAACGTACTTATAACTTGGTATTTTATTTTGTAATACATGGTTTAATCAAATTGAACTTGAAAATGTATTTCGATTTAATAGAAGTTAAACAAATGTTTTTTTTAAAGATCTAAAAGAGAAAATATTTTGATTTAAATAAATGCAAAACACAAGGAGTTCTGTTAAAAAGACCTAAACTGTCTAAGGAGAGCTTAGGACTTAAGTGGTCTATATGTAACACCCCTCATCACCTGAGAGCACTTTATGGTTGCGCATTATTTAAATCACTTTAATAAAAAGTTTATAATCAAATTTAAATAAAGAGTACTTAACCATTGAGAAGCATTTACTTGTTTTCAAAATTTAAGTAAATTGTTAGTTATGAATATATATCTCTTAAAAATAAATAAAAATATATTTAAAAAAATTGTCATAAATTTTCAGCATCTAAATTTCTTTTTTTTTTTTTTTTAAATAAGCTAAGAAAGTAAGTAGTTAACGGTCCGAAAGATTTGGTCGTTACATGACTAAATTGCTCTTCTATATTAGCTTTGGTTGCGGTATTGAGGTTGATTTTTGGTCATTTTTGAGCCACTTTTATGGCCCCTAAACAATATTGCCCTTATGTTTTTTGTCCTTGGTTGAGACTTGGGCTCTGATTTTTTAGTCTTTTGACCATCTTAGATCTTTGGATTCTCTGTTGGACTTGGTCTTTGTCTTTTCTCCCTCTATTTTGTCTTTTCAATGTGTTCCTATTATTAACCCAAGATTAGCTAACCCAAGAAGGGGGTTAATTAGGATTTAAAAACTTTTTCAAACTATTCAAGATAAGCAAATGAATTATGCAAGTAATAACAACATCAAGTAAAGATAGCTAAATAACATGCATAAGCATAAGGTAAATAAATTAAATAGATAGGGATAGAGAAATACAAATACTATTTTATGATGTTCAACAAATACGATAGTTTGTCTATGTCCTCAATCCTTGGCAACATGCTTCGAGCTTTCTACTATTGGATCAAGAGTATGGGCTTGACCGACCCTTGTACACAATGAGTGATTTCTCCTTAAGTACATTCACGCTTTTATAATAGCCTTCAATCCTGCTTTATCATGCCTAACTCAAATTGTTTAGACTTCAGTATCAATCTCACCTAAACTGGGTTATTTATGAATTTGTTGTCAACTTCACCTCATAATTATAATTTTTTTTTTGTTGAATCACTCAACTAGGATCTCTCTCTAATGAAAATAATTCATACAAGATAAACTTAGAGAGAATAAATATAAACACAAAGATATGATCTAATTTGACTCAAATGATTTTTGTGAAAAAGTATATTTAAAAGTATGGATCATAAAAATTGATTAAAACAACTTGAATATATGATACGAGCAATATAAGAATTTTTAAAAGTTGTTTCAAGTCTTAGAAAGGCTTCTATTTATTGACTTAGATGAAAACTAACTGTTTTAAATTGTCAGATAGACATTCTATCGTTTTCGGTAGACCGAAAGTATATTTTCGGTAGACCAAAAATATTAGTCATTGATAGTGTAGTTCTAACAGTCGAATTTAAAAAATGGTTAAAATTCGATAGAGAATCAGTAGACTGAAAATAGAGATTTAGTCTACCGAAAATAGAGATTTAGTCTACCGAAAATATGAGAGAGCATTTTTCAATCTTATTTCAAGTCTTTTTCAATTCTTTTCAAAATTGTGATTTCTTAAATTGATTTTTGTGAAATATAGATACTATAGAAATTCATAAATCAATTTAAAAAATTGTAAAAAAAAATTTCAAACTTTAATTGAAGATAAATTAGTTTGACTACATTAGTCTGAAAATTTCTATTTTTAGAAAAAATTTGATCTATTAAGATCATATTATATGTAGAAAAGTATTTAAATACAAGAACTAAGTATTTAACATCTACTAATATATGTTTTATATTCTTGATCTTTGTCTTCAAGCTTTTTTCTATAATCCATCTTAAAATGTCTTGTGACCCTTTCAATTTAGATTGTTATACACTCAAATAGATTATTAGTTCTTAATCATATATTTATTAACTTAAAAATATGAGTATAAGATTGATAGTATGAGTATAAGATTGATGATATCTTCTATTCTCTAGTCGCTTGTTTGGTTTTGGTGACCCATTCATTATTGAGAAAACTGAATCCATAAGACTGAAAATCTTGTTATTGATCTCAACATCGATACTCCATAATTTACGCTCAGCCTCATCAAATGGCAGGATATTAAAGTGTTAGAAGATATGAGTAAGAAGAAAACCATAAAGAATAGAGGATCTCCTATTTTCTATGGCATCAATCATTTGATAGATAATAAAGTATGGCAGGTTCAACCTTCTCCAAACAAAGATAGAGTCAAAAAAAACTAAGATTACAAAAGGTAGGTGCATCTTTATGGCCATTTTGAGGAATCATATTTTGAGACACAAATTGGAACAGAATCCTAGTTGACACGAGGTTTAGGCTAAAAATTATCAAGAGAGTACACTCTAAGTAAGGCTTTTTATGGATCAAAATTATCAAGCATAGGCCAAGAGTTTGTTATGGAAAACTTATAACCACCCAGAAGTAAATGAAAAATATCTGCTAAAAGTTGTTCAGTGACCTCTAAATCAATTCTTTTAAGGGTGTTATGTATAGCATGTTGTCCTCTAGAAATATTGGTACAAGTATAGAATCCCCTAACTAATATAGATAAGGGTGTAAGCAAAAATCAATTCACCGAATCCGACTAAAAAACTGACCGTAAAATAACTAAATTCTCGATGCCATGTCAGCATAGAATGTTTTGGTCGGTTTCAATTTTTCTTATAATTATGGTTGGTTTTGGTTTTACAAATAATAACTAAAACTGAATGATAATATAGATTACATTAAGATATTTTAAACATACAAGAGCAATCAACACAATGGTTAAAAACTCCTAAAATATACTTATCTCCAAGGTTCAAATCTCAATACCCTAACCTCACCTTTTTTAAAAAATGTTATTTTTAGTTTCTGAAAAACAATGACGTTAGTGAGATTTGAAAATTATTATTTTTAGTTTCTGAAAAAAATGACGTTAGTGAGATTTGAACCCAACAGTCATTAACTAAGTGCGCTAAGGATAAAAGCATAACAAATACTAAGCCACTTGTTTAATATGTTGGATATAAAATACCGATTATATTTATTACTTAATAAACATTGAAATTGACAGAAAACTAAAAATTCGGTTTCGGTCAGTATTTCTTTTTCTACCAGTCAATTTAGTTTTCAATATATTAAAACTAAGAAGTTCGATTTGATGGGAATTTTGGCAAAAATTGACCAAAACTGATCAACTTTCAGCCCTAAACCTAGAATACCTTATCTCTGTAATAGAGTAGAATTCAGTCTAACCCATATTTTCCTTATATAGTGGGAAATTGACACAAGCTAAGTCTCTAAAATTGAAGGTTCTACCCCAAATTATAGTTTTTCTAGAGAAAACCTCTTTATATATAGATACAAGAACAAGGGAATTAAGGAGAGGAATGTCAAACCTTATTTTGGTACATTGTTTGGATTCCTTCACTCGAATTTTCTTGCCTTTACGCTTTGAGTTTTCCCTTCTATGAGCCATTGATAAGAAGAAAGATGGACAAATAGAGACTCAAGAGAAATATCGATCCTAAATTTAGATTCCAGGGTTTTGAAGAGAAGAAAAATCAGACTTTTTTTAATCAAAAAGCAAAAAGTTTAGTGAAACAGAGTGAAAAAGCGATAAAAATCACTTTGGTTGAAAAAAAAATTATGTGATCTTGAGAGAAATTTAGATGAGAATGAGAATAGAGAGTTTTAGGATGAGAGAGGCAGAGGTTTCGGTGGATAGAATGAGAGAAAAAGTGTAAAAAAAAAGTCATCAAAATGACTCAAATACTCGTAGGACTGCGAATTTTTGGTAAACCTAAAACAAGTTTTTGATCTACCAAAAACGACAGGAAATCTGGTAATTCTAGGGTAGTTTTTCGACAGACTAAAAATGTTTTTGGTATGCTGAAAATCCTGTTTTCGCAGTTTTTCGCAAAAAAAAAAAAAGTTTAGAAAAAGAAAAAAAATGTTTAATCCAACAATTAAAACATTGAAAAAAAAGCCGATAATTTAAAAAACATAAAATGGAAATCAAATAACATTTAAACAAAGAAATTCAATAAAGTTCATTATAATCAATCATGCCAAGTTGTCTATGAATCATGCAAAAAGGTCCTCGCTAAGAGGTTTAGTGAAAATATTAGCTAGTTATTTTTCTGTGTATACAAATTCAAGTATACTATTACCTTTCTCCGTATGATCATGAAGAAAATGATATCTAATATTAATATACTTAGCATGTGAATGCAAAATTAGATTTTTGGACAAATTGATAGAACTAATATTATCACATTTAATAGGTACATGATTATAATTTATTCCAAAATCTATTAGTGTTTGTTTCATCCATAGAATTTGAGTACAATAAGTACCTATAGAGATATATTCGGTTTCGGTAGTAAAAAGAGCAACAAAGTTTTGTTTCTTGCAAAAACAAGATATAAGTGAATAACCAATAAAGTGGCAAGTGCCACTAGTGTTCTTGCAGTCGTTTTGGCAACCACCAAAATCCAATCCGAAAATTTAGTGATATTAAAGTGTGTACCTTTTGGATACTATAATCCTAGATTCATAGTACCATACAAATATTTCCAAATATATTTTACTGCACTAAGATATGATTCCATAGGCTTAGATTGAAATTTAGAACATAGATAAACATTAAATATTATAACCAGTCTACTAGCCGTTAAGTAAAGAAGTGATCCAATTATACATCGATATTTAGTGATATCCATTACTTTACCATTTTTGTCTTTGTCAAGCTTGATTGAAAAGCTTATTAGTGTTCTCATCGGTTTAGAGTTCATCATATCGATCTTTTTTAACATATCCTTAATGTATTTGGATTGATTGATGAAAATACCTTTTTTGTTTTATTTGATTTGGAGGCCAAAGAAGATAGTTATTTCTTCCATCGTACTCATTTCAAACTCATTATGCATACACTTAGAAAACTCTTCATAGAGAGAAATATTAGTGGCACCAAATATAATATCGTCAACATAAATTTGGACTATAATCATATATTCTCTTTTTATTTTTATAAAAAGAGTAGTATCTACTTTTTCCATAGTAAAACTATTTAAAATAAAAAATTTACTCAATCTATCGTACCAAACTCTAGGAGCTTGCTTTAAATTATGAAGTACCTTTTTCAATTTGAAAACGTGATTAGGCTACATATACTTGTTCTAAAATATATCCATTTATCAATACACTCTTAACATCCATTTGATATAAAATAAAATCCTTACAGTATGCAAATATTAGGAGCATCCTTATGGATTCTAATTTTACTCCGGATGCAAAGATTTCTTCATAATCGATATCTTCTTCTTGATTGAAACATTGAGCTACTAGTCTAATTTTATTTCTCATTATCATCCCATGCTCATTTACTCTATTTCTAAAGACCTATTTAGTTCTAATAACTGATTGGTCCTTAGGTCTTAAAACTAATTCATGTACATCACTTCTTTCAAATTGATTTAATTCTTCTTGTATAGCTAAAATTTATGATTCATCTTTTTCAGCATTTAAAAAAATTTTTGGTTCAATTTAAGAGATAAAAGCTATATTATTGCAAATATTTCTAAGTGATGCTCTAGTCTTGACTTGTTGTAAGGGGTCACCTAGAATTTGGTCTTTAGGATGAGCATAATTGAATTTTAAATCTTGAGATAAAGAGAAAGAGTTACTATTGTCGCGTTTTTTTTTCTTCTTTAAGATCTTGTTGTTGTTCGATATCCTTCTCTCTATTTGTTTTATTATTGATACTTAGTTCATTTAAGCTTGGTTCTATACTTATAACATTATCATCATCTATTTTGTTTTTCTCTTTAAGAAGTGTGTTAGACTCATCAAAAACAATATGCATAGTTTCTTCTACTACTAATGTTCTTTTATTGAAAACTCTATAAACTTTACTAGTAGTAGAATATCCAAGAAAAATACCAATATCAAATTTTTCCAAATTATCTTTAGTATTTAAAATAAAGTATTTACAACCAAAAACCTTAAAATAACCAGTGTTGAATTTTCTACCTTTTCAAAGCTCATAAGGTGTTTTATTCAAAATTGGTCTTATCATAACTCTATTCACAATATGATAAGCGATATTTACCATTTCTACCTAAAAATGTTTTGGTAAATTATTTTTATTTACCATGCTTCTTTCCATTTCTTATAGGGTTTTATTCTTTTTTTCAACTACTCTATTTTGTTGTGGAGTTCTAAGTGCTAAAAAATTATGGTCAAAATTATTTTTGTAGTAAAAAGCTTCCATTTCATCATTTTCAAACTCACCGCCATGATCACTTCTAATAGATGCGATAGTATATCCTTTTTTATTTTGCACATTTTTTCAAAAAATAGTAAGAAAATTTAAAACATCATTTTTATGAGCAATAAATAAAACCCAAGTTAATTTTAAAAAATCAGTAACTATCACAAAAATATCGTGTTTTCCACTAAGACTAGCTACTTTTGATGGTCCAAATAAATCCATGTGAAGTAGTTACAAGGGTCCACAAGTATTTTTGAATTTAAAAGAGCTTTTTACTTATTTTCCAAATTAACATGCATCATAAACCTTTTTTTTTCAAAAAACAAACTAAGTAAACCAGTCATAAGGTTTTTCTTTGAAAGTTAAGAGATAGCAACCATGCCAGCATGTCCAAGTCTTCTATGCTAAAAGCCAAGAATCATCTTTTAAAGCCGAAAAATATTTATTTTAGTTGAAATATTTTTTAACATCAATAGTATACACATTATCTTTTGTTTTTCTTTCAAAAATAATTTCTTTTAAACAAATATTCTCAATTAAGTATTTGGAAGGCTAAAAAATGACTCAATAACTTTTATCACAAAGTTAACTTATACTAAACAAATTGTATTTAAGACTATCAATAAGCAAAACATTTTCTATAATGGTGAGGAAGTAGTACCAATGTTATATTTATCCAAGATTTTGTCTTTGATGTTGTCTTCAAATGTGATATATTCTCCACTTCTTTTGTAAACGACAAAAGCAAAGAGTAGTCTCTGATCATGTGTTTGGAGTAACAACTATCCAAGAACTAAAAGTTCTTCTTTTGTACATACAAGTAAGAATCAAATTTTGATTTTTGGTGCCCATATTAATTTAAGTCCTTGAGTATTAGTTCTAGTTTCTTTTGATACCCAAGCTAGTTTTCCACTAAAATACACATTTTTCTTCACAAAGCATAAAAAACTAGTGTGTCCATCATTATTGCACTAAGTGCCAGTGTGTTTTGTGTTGCTTGTACAAGTTTTCACAAAATAATTTTTGAGGTATTTTTGTTTTTTGAAAGATTTATACCCAATACCTCGTTTGTCAAAAATACATTTGTGCCCATTAAGCATCATCTCAAAGTTTTTCTTTCTATTTGTAAATTTGTGGACAATTTTAGTCAAATTAAAATCTTGTCATTCAAGGAAGTATTTTCTTTTAACAAAAGATTACAATTACTACAAGGTAATTTTACTTCCTTTTTCTTTTGTAAGCACTTCAACTATTTTTGATATGCTAAGAATTTTCTTTTTATATTGTTCTTGAAAATGAGTTTTTTTTTTTATAGTTTTTGTGTAAATCATTGAAGTCACTCAATAAACTTTCATATGATAAATCATAATCGCTATCATTTTCTCTACTAGTATCACTATTATCAAGAAATTTAATTTTAGGTTTCAGAGAACTTACCTCATTTTCTATTGTCATGAAACAAATATTAGCAATTTCTTCGTGTTCTTCTCTGTCAGATTCTTTTTCATCACTATCATCTCAAGTGGCTTTCATTACCTTCTTTTTCATTTTTCTTCTTAGAGAGCATTCTTTCTTCATGTGTCCGGGCTTTTTGCATTCAAAGAAAGTGATGAGATCATCTTTTTCTTTCTTTTCTCGATAATCATTGCCTTTAGTGTTCTTCTTGAAATCATTCTTTTTAAAGTTTAAGTACTTCTTATACCTTTTAATGAGTAAGGTAATGTCTTCTAACTCACTATCCGCAAATTCTTCTTCTTTCCCATTGCTTTCTTGCATGATAGCTTCAAGAGTAATTCATTTCTTTTTCTTCTCCTCTTCTTCATCTTCATTCATTTCCTTTATAAGGATTTCATGAGTCATGAAAGAGCCCATAAGTTCTTCAAGAGAAAGATTGCTAAGGTCTTTTACTTCTTGAATAGCTACCACCTTGCTTCTATATGCTCAAGAGAGGCTTCTAAGAATTTTACTCACTAACTCACCCTTCGGAAAGATTTTTCCTAAAGTACCAAGAAAGTTAATAATAATAGTGAATCTTATAAATATTTGATAAATAGGTTCATCTTTTTCTATTTTGAACAACTCATAGTTTCTAGTAAAAATATTAATTCTAGTTTCTTTCATAGAGCCAATTCCTTGATAAGAGATTTCTAACATGTTCCATAATTTATGAGCATCTCTAGCCTTTTCAATGTTATTATATATATTCCTATCTAAATCATATCTAAGAATATTTCTAGCTCTTCCATTTTTGGTGAAAGTGATTTTATCCTTTCCATCATACTCCTCTATATCTTTTTCTACTTCTTTTCCATCAATAATTTTTGTTATTTTTAAAGAATCTTTAGTAACAATATACCATAAGTCAAAATCAGTATACCTAAGATAAGTGTCCATTCGATTTTTCTAATAGTTAAAATCACTTCTATTAAAAAATAGTGGTTTAGAATGTGACAACCTCTCGTATTGAAAAGAAAAGTTGTTTAGGCTAGCCATCTCAAAAAAGATTAAGTTTTAAAAATTTGAGCCCTAAACTCTGATACCAATTGTTAGCTCAAGATTAGTTAACCCAAGAAAATGGTGAATTGGGTTTTAAAAACTTTTTCAAACTATCCAAGATAAGCAAGTGAATTATGCAAGTAATAACAATATCAAGTAAAGATAGCTAAATAATATGCATAAGCTCAAGGTAAATAAACTAAAGATACGGGGAAAGAAAAATACAAACCCTATTTTTACGAGTCCCAACAAATACGACGGTTTTGTCTACATCCCCGGCCCTTAGCAATACGTTTTGAGCTTTTTACTATCAGATCAAGAGAATGGGCTTGACTGACGCTTATACATAACGAGTGATTTCTCTTTAGGCACATTCACACCTTTACAATAGCCTTGAATCCGGCTTTATCATACCTAACTTGGATTGTTTAAACTCCGGTGTCAATCTCACCTAAACTAGGTTGTTTATGAATCCGATATCAATCTCACCTTACAATTAAAATTTGTTTTTTTTTTATTGAATCACTCAACTAGAATCTCTCTCTAATGAAGATAATTGATACAACGTATATTTAGAGAGAATAAATATAAACACAAGATACTATCTAATTTGGCTCAAATAATTTTTGTAAAAAGGTGGATTTGAATTTGCATCACAAAAATTGATTAGAACAACTTTAATATATGATATGAGCAATGTAAGGATGTTCAAAAGTTGTTTCAAATCATATAAAGACTTCTATTTATAGACTTGGATGAAAACCAACAATTTTAAACCATTTGATAGACATTCTGTCATTTTTTATACATTGAAAATGTGTTTTTGGTAGACTAAAAATACTAGTTGTTGATAGTACAGTTCTAATAGTCGAATTTAAAAATTGCTTAAATCTCAGTAGAGAATCGGTAGATCGAAAATAGAGATCCGAGCTACTGAAAATACTAGAGAGCATTTTTCAATTTTATTTCAATTCTTTTCAATTTTATTTCAATTCTTTTCAAAATTATGACTTCTTAAATTGATTTTTATGAAGTATGAATACTATAGAAATTCATAAGTCATTTTAAAAAATTTTGTAAAATAAATTTTTAGACTGTAATTGAAGATAAATTAGTTTAACTACATTGGTATGAAAATTTCTATTTTTAGAAAAAATTTGAGTCATTAAGATCATATTATATGTAAAAAAGTATTCAAATACAAGAACTAATTATTTAACCTTTGTTAATCTAAGTCTTGTATTCTTGATTTTTATCTTCAAGCTCTTTGTTATAATCCATCTTGAATGTCTTGTGATCATTTCAATTTAGAATGCTATATACTCAAATAGATTATTAGTTCTTAATCATATGTTTATTAATTTCAAAATATAAGTATACGATTGATGATATAAAGCATAAGTCAACACCAACTGCCTTTCTTTCTCTCTCTCTCTCTCTTCTTGATTGTTCATCTTCCTCTTTATTTTTTCCAGAACATTTTCTTTTTTTCAGTTCTTTACTTTTGTTTCTATTAAAGTGTAGCTCTTATTTCTTTTTTTGCTTTCTTCTGATGATTTTTTCAGTCTTCTCCAATATGTATTCTTTTTCTCCTACCTTCAAATTTTTCTAGTCTTACATTTTTTATTGTTGATAGGTATTTTTCCTTTCTCATCTTCTATTTTTAGCATTTTTATTTATGGCCCTCAACTTGGTTGGTTAGATATGAATGGTAGTTATCTCCTTTTCATCTCTATGTTTTTTTGTTCCAAATTTTGTTGCTTTATCATTTTTTTTATCAGATATTCATTCTATCCAGGGTTATTCAGTTTAGTCTTAGATTTGTTTGTATGCATGTAAATTTGATTCTATTTTTGCTGATTATTCTTGCCATGGGAATTTCTAGAACTTTTTAGAGTCTATTTTTGAGACAATTTGTTTTATTTTTTAATTTCTTTCTGTTGATATTTGTTATCTTTTTTAGATTTGTTGGTGTTAATTATTATATGTGTTTTTTTTTAGTGATCTATCATTTGGTATTCATAATCTGATACCTTTGACTTAATGTTGTGCCAAATTTTTGTTGTTGCCGTTATTTGAAAAAAAAGAAAAGAAAAAAGGGTTATTTTTTAATTTACTTTTTATTTTTGTTTGTATATATATGGAATTGATTATGCTTTTGCCAATTCTTTTTATGATAGAAATTTCTAGAATTGTTTAAAGTTTATCTGTGGGATAATCTATTATATTTTGTAATTCTTTTCGCCTGATATTTGTTATCTTTTTAAGAAATTTTTGTGTTAATTATTGTCTGTATTTTTTCTTTAAATGATCAGTCATTCAACATTTATGATTTCATACTTTTGATATAATACTCTGCTAATATTTTGTTGCTACTGTTATTCGGGGAAAAAAAAGTTTAAAAAAAAAAATCAGAATACCATATACAGTAAATATTTGAATATCTTCTTCTCTCCTCTTTTTTAAAAGTACATAGATTTTTATTACTTGTTGGCTTTACATGTTGCCATGTGTCCTTTCCTCCCTTTTTTAAATGCTTTTTATTTTAGTCGTATTATCCTATAATTATATATAATGACTTGCTTTGTACATTTTAGTTATTTCTATCTTAGCTCTTGCTCTGAGTGTCACCCCTTAGGAATCCTTAGACTTGTAATATTAGTAGAATTATTATAAATTTAGTATCGAATTTTAATAAGTTTTCATTTGCAAATACTTGAAATTATGTGTGTAATATTATTTTAATGTTAAATGTTATTACGTGAGAAAACCATAGTTAATTATTATTTTAACTTAGAAATTATAAGTTAGTTTTCCTTAATAATAAATTGATTTTACAATAATTATATTATGTACATCAATAAAACCTAATTAAAAAATGCGACATAAACATGTCACATTAAAATTGTTACATTTTATAATCTAAAGTTAATGGTTGCACCAAAATAGTACCATGCCATAATTTGAATGGCTAGGATTTAAGTATATAAAGAATTAAGTAGACAAATCAATCTAAGGGTGGAAAATAAGCTATAGAAAAAGATGAACAGTAGTAAAGTTTTACCTTAGGAAGGTAATAACGTAATGGGTAATTCAAAAGGTAGGAAAAAAAAATCATAATGGAAATGTTCTTTAGAAATTAATAGCCATAATTCAAAGTGGAAGACATAGACAAAACTAATTAGTAACTTTTGTCTCCAAAATAATTCAAAAGGTATAAAAAATATTAATATACTGGAGACTTTCTTTGGGAGCTAGTGGTATTGGATTCCAAATAATTGAAAAAGAAGAAAGATTAGAGACAAAAGTAGTGGATGAGTAAAAAAATAAATAAATAAATAAAATAAAAGATAAGATAATGGAGTAGGAAAAAAAGATATATTGACAAATTGATAATAATGACGCTTAGATTATTTAATGGAATCTGAAAGTATGTACTATTGGATACTTTCCATGAATGGCCTATAAATAGATCATTTATTTGGCAATTCAAATCCATACTTAACCTTTCAATTACTTAGTCAAAACTATCTTAATATTTCCACTTATCCTTTCTTAAACAAAAACTCTTTCTACCTCACTTTCTTCCAAATCCACAAGAGATACGATATTTTATCCATCAACTCTAGAAATTTAGAATTATAATCAAGAGAAGAGAGCACTTAATTTTGTGGTGGAGATGTAAGAAAGAATATCTAAACTTGGAAGGTATTTTTTCCCTCACCTTGCTTGTTATGTGTTTAAATAGATTATATAAAAGAATAAATAAGTAATAACATATTTGACCTACTATAGATGTTATATAATTTATATTACATTTAGACTTATTTTGTTGATTTCTTAAGCCTCTAAATATAAATACTTCGTAATAATAAATGCTAAATAATAATAATAATAATAATCAAAATCAAAATGACTAAATACAAAAAGTGGAAGATTTTTAAGTGTAAGATCGTAAAATAAAATATGCATGAAAATGAATCAAGCTTAATGATTTACACTTAGATCCTTAAGAACAGATTTTTACCCATTAGAAATTCTTTCAATTAAAAAATTTTCTCAAAAGTTGGAAGGACTAAAATGCAAAAATTTTGAGTATTTGGGTCAAAATTGTAATTTTAACAAAATATGGGTCAAAAATATGAAAACGTTATTTTAGACAATTTTAAGACTATTTTAAAGTATAAAAGTAAATAAAGAAAGAATCCTTAACAACAAAAAAAGATATAACTCAATATTTACCATTAGAGGGCATAAATGTTAGAAATCTTAAGATTTTGGGCAAAAATGTAAATTATAAAACTTGAAAAGTTGGGTTGGAAATTCAGTATAAAAAAAATTATTTTAGATCTCTAATTGGAATAAGAAAATATTTACTTAAATTTAAGACATGAAATCAATTATAGGAAATAAGAAATGTATGCCTCTAATTGTATTTTGCCTACGTTTAGTGATAGGCCTAAAAGGCGCGATCAATACCAAATAATATTTAGTCTAAGTATGATTTTAGATTTTAAATTTGTATAGCCCTTAGTGTGGTTGACTCAATAATCATATTATGACCCTTAATTACGAATAAAGAAATTAATTAAGAATAATTCAAAGTATTTGATGAAAAGAAATATAATTAAGGAAACTTAATTGATTTAGGATGATATTAATCAAATCAACAACCAAATTATTGATCGATTAAAAAGATCACTATGATCAAGGTTAAGGAGAATCAAATTTCATCCATCTAAGTGAAAGTATAAATTAGTCAATGAATATAGCGTGACATTGTTTCTCAAATGTGAAGTTTTATGCTAGATCAAGACTGAGTCTTAAATGTTTTAAGCTCACTAAGTAATTAGAAGTTAAAAAAAAAAGTATAAGACCAGTTTAAATTTTCTCTATCAAATAGAGTATGTATACGTCAGGGCAAACTTCGATCTAGACGTACGTAATTAATAAGTGGAACTAGGACAATCATATTACGAGGTAAGTACAATTTCACCTATAGCATAGATGGTTGAAAATGTTTCACGTTCACAGTATGATATGTTTGAATTAATTTCATGTATTAACTTGCCTTTATATTATTATTTTATGACCTATGTATAATATATGCTTATAAAAATACTTTTTCTATCCTATAAAAAAATGATGTATGCTTACTTTACAATGTTATCATACTTCAATATACTTTAACAAAGGAAATGCTATGATAGTTGAATATAAGTTTGGGTTCGTTGAAGCGTATCCACTCATATTAAGAAAAGATTAAATAAGATAAAGAATTTAAAGGTGTTGTACCAACCTCCACTATGTGAGAATGTCCGAGGGAAAATAAGATCGACCTCCCCTAAGTGAGGATTCCCGAAGAAAAATATGTTAAGACTATGACCGTGGGTATTTTCAGTTGAGTCGCTCTCTTGATTCTCTATTCGGTAGTGCACACTCGGTACGTGTATCAGGGCCCATAAGAAAGATAAAAGACTTTACAATCAATAATGAGATAAAATCATGATATAATATATTATAATAAAGTGCAAGGTAAAATGTTTGTTCATAAGTAAAATGTTTTGTGAGAATTTCATTGTACTTACTGAGCAAAAGCTCACATTTTATGAGTATCCACGATATAGGTACCAAATGAAAGAAACCTCTGATTTGATTGAAAGGTTAGCTGGAATTGAGGTGGGGATGATGCGAGGTATGGACAATGGAATACCGCCATTAAAATTACTTCTGCATATGTTCTTATTATGAGACAAATAATTTCAATTATGTAAGCTTGATGTTATTTGAAAACGTACTTAAACTTGGCATTTTATTTCATAATGCCTAATTTAATCAAATTGAACTTGAAAATATTTTTCGATTTAATTGAAGTTAAACAAATATTTTTTTAGATCTAAAAGAGAAAATGTTTGTTCTGTCAAAAAGACCTAAACTATCTAAGGAGAGCTTGAGACTTAAAATGGTCCGTATATGACCTCCCTCCTCATCTGGGAACCTTTTATGGTTGCGCATTATTTAAAGCGCATTATTTAAATCACCTTAATAAAAAGTTTATAATCAAAATTTAAATAAAGGGTACTTAACCATTGAGAAACATTTACTTGTTTTCAAAATTTAAGTAAATTGTTAGTTATGAATATAAATTTCTTAAAAAGAAATAAAAGCATAAAAAAAATTGTCATGAATTTTTAGCATCTAAATTTTTTTTAAGCTAAGAAGATAAGTAGTTAACAGTCAGAAAAAGTCTGGTCGTTACACTGAGTTTATTGAATCTATTGCTCTCTCATTTGATTGCATGTATTGTATTTTTACCCTTTGTTCTAACCTTTACATGAGCTTTACCTAAGCTGTATTTTTCTGTAGTTTGTTTGACGAGCATTTCTATATAATTGCTTCAAGTACTATGTGTATTTATTGTACTTTGATTTTGTTATGCTCTTTTTTAATATGGAATGTTTAAACATTCTCTTTAATATAGATAATCTTTACATGCTTTATTTAATACTTTTGTGTATGATAGTATCTTTTTTTTTGGAATTTATGTTAAATATTTCTACCATTATTTATTATTTATTTATATATAACCAAAGCTAAGCATGGTTGCATTATGCAAATAATTATTTTCACTGTACAAATAAGAGTGACTTCTTTATTTTTATGCCTTTGCCATTGAGATCTCTTCTGTAGTCTAGGTTTGACTGTGGCCTTTGGTCTTTTCATTGTGCTAATTTGTGGCTTGACGAAATAATCCTTCTGTGTTAATTTTGCTTAAGGAATTAGACATTGCTTCTGGGTAGTTTTATCAATTCTTCCACTGTTGTATCGATTGGTTAGTTATCTGAATATATTATTTCTTTGTCTTGCCCTTTGCTCAAACATGGCTATTATTTTTTCTGGTCATTTGACCAACTTAGCTATTTTGATTCTTTGTTATGTATAGTTCTAGCCATTACTTTCTTTCGGTCCATTGTCCTCTTGATCTATCCTCCATTCTTCTTTCTCTAAATTGTACATGTCTTTCCCTTTTGGTCATGCTGAACTTCTCTCGATAGTATCTTATAGTCTTCTTTACAATTGATGATGATGATTACTAATTTCTTATCACACAGAGTAAAATGCCAACTGCCTGAAAATTATAATCTTTATCAGTTTCAAAGTTTTCTCTATTATCTCTTGAACTATGTATATATTTTTTGTGTACTCCCTTTGGTATTTAATGTTTTTTCGTCATTTTATTATTCTGTTTGAAAAGATACAATATTGAGGCTTTGAAAAAAAAATGTGTTGAAAACTAAATTATCTTTTTTATTATCGTAACTATTATATTATTATTATTCCTTTTTGTTCTCTATGATTCTACTATATTTTTATAGCTAACCTGTAATTTTGTCTATTTCCATGTTTTTTTCATTTATTAACTTACTTATTTCCTTCTGATTTTTCTTTTTTGAAAAAAAAAAGTAATTTTTTTCTTTTTAAATGATCTTTGTTTTATGTTTTTTTCCCCCCTAAAAAAGTCTTTATTCACTCGGTAGTTTCTAGATAGTCATGCATTATATTTTTGTGATTTCATCTTTGTTATGTATACACATATAATGCATATGGCAAATCCTAATACGTTTTGATAATCTTTCGTATATTTATATGATTGCTAGAAATATCTTACTTTGCAAAAAATATTTTTTCAGGTAGTTAGATAAATATTTATAAATGGATTATCTTATAGATTTGCCATATATTGACAATACTTGCATATATCTGAGCTAATTTCTTTTGTAAATATATATACCTATTTGGGTATATTAATCTTTCTATATTATATAATTATAAGGACAACAAACAATCGATTGTGCTTTATCGATGGACAATTTAGCCCTTTTAATTGTCAAAGAAGAAAGTAGAAGCTTATTATGGAGGAAGATCGCCAAAAGTTGAGGGGAAAAAAAATAAAAGATTGTAACTAATTTTGTTGTAAAATTATTTAAGAAATTTTATTATTGGTATATATTGGATTTTGTTATATTTTTTTTCTAATGTTTTCTCTATGTAGTTTTAAGGACTTTGATTTTGTGCCTGCCAAAAATATTATGCCCAAATCGTGATTTTAACAATCTATGTATAGCATCCAATGTTAGATAGTTATAGTTTTTAATAATAAAATAGAAACATAACTGAAATACTTTATATGCTAAAACATAGATTACAAGAAAAAAAATGTAATTTAAACATTGTATATAACTAAAATACCACGTCTAAAACTTCATGTTAATAATTCATAAGTTTTGATTAAGATCTAATTATGATAAGTTTTAGCAAGAAAATAAAAACTATAATCAGTTCGGATAATCTGTCTAGCTTAGTATTTATATAAAAGACGTGATTTATGGTAACAAAAAAAAAAAAAAGCAAACAAGCGAATGAAAAATAATATATGGAATATAAAAGAGAGAGAGAGAGTGAAAAAAAAAATAAAACAAAACAAAGGAAAAGGTATCACTATTATTAAAATTCTGTAAACAAATATTACACACTTGATATACAACAATTAAGATATTAAATTGAAAATATCATCATAAAAGATAAATATTTCTAATAATTGCAACCATATTAATTATGAATAAATTTAGGCATAAACGTTTTATACCATACCTACAAAATTTTGAAACCAAATTTTAGTTATCTAGGACATAAGTAAACTTACGTCTTTAGAAAAAACTTAAAAGAAAAAAAAAAAGAATAATTGAACCATAAGGGGGAGGTGGGATAGGGGAAAAATAATAAATAAAAAAAAGAAAAAAAGAAGGCTAAGATGTATTTAAAAACACACAACTAATGAGAAAAAACAAAAAAACAAAAAAAAAATCTAATTATTTAAGCAATGAAGAAATTTACAAGGACAAAAAAGTGTAACAAATATTTAAAGTAAAAACAGATTTTACATAACTAACAAAAAAAAAAAAGAAAAGAAAAAATACTTTAAATTTATATTTTTTACTAATGAAAAATTTAAGGTAATTAAGATTAATATATATTAATTAAAAATACATACTTTCAATATATGTCCTAAAAGTAGGGAAAAACTTTTATAATTTCCCCTTTCTTGCTGTAATTTTATAATTATTAAAAATAAGACTAAAAAAGAGAAAAAGTAGTTACCATACAGGATAATTAGCGTAAATATATAATCATAAAAAATAATACTAAGTCAAAATAATAGGAAAAATTCATAAGAATATAAGATAATTTATACTGCTTATAAAACTACATTAATATATAAATGACATTATAATAACGACATTACAAATAGCGACTAAAATCTATTTAACTTAAAAAAAAACATCATGAAACAAGAACATAATTTGAAAAAAGCCACGAACAAAGATGCTGTGAATATCTTAGATATATTGATAGAATTATAATACTAATAATAATAATTTGAAATATAATTCATATAAAATGTTCATTATTTTATGCATAAATAACATTGTTACATTATTCTATAAGATTTTAACAAAAACATATTAACATAATAATATGTTTTTTCCCCTCTTTGTTTTTTTTTCCCTGATTAGATAAACAACAGGATTATGTTAGAAAATCTTACATTATCAAAACGTCAACATAAATAATGTTATCATTGTCTTCTAAACGAAGATTCTGTTACTAGCAATAATGATATTCTGGATCATCAATATAAAAATTCTAGTATAGTTTCAAAAAATATTCATCAATTAAGGCTCATTCCAAAATCAATTTTCACAAATCTAGAAAGATATTTCTTTCATTCTGTTGAGCCATTAGTGTCCACTAATCTTGATACAAAAATTAATCTCTTTATTCCTTTTATAAGAATAGGGGAAAAATATAATCTTGCTATTGTAAGTTTAATTTATCAAATATTTTCTCACCTTTAACTCTCATTCAATATTATATTATAAGTGATATTAACAAATATAATAATCTTGGAAATTACTCTTGCATCTGTATATATTGCAGTGCATCCTTTTGATTTGATAAATCTACTTAAAAAACATATCTACCAAAATATAATCTATATTGTACCTTTAGTAAAAAACCTCCCTCCTATACTTGATTATCACGATAGACCTTTGAGTACATATTTTTGAAAAAAATATCTAAACTTTTAATTCTATGTTTGTTTTTAGATCTTTTGGAGCAAACATAGAACAAAATATAAAAAAATCATATCGTCTGTATATTTTTAAAATTAGCAGTCAAGTACACTATCTTATGGGATTTTTAATGCCAATAAATAATAACCTTCCTAAATTCTCCTAATTGTACATATATGATACATAAAATGAAACTAAAAATTGAATATCAACTTTTTCATCTGACAATAAGTCAAAGGAATTGACAAAATTAATTATTGAAAAATTAATTAACATATATAATGAGAATAATGAATTAGTAAAACTTTTCTGTATGGTTCAAGATAGATATAAGGTTAGTTTGGTAAAGCTATATATTTAAGAAAAATACTTTTAGTTGTGCTGAAAGAAAAATCCGTTATAATGTAAAATAGTTGAGCATTTGATAAACAATAATTTTAAAGTGATGTGATTTGAAATAGTTGTATTAAAGTGTTTGGTAAAATATATGGCTAAATTATTGTGCAAATATAAAATGACCAAAATAAACATTATTATACAATTATGCATATTTATAGAAATAGTTTATTAATATTTTTTTGCTATTATGCATATTTATACATACTAAATATATTAATACTTTTTTTAAGAAAATGTAATTAAATTAGTTACTCAATTTAATTTAATTTAATTTATTTTTGTCTAAATCTAAAATTTCAATAAAGAATTAATTTGGTTACTTCAAATAACTAATATGAAGAGTATTCTAGTCAATTATAATTTAAAGATATTAATACTCTTTTTAAAAAAATGATATGAAAATAAAATTAATTAAATGTTTGTCATTTTTATTTTTAAGTGAAGGCATTTTAGTCATTATGATTTATTCATTAAAAGATAGTGAGCCATTTTGACTATACTTTTGTCAAAAATTATTGAATAATTTGATTTTTAATATTTTAGCAAATACCTTTTACCCCACAGATTACTTGAAAAATGATTTTAGCTTGTTAAAAAGCTAAACCAAACTCGGCCATAATGAGAATGAAATTCTATCTATAAAATTAAGATTAATAGGATAATGACCTGTAACTAATAATTAATATAAATTTCCCATTTTACATGATATAGGAGGACTAATTGTGGGAGATATTGGTGAATATGAAGAAATAAGAGATATTATAATCTAAGACAAAATAAATAATTTACCGAAAATCACAAAATTACAGCCATCTAATATGGATCTACAATATCCTCTCTTATTTCCATACAGAGAAGATGATTATAGAATTGATTTCTATTAAAATACATATAGATCAGAAAAACAACCTTCAACAAATAGAATATCTATAAGAGTATTTTATTGTTATCAATTATAACAATGTAAAAATATAAATAATATTTTATTTAAAATGGTAGACTTCTTCAGCGATATATAGTTGATGCATATACCTATGTTGAAGAAGATTGATCAGACTATATTAGAAAAAATCAGAACAATCTAAGATCTGAAATTTATCAAGCCGTCTAAGACGTCGTTACAAAAAAAGACTCAAATGTAAGAGCAATCGAAAAAAGAATTATTCTACCATCTAGCTATATTGGAAATCCTAGATATATGGTTCAGAATTATCAAGATGCAATGACAATATATAAATATATACATATATATATACACACTATAGAAATCTTGACATATTTATAATATTTACATGTAATCCTAAATGACCTGAAATAACTCATACCTTAAATAAAGTTCCTAATTAGAAACCTGAAGATAGACTAGATATAATTACAAGAACTTTTAAAATGAAACCAAATTAAGTTTTATCTACTATTAAAACTGATAAAATTTTCAGCACAATTATCGTAAGTCAGACTTTATTATCTTATCTAATAAAACAGAATATGCAAAAAGAATAATCATCTTTATCTTTAATTCAAACTAATATTTTTTCTTTGTTTTTTTATGTGTTCATTTTATTATGTAGATTTATACGTTGTTGAATTTCAAAAACGTGATTTACCTCATTGCCATTTTTTATTTTGGTTTCATCCAATGAAAAATTATCTGAACCATTACAAATAGATAAATTTATTTCAATTGAAATTCCCAAGCCTGAAAAGAAAACCCATAATAGTACAACATCGTAGCAACATTCAATCTGTTCTAAAAAATGCCCCATGTATGAAAAACTCAATCTGTTCTAAAAAATTCTAAAAAACAATTTAAAAACGAAACAAGAATGGATTCATTAATTACCAATGTAGAATTACAACATTTTACATACAAAAACAAAGTATTAGATTAGGTAACAGATTTATAGTTCCTTACAATAAAGATTTATGCTTAAAATTTTATACCCGTATAAATATCGAAATATGCTCACAATCTATGTTGATAAAATATTTATTCAAATACTTAACAAAAGATCCAAACAAAATAATAACAATAATAGAAGATAATATATGTATGGAACAATATGATGAAACTATTTATAAAGAAATAGACGAAATAAAAAACTGTATTAATTGCCAATATAGAACACAGTACGAGGCCACATGGACATTATATAAATATTCTATACATCATAAAAATCCAACAGTACAAAGACTAATAATTCATTTATCACGTACGCAGAATATAACATTTCATTCAAACCAACGTCTTATTAATATAGTTAGGTAACCAGGAATTGAAAAAAAACACTCTAACAGAATACATAGAAATAAATAAATTTAATACAGAAGTTAGACAATTATTATACATAGAATTTCCTCCTAAATGGGTCTAGAATAATAAATTCAAAATTTGGACCCTTAGAAAATCAAGATATTCAATCGGATGAACTTTTTATGTCCATCCAAGCTCTAGAGAATTATAATATTTGAAATTATTATTAAATCACCAAAAAAGTGCAACGAGTTTTGAATCTATACGAACTGTTAATAGTATAATATACTCAATAAATTAAGCAGCACACAATGCATTAGGTTTAATAAAAGATGATAAAAAAATATAATGAATCAATACTGGAAGCCTCATTTTAGTCAATGTCACATCAACCACAATAATTATTTATAGTAATCTTGTAGTTTTGTAACGTAAATAATCTAATATTAGAAATTTTTGACAGAAGATATTTTACACAGAATAATAATTTTATTCAATAATCCGAATTTCCAAATCCCAGAAAAATGAACAATATAATTATGTATTATATGAATTTAAAAAATAGTTAAATTTTAATTCATCGAGTTTAATAAATTTCAATTTACCGCTACCAACAGGAACAATAATTGACGATTTATATAATAAACCTTTGTGAGAAGAATTAGATTACAATATTAATAAATTAAGAGAAAAAAAACACTATATTAGAAAAAAAAAACTTAAACAATAAACAATATTATATCTACAAACAAATTATAGAATCATTGAATAATAAAAAAGAAAATTCATTTTTTAATCTATGAACATGAAGCCACATGAAAAATCATATTTTACGTTTTTATTACCAATAGAAAATATGAGATTGAAAAACACTAATGCTATAGAACAAAAAAAAAATCTTGAATTTTCAAAATGGATATTAAGTGTTAGAATAGTATCGTAGAAGGAATAAAAAATCCTAAGAATAAAAATGTAACATGGATTAAAATATCTGAAAAATATATTATACAAAATGAATCAAAACCTAATTGAAAAATTCTCAAAATTGATATATAATAACTTTGAAATTAGTTTTAATAATATTAACTATATATGCTACAGAGTAATAATAATACCAACAAATAAAATAGCTGATGATATAAATAAATATATATTGTTCTTAATACTTAACGAATCGTAAACTTATTACAGTTATGACACAATAATAGCCTAAAAAAAATATTAATGAACTTAACTTATTATATTCCTAGAAATTTTTACATACTTTAAATTTTAACGGCGTACCACCATATGAATCAAATCTCAAAATTGAGACTCCAATAATGTTATTACAAAATTTAAATCAATCAATAGGATTATGTAATGGAACTAGATTTATGATCATACAATTAACAAATAGAATCATAGAAGGTCAAATTATAAATTCAAATAATAAAAAAGAAAAAGTATATATTCTAAGAATAGAAATAATTGCAAACGAATCCAGATAGCCATTTACCTTAAAAAGACGATAATTTCTTATAAAAACCTACTATGCAATGACAATAAAAAAAGTTAAAGGCAATCATTAAATAAAGTAGGTATTTGTTTAGAAAATGAAATCTTTACATATGGTTAATTATATATAGTTTTATTACGAGTAACAACCCTAAAAAGATTATATATATGAATAAACGAATCCATCAAAAAATATCCAACTCATGTTAAAAATATAATTTATAAAAAAATTCTACATAATGTTATGTAAATATAAAATTTATACTTTAACATGAATATATATATATATATATATATATATATATATATATATATATATACACTTTCTAACTTTTCATGCACTAAATTTTCAAATATTCTAAATATAATCTGCATCTAATTAAAATTTTTTGTTTTGCAGTTAAAAAAAAATAACAACACTAATACGATCTCTTAAGCCAAATGAGGTTTATAGAGTAATAGAACTCATATCAGTTGACTTTACTACAATAACGACTACACAATAGGATGATTAATAAGTCTTGACTACTATATCTTACTTGAATATGAGGTAAAAAATAATATTAAGTCACTTTATATTACACTTTATTATAATTTAATATAATTAATACCTATATAGATATATTAGTATTTAACTTCATAGAATATTACATAACAACTAAATCTTTCCTAACAAAAAATGCAACGTGAAGCAATTCATGAAATAATCAAAGCTTGAGATGCAGATTACATCTCATAACAAATAACTGAAATAGAGGTCGACCAAATTAGCAATTTCAATGTAATACCATGCAAACTAAAACACAGAATCATTCATCATATTACGATACTACAATTTGCTAAAGCAACATCTTTCACTCCAATAACAATCTCAACAATAAACATCTCGTTGCACAGAGTTTAATTTATAGATTTTAACCAATTAGCTTCAAGGACAGATGCTCATGATATTTTATCAGGTATTTTTTATCACAATGTTATCTCTTTACTTACACCTATCAATATCAATTTCTTTCCTTTTATATCATATATTATAGGAATATTAATAGAAATACAAGACTTAGACGAAACAAATGTCAAAGGAAAAGTGGCATTGAGACGGGCGCTAACAATACAAAATATCAGGTAATGAATTTATTTATTACAAAAATTCATATATATAAAAAAACTTCATTCTTTATCTAAATCATACTCTAACATTATCTTACTTAATTGTAGGAGCAAAAAATTACAAATTACTTTATGGCGAGAAACAGTTAAAAAAATTAATACAGATATTGTAAAATTATGGAAAAACTAATTATAACAATCTTCACATCTATGACAATAAAATAATATCTAGGTAATTAACAATCACATTTGAAATCTTTATATAAAAACACTTTCATTCCTCAATTATATAACAATTAAGGAAAACTCTTATATTGAAAAGAGAATATATATACTGCAAGTATAAGTGCAATAATATATTATATGAATATAGATATATTGAAAACTAACGCATTAAAAATAAAGTAATAATTATCTTTGATATTTCTTTTTTAAAAAATTATATTAAAAAATAAAAAATCATATTTTCTTATCTTTATTAAATAATAGTTTTTTTTGTCTTTTAATTTTTTTTTACCTATTGACGGAGGTTTTATCAACAATGAATTTAGAAAATTGTAAGATATAGCTTGTGTCTGAAAAAGATCGATAAATCGAAGCAAATAAGGAAACAAAAATTTTATAGTGGTTCAGCCCCAAAAAAGATGAACCTACGTCCACTATTCTTCACTATTTTCTGGATAATTACAAGAGTTTCTCTAAGTCTCAAGGTGAGAGTAGAGAGAGTGTATAGTAAAGTGATTGTGAGATGACTGTGAGATGAAAAATTATGAGACTGAGCCCCCTTTATATAAATGAAGGTGGCTTTAGGTTTTCCAATTTTGTGAATAAAAAACTACATAATAAAATATAATATAATATTGAGATTGGATGCCTACATAATAATGGATAATTATCTCCTCCTTAATTAGCTAGTTACCTCTTTCTGGGATTAGACAGGTCAACTATTTGTGGTGGTCAAAAAACTACACAATAATAGCCCCCTAGCTTTTAATACATTCTTAACGTGTTGAAAGCTTTCTTCGATAAAATAGTTGATCGCATGTCATTGAACACCATAAAACTTGAGGGGTAGTGGGATCAGAGGGGTTGGAATTTTGGATTGCCAAATTTCTAACATTCCTAAAAGTCATAGGATTTTCTCCTCAAGTCATGCCTTAGCATGTCATATTATGCGATATCCTCCTCGAACAAATAAGTGACTAGGAGATTACATAATCTGATCCCACGCCGCCTCAAGTTTTATGGTTTTCAAAGATGTATCAAGATGATAAATTAAAAGAATAATGCCTTTATTAATCAATTCAAATGATGAATAATCCTCACGTTTTATGGTATTGCAATAACTGTTATAAAACTATCCATAAAACTGTAAGTAGACAACACATAAGAATGAACACAGATCACAAGAAGAAAATGCATAACTTTTATTGATAGAGTTATCCAAATATATGAAGATATCCCATGAGCTAGTAGTCGCATAATAGTCAATACAAGATAAAGAGGCTTGAGAAGAATTACTGATAGTAGCGATGAAAATTCATGTAGCATGAAGAGCTCATACTTCAGAAGTTCGAATAGGATAGAGCTCGAATATGGAGAGCTCAATGATCGAGTAGAGATCTTGTCGACTTATGATCAACTGAATAAAGATCTCATCAAAGTCGCATAATTGTATTCATTCAATCTTACAGAGATATATCTCGACCATGAAGTACATATATTCTCAACCTAGAAAGGTGTCTCAACAATAGGTGTGAGCCAACCAGCAAATTTTTCTCACTTACATGAGTATATCAATGGTGATTATCAACTTCAATAACCCTACATCCTTCGTCGAGGCCAATTTAGCTAAAGCATCTACTTGGCTATTTTTCCTATGAGGTAGTAGATGAACACTATATACAATAAATATTAAGAAGAGACGTTGTACTTTTTGTAAATAGGCTAACATCTTTCCTCTTCTTGCTTGGTAATTACCAATTACTTGGTAAACAACTAATTGGGAATCACTGAGCATCTTGATTATCTCTAATCTTATCTCTTGTGCAAGCTTAACTCTAACAATCAGTGGTTCATATTCTACTTCATTATTCGATGTTGAAAATCTAAAGCAAAGTATGCGATGAATATTATATCCTTCTGGACTAATTAACATCAAATCCGCACTAGCTTCATTTTTGTTTAACGATCTTTAATCACAATGCATGGTTGAAAATTGATGTTGAATTGACTTAGCTCAATTGCCTACTTGGTGCTTTAGGATTTTTCAAAACTATTTTAATGGAAAGTTTGTAAAAGTCTCAATAGAATGTGCATAGAAATATAATCGAAGTTTCCTAGATGCAATGACAAGCACTAATACTAACTTCTCTATCTCTGAATATCTCTTTTTGGTATTGAGTAGTCTTTTGCTTACATAATACATAGGTCACTATATATTTTCTTCTTCTCAAATTAATGCAGCATTTGCCACATATTTGGAAACAAAGAGTACAGGTAAAACTTTTACCTTGGTTTTGGCTTCAACAAGAATGGATGAAGCCTAAGTGTTTCTTCAAGTTTTGGAACGCCTACTCATACTTCTCTGTCCACTCGAATTTCTACGAACCCTTTAAAACCTTGAAGAATGGTTGGTATTGAATTGATCTTATTACAAATTGACTCAGTGCAGCCACTCTTCTTGCCAGGCCCTACATATCTTTCGGTTTACGAGGCGACTACATATTAATCAATGCTTGGATCTTTTGAGAATTAGTTTCGATACCTCGCTGATTAACCATGAGTCCCAAAAACTTCTCAGATTCAACTCCGAATGCACACTTCTAGGGATTCAGCTTAATCTGATACTTTCAAAAGATTTTAAACATCTCATCAATGTGCTTGATGTGATCTTCAGCTTCCTTCGACTTCACCAATATGTCATCAATGTAAACCTCCATCGTCCTACCTGGTATATTGCCACAGCTGCCTTTCTCTAATTAACCTTTTGATCTCATCTTTTAGGGTGTATCAGTTATTGGTGTTGTGTCCAATGTCGTTACAATATCGGTAAAACTTATTAGAATCACGTTTTGCCTTATCCCGTTTTATCGACCTCAACTGATGATATTGCTCCTACTGATGTGTGACCATATAAATATGATTTATAGGTGCACTCAGCTCGGTATAATTATTGAATTGTATGAGAGCCCTTAGAATCTTCTACTTCTTTGGCTCGGGCTACTTTTCTATTGATTGATTGCTCGTTCTTTCTCTTTTTTGACTTATTGTTATTATTATTGGTTGTTGTGGTCGCATCCTTAGTTATATCTTTTTCTCCTTTTAATCCATCTCATGAAGATTTTCTCGAGAAAAATCCACCCTTAGATGTCGACCAACCCTCTGGTAGAAGTCTTCGAGAGTTCTACACTCTTACTTAAGCAATTCTTCCTAGAGTTTAGTCTCTGACTACACTCTGGATATTATCAAAGTTAGGACTTCTTTTTCAGGCAGGTTATTGACTTTTGTCAACTCTGAAATAAAATGGTTGAAATATGATCACAGAGTTTTCTCTGGACTTTGACGAATAGCAGACAAGCTGATTAATGGAATAATAAAGTTCTTCGTAGCCTGGAATTGTCTTTAGAATACAGTCTGAAGCTGTTGCTAGGATGAGATCGAACCAGGCTAAAATCCTCGAAACCACTTCTTTGCTACACCTGTGAGAGTAATAGCAAAACACCTACAGTGTGCAAGGTCGTCGACCCGGTGGAGCTCCATCAGGTCGTTAAAATGATCCATATGGTTTTGTGGATCTGTTTTCTGATCAAAAGTATTTATGGTGGGAAGTTTAAATCTAGCAAGAAATGTAACAGCTCAAATTTCTTCTCTAAAAGATGATTGATAATATGTATCTATGGATCATCATCCCGTCCAGTATATGCATCTACTACGATCCTCAGATTATGAACATTAATGTTAGGAAGAAGCGCATTGTCTCTTGCTGGCGGCAAGAGTGGTCTTTGGTCATTATTATCACGACATAAGACAGGTTGATTAGACAGGATTTGTAGCGACCTTTGTAAAGATTCTACCAAAATAGTATGATGTGATGGAGTTCGGATGCGATGTGTGTTACTCATAACTACCTCTTTTATGTCGTTTTTCTAGATGTTGTCTTAGGTCTGTAGGTTAATTGATGATTCTGCTCGTTGCTTAGACGATCACAGTTGACTGGAGCTTTCTTAAAGGGTTGTCCACAATCATGATCTATGCGCGAACTCTCAGTACTAGATTCCTGTGGTAAGTCTGTAGCTTTTCCTTTTCCCTTAGCAGTGTGATCTACATGCTACTCTTGCTGAGTTTTGGGCTAGTTGATTTCCTACTTCTTGAATCTGAATCCTCCTTTTGGGTCACCATTCAGGAAGATCTCTAGGGTGCTCTTGTAATAGTGGAATTACCATCTATCCTTCAGCAAGTTGCCTCAAAGAATCACTGATCTGATTGGTGATTTGTTGAAAGTTTACAAGAGCATCCTTTATACGATCTTGTCTCTAAATAATATTCTTCTCAGATACAGTCATAGTTGATTGATCCTAAGCAGAATCGACCTATGCAACAGTAGTATTTTGAGGTTGATTTTGGCTAACTCTGGCATTTCTGGTGATATTTCTAGCATTTACCATTGTTGAATGGATGAAATTAACAAGCTCTTTACTGGAATAGTCCTCCTTCTAATGCCAATTATTGATGGAGGGTTTGTCAAAACGAATTTAGAAAATTACAAGATGTGGCTTGGTGTGAAAATGATTGATAAAGTAAAGCAAATAATGAGACAAGAATTTTATAGTGGTTCATCCTCAAAAAAGATGAGCTTACGTCCACTATTCTCAATATTTTCTAGAGAATTGTAAGACTTTCTCTAAGTCTCAAGGTAAGAGCAGAGAGAGAATTACAGAGATAGTGTATAGTGAAGTGATTGTGAGATGACTGTGAGATGAAAAATTATGAGACTGAACCTCTTTTATATAGGTGAGGATAGTTTTAGGTTTCTCAATTTTGTAAATAAGAAACTACATAATAAAATAAAATATAATATTGAGATTGGGTGACTATATAATAATAAGTAATTATCTCTTCCTTAATTAGCTAGTTACTTTTTTTAGGATTTAGGCAGGTTAACTATTTGTGGTAGTCAAAAAACCACATAATAATAGCCCCCCAGCTTTTAATACGTGCTTAACGTATTGAAAGCTTTCTTCGATAAAATAGTTGACTGCATGCTATTATGATCAATAGTTCCAGCTCAAGTCTTCAACTGAACTTGTTGTAAGTTCTCTTGATTCTTCTTTGTCGATGTTGACGATTTAGTTAACAGGTGTAAAGCAGTGATCAAATAGAGCCACTATACTCTCGTTGACATCCCTTTTTCGTAAATAAATGAGTTAACTTTTTGTGAGTATAATAAGGATCGAACTCTTAGTACACTGAAAAACGTCTCTTCTCCAATAATAGGTAATTATCTCCTCCTTAATTAGCTAGTTGCCTTTTTTACGGATTAGGCAGGTCAACTATTTGTGGTTTTCAAAAAAGCATACAACATTACCAATCTATTATCTAGGTTTTAGTATACAACATAACACATTAAGTTCTTACCAGCTCTTGTTCTAAGAGAAATACAACCATTAGAATGACAAAAACTATAAAATAGGAAAAAATTGAAGAATTAAATCAGTTAAATCTCTTAACATACAAGTTAACTAAAATACAATAACATTAAGAGAAACCTCATTCTATACTATAATTTATACTAATATCAATGTTTTTTCCCTTACTTTCAGGGAATCAAATTCACGGTGAAAGCAACAATATTTAAATTTGAAATATATCAAGATTGTTACAATTCCTACCATCAATGTTCGAGACAAGTTCTAGAAGCAAGAAGTGGATAGTAGTGCAATACACATGGCCATCTCACATCAACTCTAATTCTATGGTAAAAAAAGTATAATCTAATAAATTATATTAACACTACCTTAGTTAATTAACTAATGTAAAAAAAAAATTATATTTCACATCATTAATTATTAATTAAGTTATTTCTTTTTTTTCTTTATACTAAATTTTTCTCTTATATTACTGTTGCATTAGGTATAAATTAAATACCTATTCCAATATGTATAAATTAATAACCAGGATACAAGTTGAAACAAGATTCACCATCATAATAATTTTTAGAAAAGCAGTGCAAGTTTTGATCAAGAAACCATGCCTAGTATTAATAATACAGGAAGGCCATACCAACCCAACATTATTACCACTAATAATTGAGCAAATATATGAACAGACAAAATTATTTCAAATTTATTTTAGAACAAGAGGAACGTTAATTGACACAATTGTGTCAAAAATATTTGACGGCAGCGAATCAATTACATTATCTCTTCCAGCACTACTAACCATCTAAGAAATAGAATTAACACCAACTATACCACTAAATCCAAAAACACTTAGGCCCAAAAAAATTACACAAAAGTAAAAAATTATTACTAATTTATACTTAATTTAATAAAATAGATAATATATGACTCATAATTCAACTAATAACATATATTTTTATATTCCAGATTAAAAACAACATAACAAAAGTATCAAAAAATGAGAATTAATCAAGTAATTAATTTATTCATAATTAAAAATAAACACTTCACATTTGAAAAACAAAAAATTCATTATGTTCCTTTTTTCAATTTATACGTCTTTTTTCTTATTCTAATATTTTTTTTCTAATTGTAGCGAAAAAAAGTAAAAAAAAAAAGAAACAAAAACTATAATATAAAGTAACAAGTTATTTCAATATAAAAATACTTTGCAATATTTTAACCAATATGTTATTATATATTAAACAAGTATCATATTATTGTAAAATATTATTACTTATTATAAGTAATATAACAAATATTTTATATATAATTATTAATACGATACAATATTCCGTACTTAATTCGTAGCAAAAGCACGGGCAATAAGGCCTGTTCAAAACTATACAAAATGGGAAAAAAAATCATCAGTTAAAGCCTTAACAAATCCAAGTTACATTTCTCCATAAAACCAATTAAGATCTTATTAAACTGCTTGAAGAACTCGCAAGTGGGGACGTCAAGATTCTTGGTGGCCAATTCTTAAACCTAAGCAAGAGTGAGCTAGTGACAAATAGCATCAACAAAGTTCCAATTTTCTTTGGCGATGACGCTGACATTAACACAGAGGTTATTGTAGGAGGAAAGGCCGGGAGTGAGGAGTTTCACTTGAGATCTAAGTGGTAGAACTGGTAATCTTAAAGAAGCATGGGCTTGTCGAGCATCATCTCCATCTCCTGAATGGCTCTAATGTCGTAGACAAGCTTGAGAAGGGTTTAGAGCTTGGAAATACTGTAGATTGTAGAAGGTGATGAGGGAGAGCACGAGAGAGAGATATACATGAAATGGGAAGAGGATAAAGTTTTTAAGAAAATAATTAATATATATTTTATTTTATTTTGAATTTTATTTACTTTTTTTTTTATATAAATGAACTAGTAGAAAAACTTATAAAAAGTGCCATGTCAGCATTTTCTGTCAAGTGATACACAAAACTTAACAAAATGACCAAATTTGTAACAATGAGTAATACAAGAGAACAAATGCAACAAAACAATAGTTCAGGGGTAAAACTCTACCATGAACATAATTTAGGAGGAGAAAATACAATTTATCATATTAACTATTACCCTCATTAAAAGCTACAATTTTCTATAAAATTAATGTTTATTTGTTAGTTAAGAGTTTTTAAAACTATTTTTCAACATTTATTAGTTTGTAGAATTTCAAAAAATGAATTTTATGGTCATTAATGGGAATTCATCCTTAAATAGCATATTTGTTTTTATTTATGTACTCGGTATGTACTAAGTTTATGAATGGACTTACTATGACTAAAAAAATATTTATCAAACTTAAAAACTGAATTTGCAATATATATATATATATATATATATATATTTCATAAAAATAAAATTAGATATACCAATCTCATAAATACTATAACTAAAAAGATATTTATCAAAAATCAAGATCACAATTTGATGTATATCAGAATATATCAAGTAAAAAACTTGATAGACCAAGAGAAAAAATTACTTAATGGTGATCCCATAAATAACCATAAAGGACTATAAAAGATGACAAAATTGAAAACTAAAACTAAGGCTGGTAATTTGTAATGCAACTCGAAACTACATAATTAGTGGGTTTGGGTTATCCTTAAATGGGTTTGGGTTAAAATTAGGATGAACCTATAAACTCGTTTATTAAATGAGTTAGTTTGAGGTTGGCCTAATAACCTGAAACTGACCTGCAATGACTCATTTATTAAACAAGTAAATTTCAGATCAATCCGTTTATGACTTACATAATACTTATTTGAAAATTATAATATTTTTATTGTGTATATTTGGATTTTTAAAATATTTTTAGGATTTTATTATGCATATATATTGATATTTTATATAGTTTCGATTTATTTTTTTTGTAAATATTTGTATCTTAAAGTCATAAAATATATATAAATTTATGTTAAATATATAAAAAAAAGTATATTTTAGCTAATTTAGATTAAACGGGTTAACATGTCGTGTCAAGGATAACTTGACTCGATATGACCCATTTAAATAAACAGAGTTACAAGGGTCGTGTCGAGTCAATTCGTTTATAAATGGTTTGGGTTCATATTAGAATTTTTTACACGATTATTAAATGGTTCAGGTTGAAGTATATGTTGTTATATATAAATACTGATACAACATGAATACGACCTACTTACACAAATTGGCATCTCTATCGAAAACCTCCTAACTAACAAAGATATATTACTTAGAAAAAATAGTGATTAAGCTATAAATTAGTAATATGGACATTTACTAATACTAATCATTAAAAATGGAAAAATACTAAAACATCCATTTGAATTTTAAAATTAACAAACTTAAATGAGCTGGACCTAATAGCTACAATTTATCAACTCAAATACCAAGTCCAGCTTTGGATTGTTTTCATTGCTATTTAGTTATAAAATAATTTGCGTGCGTTTACAATTCTCTTATTTTCTTAAAAAAAAAAAATTAACATGCCATCATAAAAGGGATGAAAATAATATTTTTTTAAAAAAATGAAAATATTCAAGACGATTTTTTCTTTTACGAACTATCATAACATTAAATAGCATTAATAGTTTTTTTATTAAAAAAAAAATCTGAAGTATGACCTTCTCATAATTTGAACCACATCTTTTTAAAATATGAAAGTTTGATTTTAAACAAACTAAAAAATACAGTTAAATATGCAAAAAACTATACTCCAATTTTTTTTCTTCTTTGTAGTTAACCCTATTATAAGGCTATACATTCCCCCCCCCCTCCCCACACTTTAACCCTATTATAAATAAATCATTAAAAAGAAGAAAAGGAAAACAAAGATTAAAGGTCAATTTCATATTTGTGCCCGACTTATATCTCAATCCAATTTAGGTCTATAAATTTCAAAATATTACTATCCTTACATGAGATCTATTTATATGTCAAATTTACCCAAATTTTCATCACTCTTTTGTTATAAATTAATGAAAAATATCATGTGTTAGTCACGAAGTTGTGGCTAATCTCATTTTATTAAGTTGTCTCAATCTTAGTACCTATTTATTAAAGTGTCTCATCTTAGCTCGTACCATCACATTTTTTTTTTTTAAAGTGGGGTTTAACTAATAACCTTCACTTACTATAAATTAAAGGAAAATACCTACTACTACCTACTTCCCACAACTCTATAAGGGATAATAGATTTTCACGCCTAACCTTAATGTAACTCGAACTTTGGACCGAGATCTTAAGTAGTAAGTGTTCTTACTACTTTAGTTAACCCACTCCGTCAGCTCGTACCATCACATTAAAGTTGTTAAAAGCAAAAAAGAGAGAGCACATGAGACTTATGCGAGTCTTTTAACAATAGTATTTTAAGCATTTCTCAGAACAAGAAAGATATAGTAGCAAAATTATTTCATGTAGAAAAAAATACAACTAAGTAATTTCTTTATGATCATGATTTAATTTTGAAAAAATTTTGAATCCTTTTTGGACTTAGCATACAGAAAATGGCACACATAAAAAAAAAAAACTAATAAAAAAGCAACTATACGTATTAAAAGGGAAACACTTAAAATGTCCCTTCTAATTTTAGGTGTGTGTCATATTCTTTTTTATATGTTTTAATAGTAAAATTGTGATAAAATGTAAAATGAGACATTTTGATTGATTGAGTGTCAAAATAAAGATATTTTAAAATTCACGTACCAAAATGAGATTAATGGTATAATTCAAAATACAGGTTTAACTCATTATTAAATGTCCTTATTTATAAAAGGGGGACTTTTGTTAGGTAAAAAAATAACAAAAATTCAATTTTAACTATTTTTTAAAAACTATGTAGCTAAAAAAGGTACAAATTATAAATCATTCAAAAATTCAGAAATTTGATTTAATAAAAGTTTCAAAATTCTGAATTTATCTCACCTTCTTGAAGCTCGACTTCGATCGAACTCGATCAAGTTTTGTAAGATATTTTTTAGGTTTGTTGAAAAATGAACTGTAATTTTAAGCGTGTAAGATGATAATAAAATATTTGTTTTGATAATATTCACGAATGAGACTCTTTTTATCATTGGATCACTAGACATAAGTAAAAAATAAAAATAATGATAAAATTCAAAAAAGGAAAATGTAAAATCTCCTGAAAAAAGTTAAAAAAAAAAAAAACTTATGCTCACGTTTCTCATTAAAAAAAAATAAAAAAGGAAAAGGAAAAAGACCTTGAGAGAGAGGCATACGGAGAAAGGAGAGCGAAGACCGAAGAGAGAGAAAGAGAGAGAGTTATAGCAAGCAGCGATCGAAGCTTCAGAGGGAGCAGAGCTTCATATTATCAGCAAAACGCCATTGAAACTAAACCCAGAAAAAAAAATGCACTGAGAAATTCAATATTCTAGAGAGAGAAACAGAGAGCCAGAGAGAGAGAAAGAGGAGAGAGAGAGAGAGAGCAAAGAATAGCAAGGGCGGGCAAAGCTCCGAAGCCAAACCAACCGGGTCACTGTGGTTCGATTTCTATTCAATTCGTCCGGTTCGTTAAGGTTAGACTTCAATCAAAATCCCTTAACCCTAGCTCTTACACTCTCCCTAATTATTTTTCTTTTTTCAAAATTTTATTTTTTTGGCGCTCCACTGGACGGATGCTATTTCTTGTTTTTCTTTCTTCTAAAATTCGTACTCTACTTCCCCAATTTGAATCCATCGAACTCATAGATCTCATTCCCTAAACTTCGAATTTTTGTATTTTCAAGTGTTAAGCTTTTGAATTGTGTGAATAAATAAATGGGCGGGTTTTGATTTGGCAAGGTTGGTGTAATTTTTTGCAGTTGTTACACTTGTATTCGCGACGACCATGGTGGTGTTTCTTGGCCCAAAGTTCTGGGGATTTAAGGCTTAGGGTTTTGATTTGTTGTGGTTTTTCAATGAATTAAGCTTCGGTTGTGTGTTTTATACGTGGGATTTAGCGAATTCCGTTATGGGTTTGATCTCTAGGGTTTTGGCTCCGAGATGATGAGATTTGGGGTTGCATTGTGTGGTTTTTTGGGTGGCAGAATTCGGGGTCCTTCGGAATCAAGAGTAGGTGCAATCCAGTTGAAGATTAGGGTTTTTGGGGCTCCTTTAATTGGGTGAATGACGTGCGTCTCTGTTTATTGGGATAATCAGAACTTCGTTAGTTGATTTGCAATGAATCATATGTCGGGTTGTGGGGTTGTCTGGAAACAGAAATAACTGTAATTTTGGTCTGAATTGGGGGAAGTTGGATTTTTTATCTGTAAATTTTATTTGGTGGATGGTGTATGAACCTGTCTTTTGAATAATGCAACCTCAGCAGTACTCGAGAATTGATTTGGCTGACTTGAAAGCTCAGTTAGTGAAGAGGATTGGGGCTGAGAGGTCGAAACGGTATTTTTATTACTTGAATAAGTTGTTAAGTCAGAAGCTGAGCAAGAAAGAATTTGATAAGTTCTGCTATAGAGAGCTTGGTAGTGAGAATGTTTCTTTGCACAATCAACTTATACGGTCAATCTTAAAGAATGCATGCCAAGCCAAGACCCCACCACCAATTAATGTGTCAGGTCCTCCAAAACTTGGGGTTCAAGCTGCAAATAGTTCTCCTGGCAGAGAGGATGGGCATGAACAAAGTGGGATTGCTTTTTCAAATCAAAATCAAAATGTACCCATTTGGTCAAATGGAGTTCTGCCGATGTCGCCTCGAAAAGGTAGGTCTGCTATCCGTGATCGTAAGAAGGATAGACCAAGCCCTCTCGGACCAAATGGGAAGGTAGATAGTATCTTGCACCCATCCATGGGTTCGGAAGACAGTGGGAGTAAGGTTGGGATGGAAAATGGGGATGCGACTCCATGTGATTATCAGAGACCAGTGCAACATCTTCTACCAGTTGCTGAGATGCCTGAGATTGAAAGGGAAGCAGCAGTTGCACGACCTACAGAAAAACCAAGGATACACTGTAAAGATCAGGCTAGAGGAGCTGTTACTGATGATGGGGAAGAGGCGGAACAGTCCAATGGCTTGAGTTTCTCTAAAGGTCCTTTACTTGCACCGCTTGGGATTCCGCTTTGCTCGGCTAGCTTAGGTGGGTCCCGCAAAGCTACACCAGTTGGTAGCAGTGGAGAAGTCACTAGCTATTATGACAGTGGTGGGTTGTCTGACACAGATACTCTGAGAAAACGTATGGAGCAGATTGCTGCAGCACAGGGTCTTGGAGGTGTTTCTATGGAATGTGCTAACATGTTGAATAATGTTTTGGATGCTTACTTGAAGCGACTAATCAGATCTTGTGTTGAGTTGGTTGGAGCAAGGTCTACTACACACGAGCTAAAAAAGCAACCTGCCCAGAAGCAGCAGATTCAAAGCAAGGTTATCAATGGCATGTGGCCTAGTAATCACTTGCACATGCACAGTGGAAACATACCCTTGGAAGCTATGCAGGACCAGAGACCACAGTGCTCAATATCAATGCTTGATTTTAAGGTTGCCATGGAGTTAAATCTGCAGCAACTTGGTGAAGATTGGCCATTGCTGCTGGAAAAGATTTGTATGCATGCGCTTGAGGAATGAAATACCTACAAATATTTTTTCCTCCAGCGCTATGGTTGGGTCAGTCTGTTCTGGTTCATATTTCCTGACAGTTGTGGGACGTGCACTTTGCATCTGGTTCTCGTCATTGCCAGGAAGGACCGGATGAAAGCCAGTTGGATAAACCTCTGGCCCTTGCAAGTTGTTGATGCCCGTGGCTTTGAGCTCGAAATGCCTCTATCTGCTCGCTGCTGGCTAGCTCGGTCCGGAATTATTTAACTGCAACCAAATACGGTGATGTTTCAAATTGAAGACCCGTGCTTGCTTGTGCTGTTGTATGTTTATTATTGACATTGGCTGAACTGGCTATTTCCTTTAAGCTCTTGGTGCAACTGACAACTAGTGAAGGGGAAACCTAAGAAAGTTTTGCGGAGTATACTGTTACGTAACTTGGTCAAAGGTGAAATCACTTGTGCTAGAGCTTCAGCGTTGCGCTGTATGTATTTCTAAAGCCTGATGATTAATTTGATCTCCAATATCAATAACAAATTAACATCTGTTGAACTTTCCGTGATCGTATAACTTAACTGTTTCCATTGAATGATAACATGTCCCACTGTTGAAAGTGTCATACTGTCTCACTTATCTTAAGCATATTTCTAACTTTAATGTTGCTATTCATCATGTGATTAATTATAAAGGTAGCTGCTATAAATCGTTATATACGCAACTGCTAAATGTTACAAATGCTAAAACTATTCTGCCTGTCAAAAGGAACTGCGATCTTCAGATGTCTCGTCTGTAAACTTTTCGGTCTTGAAATATCTGCTGCTAATGGGTCAAACTCAGCTTATCGAACTCATATCAATAGATGGGACAAAGCAGGGGAAATAAGTAAGCCAAATAATTTGAAGGATTGAACGCTTACAGGGAATCTTTTTACTTTTGAAACTTTTCCGAGTTGTCTATATTCTGAAACACAAGAATGACTGTACAGTAGCGAGAGTGATGTCCAGTAAGTGTTCAGTGTTAAATGTGAAAAGGTTTGGTCTAGAACTTTCACATCTGTGCTTTGCATTTCCAGTCCCTTCTCAGATAAAGAAAAGAGCAAATATGCTTCTCTGGCAGCCCTTTCATTTTTCAGGCACTCACATTTCTTCTTTTCCATGTTTCAGTCTCTCACTCTGAATGGTTTTGTGTTTGAATATGTTATCAAATTCGTGCATCTATTTCGAAATTGGAATAAAAGGTTGCACGGCATTCTTGTGCACGTCTTCTGCAGCTGCAGGTAGCCTACAGTTTGTGGCTGAGACTCTATACTGAGGCTCATACGTTCATGATCATGTGCTCCAGTTTTCATTTGCATAATATGGGAAGTCTAAACAAAATTTTTTTGAACATATTTCGCATCACAGGTTTAACCTCGAAATAAATGCATTATCGAGCCTGAAATTTGAACAGGAGAACATGTAGAAGTAAAAGTCCCGTAAGGAAACGTACGTTTTATGAGAAAACGAGCCTTTTCAGTTTTCACTAGCCCTCTGTACACTAATGATAATTCTTTTATTATTACTATTTTTTTTTTTTTGCAAGAATGACAAAACTGATGAATTATTCTTTCAAGAAAAAGAAAACAGCTCAAATTGCAAATGTAGCAAAAATATGCATGAACTTGAACAAGAGTGGCAATTTTCTGGTTCTTCCCCATTCATCGAGTTGGAGCTATTTCATTACGGTTTGAAGAGCTTGACATCTAATCTAAGTTTCATTATCTTGATGAACTACATACCGAGATTGTAAATATGGTCCGAGTTTGAAATGGTTATTTATGTCTTCTTGGTCCACAAAATTCCTTTCATGTTCAATATTGCCCTTATGAGTGCCCTCTATATATCATCATCATTTACCGTTGGCCTAAGAATCAATGTTGAATCGTATCCTGCAGAATAGCATGTACGTTAGTGATTGAGTTATCCTCAGACATGAATCAGTGAGACTCCAAAAACATCTGATCTACGTCTGATCTGACTGCCTTGTTCGGCTAGCTGGCTACTTTGTTAAATACTGTTAGTTTCTATTTTGAAAAGAGGTTCTCTTCCTTGACAGACTCATTCTTCTAAGGAGTATTGAGTTGATCTTCTGCTTCTTGACCAGCTAACTTTTTTGAGTGAGTGAAGCAACCAAGGTGGAAAGGACAACCACTAGGTTGGTGTTAACAATGTGAATTTCTTAAACTAGGTGATTACACTTCGGTACTAAAAAAAACTAGTCTATGGAGCGGCATTGCCATTGGTTTAGGCACTTAACAAGCTCTGAGCAACTAGCTGGTAATTTACCCTCTGTTTGTGCGCAAGGGGATATGCATTTCTTGAATTTCGGAGGCCCAAACTTGAGAGTTCCTTTGCTTGCTCTTCTAATCATTTCATTCACATTTGAATTCCTTGGATTTGCTTTTTCTTTTTGATATTTCCACGACACCTGAATCTCAGCAATTTTTCTCATCTACTGATTGAGTTTACTAACCAATCGATGTGCTACGTTTCAATATCTGATGTTATCATGTTATCTTGAGCTTGTGCAATGAATGAAAAAAAAAAGCTTGTGCAAGCAAATGCACCCTGAATGAACAAAGACAGACACAGAATCGATTTTGAACCACGAATTCGGAGTTTAACAGTTTATCTTTTGCATAACTAATCCCTGTCCACCCTTTATCTAAAACTAAAATAATTAAAAAAACAAAAAATAAAGAGAGAAGAAGAAGAGTAACCCCACTGATCCTTGTTTCAATCTACGTTCTTGTGAGGACAACTTGTTACCGACTGATTTTGTTTTCTTTCAGGCCAGAAATTAAAAAACCATCTGGGCGAATGGCGATATGGACTTGGGAGTCTGATACAGCTATTTAAACAACCAAATGTTTACAAGCCCGATAGCCTGTATAATCACCTTTGGAATTGCTTAAAATTATTCTTTTTTTTCTTCGCACTGGATTTATAATGCATTAAGAAGAAAAGGTAAATACTCGCAAGATAATGACCCAAAAAAGTATCATTCACTGCCTGATAAGAGTTGATGGCAGAATCCAAAAAGCAGTAGGTAAGAGAGATTCAAAAGAAACAACTCGTGAATATTCACAGTTCCATAAATGAGTGCAGAGTTCCCGCTGTGTGCACCCACAGCTTGGGTTTATTAGTTTATGGAGTCCAAGAGAATTGATATGTACATTAAGAGAATCAAAAAAACGAGAGCAGAGAACAAGAAGAGACCCACTTAATTTGTACACAATGTGCCTCCTCTGCACATAAAGAACTAACTTCAATTATGCGGAGGGTGGGTTTGGTGAAGGTGAACGTGAACGTGAACGTGAATGTGAAGGAGCTGCCGACGCCTTGCATATCGGGCACCAATTCTTTAGACGCAGCCACTGTTGTATGCAGACGGCATGATAGCTGTGCTCACACTGCAACCTCCCTACTTCATCTCCGCCCACATACTCTTCCTGTCAGAAGACCAACTGAACATGATAAGTACAAAGAACTAGATCCAAATGGTGCAGCAGAAATAAGAGTTCAATCAAGTTCCAAGTGAATGTGATAAATCCTCGATGGTCGTTGTTTGGAAGGACATATGAGGTAGTGAGATAGAAATCATCAACTGACGTGCGGTTGGGATGGTTTACAGTATAAATACTGATTGCAGTTCTGCTGATGTACAAACTTTTTAAACAAAATGTTGTAAAACAAGCCATGCAGCTTAACTTAAACTAACCCATTCAGAAACTCACGAGTCACTAGCAATCTGCAACTTATATGTTTGCCAAAAGTCAGGTCAGACATTACTATTTCCATCCTAAAAGATTCAAGTTTGACTTGACCAACGTTCAGTTTGCATGCTCGTGTGCTCCAAAATTTGAAAATATTTGAAGCTAAAACCTAACCCAACTCCAACCCTTTCTTTTCCTGGAAAGACCTATTTTCAATTCAGACTAGGGACATCACAACTGATCCAGAGCTAGGTTTAGTTACAAGTCCCTGACTACCAGACAAATCAAGAAAGGCTATTGGAGTGGTGAGAAAAAGACCTGACAGACACTGCATTTGATATCATCATTATCCCCATTGCTGCCAATGGCCAAACCTTCTACAGGCAAAGACTGATATATGCTTCTCTTAAGGCACTCCGACAATGTTTCTTCCGTAAGTGCTGTACTCACAGAACCCATCCTCTCTTCAAGAGCTAACAATTCCTGTCATGGTAATGGTAAAATAAGCCAGATGAACTGCTGATAAGTTTTAACATAAAATGATTCAAAATTTTTGCTTTCTAATTTTTATTGTTTATTTCTTGCATGGGGAAGCATCAGACGATTCCTCATTATTATGATGCCAAAAGACAGTTTCAAATACAATGCAGAGTAAAGATCACTACTAGAGAGAGAAAGCAAAAAAAGAATGATAATGAGAATACAATAAATACACAACGGAACTTAATTGTAATAGTATCATAACAATAACACACCTCATATGACATGTTATCAATATCCAATCTCATGTCTCTGTGCTGATCATAGAAACTTAGGCCATTTAGGAACAAATTGGTCTCCAAAGCAAGTAATTGCTGCGAGAAAGAAAGAAATTCACAAGATGGTCAGCCAACTGGAACACATATACACACCCATATATACATATATAAATTAACAACCTCAAATGATAGCTCTTCATCATGTTCAATCCTCTCAAGCGCCAATAATACCTGCACAATTGATGAAACAAACAGTAGTAAGAAAACATTTCAAACGACACACGAAGAAATATGTATTTAAGATATAATTTTAGACCAAACACTTGTGACTTCATATTATGCATGGAAGCACTTTATCCTTTCCAATTAAGGTTGTTTAAGCAGAGATACTGACTCGAAAAATTTCATTGAGAGGATACCTCCGCAATTCCATCCATGTTGTACCGCCGCAAATTATCTCGATTCACTAAGGATCGACTAAAACCAACTTCTGCCGGACCAGATTGTAAAGAACTACGTATATTCTCACTGCTACTACCTGATCGGCCACAAGAATTTGTACGAATCAGAGGAGCTTCAGTGGACAATAGCTCTGATGAACCGGGACTCATGTCAATAAATATTTCAGGATGAGACCGCTGTGGGATAACCACAGGGGACTCATTCCGTGATATATTGTTTCCATTTCCTTGAATAGAAAGCCTAGTCCTTGTTTGACTGTTGACCGATCTCCGAGTCCTAACCGATGCAACAGTATCATCCCTGTTAGGAGGCACATTTCTACCTCTTCTTGAATCAGAAATGGAGACGCCGTTAGAACTGGAGTTCTGTCCAGATAACGACCCGTTGATCTTCTTGCCTCTGGCAGTTGAGCTACTTTCTCCTTCAGAATTTCTCTTTTTAATCGTTTCACTCCTTTTAGTGAAGCTTACATCCGATGACGAACAATTTGATGGGACAACATCAGAAATTGAATTGCATCTTAGATTTCTCAAACCGTACCTGGTTGCACCAGCTTGTGTTTTCATGCTTATGTTTTTAGATCCCGTAGATGCAGAGGGACCCACTAAAGTAGCTTGGTTGCTCCATCCAGATCTCTGGTTAAAATTCCTTCGAGATTGTGCATTTGCTGCTGCACTGGAGCTTCCTACTTCCATCAGTGAGACCTCACTAGACTCCGCAGTTTTTTCAACATTAAGTCCTCTTTGAATCTTTCCAGGTGGAGGGATCGGGTCTGAAACTTCTGGCTCATCCTGGACACTACTACTTTCCGATGAATCTGTTTCTAAATGAGCAGACAGCTTTTTGCAAGACGCTGAGATGGATTTTCTTGGGTTGCTCACAGAAGCGCTTGTCCTAGAGGAACTTCCAATTATCTCCTTCCCACTACAAGATGCGCGCACTGGGGGTCTCAAAGGTTTGGATTTTCCAATTTGAGTAGCCTTCGTGGAATTTAGTCTTCCATTGCATCCAAGTCTGTTGCAGAATTGGGTGCTGCTATCTCTGTTGTTGGGAGATTCTCTCAAAACAAGACCAGATCCCTTTCTAGAGACAACAAGCCCATCAACCGCTCGTTTTCCAGAATATTCATCCATGTATAAGGGTGTATACTGTTAAAACTGTAAAGGGTGATACAAAAAGGTTAAATGTGATTGCAAATATAATTTGCAAGATACTGACATAGTTGAGAAGAACCAAAATGGTCTAAATCATACAGCTATGTTCTCCACCAAAAGAACATATATGCTGCATGCAACAGTGACAATCAAGGTTCACTAGAATTTACATGCGGAACAATCAGGCTACCTGAACAACTCAACAAAAATGATATAACTCCAAAGCTTACAATTATTGCGAAAATATTCAAGACAGAAACAGAAAGGATAGGAATATATATTTTCAAAAAGACTAGTCCTCTTCACATGCTGTGCACCCTCTGTTAAATTTCTTAGCAGCGCATATTGTAATATAAACAAAAACTGCATTAGCTGCCGAATTCTTGCAAAAACATGGTAAAACCTTTTAGCTCATAATATGATTTCCTCAAGCAGAAGGAGAAGAAATATATATACACACACATATACATGGACATATGTATACACACACAACAGAGGAAAAGCTTAATGAAAAATTTTAAAAGTGTGACCAAAAAAAAAACCCAGAAAGAGAGGCATGAAGGACAATACGTACAGATTATTTTACCGGGAAAATTCATAATGCATCCTAACGGAGAATAATTTAGTTTTAACAGAAAAAGAGGCAGAAACCACTCTAAAATATGTATGAATGTATAAATCTTCAACTAAACAAGGTTAACGTTTTACTATAATCTCTTAGTTTAGGATTGTGGGGGAACATAAAGGAGTTTCCACGAAAAACTGCCTACCAGAAACCAACCTGGAATTATTGATCCGTTCAACCAATTCAAAGTAAAAAAAAATAAATAAAACTTGAAAAATCAAATTACAGATACAATCATAATACGTAGAAAAATTTGTAACATCAAATTACAGAGTGCATAGCAATAAAAGTACCAATAAGCACAACAGTTCCAGACACCATAGAGAAGAAACCCACTTCCCAAAAGACCAAAACTCGATATTCAATCAACTAAAAACAGATATTAAGTGCAAATATAGCACAAACAATAAATAAGCCATAACAAAAGAGATAATAATTACATTCAAGCAAAGGGTAGAAAGAATAAAATAATCAACAAGTACCTTCAGTGTCAATAGCTGAAACGTTTTCACAAAGAACAAAAGCTAACCCAATATTCTGATTACCTCAAAACATGAAAAAAATAAACCAGGAATGGAGGAAAACCAGGAGCCAGATGGCCCCATGCCCATGTTTCATTCCTCAAAATTGGGTCTATGATTTTTCTTTCTTTTGTGTATTTAATTTTATTTGTGGATGACAAAAAAAGGCTTTGGTTGAACTATTCCAAGCTCCCATTTCTTAGCTTCTCTAAATTTATCAAGACTCTTTCTCCGCCATATAAGGGCTCCACAGAACAGAAACGAGTACTGTTTCTTTCTCCTCCATATATATATATTCCAGGAAACCAAACATGTTTATTTTCTCTTCTTTTTTTCCAGAGAAAAATTACCAATATGTCGCGTTGAATCAAAACACCAGCCCATAACAAATTACACAGAAAAAAAATTAACAAAATCAGAACCCAAAAGAAAAACCCAAATATTTTTAACAATAAATTTGTTGTTTCTAATTTTCCCAAGAAAGTTAAGCCCAGCAAAAAAAAAAAAAAATCCTTAAACCATAATTCAAAACCAAGAGAACACGTATTCATTAGTCCAAATTCATGACGCAATCGAATTTAAAGAAACTGACAATAATAATAATAATAATAATAATAACCGAGTTCTTTTTCACCTTTTCTTCTTCTTCTTCGTATGAATTCAGAAAGAGAGTTTTTTTCCAGGCTTTAGAGAGAGAAAGAGAGAATTCTTTTTTAGAGAGAGAAACGAGGAGAAGCAACAACGTGTATGAATGATCCGAGGCTCTCAACTCTTTTTATTTCCCTATTACTATTTTTCCTTTTTTTCATTTCCTTTTATTTATTTATTTATATTTTCTCTTCGTACAATACAATCCAAGATCAACCTAATTACCCCCCAAAAAAAAGAAAAAAACAATTCTTTTTTGGCTGTGGTTATTTTTATTCTCCAAAAATACATTTTAAGGGTTTTGATGCATTTAATTTCATTAAACTATTTAGAAATCACTTTTACCTCAAAAATAAAAAAGAAAATAAAATCACTTTACATGGTAACATACTGAATTACAAATACTTAAAAAAAGAAAAATTAAATAACTATAATTGGGGAATAAATTAAAATATATTTTTAGAATATTTTAATTTAATGCTTAATTAGGCAACAAAGTTTAGTGCCCTCCGGTCCCCAAATTAGAAAGGGAGTTTGGTGAGATACTTATCAGCCGTTTGATCAAGGGGTGTTCCAGATGGTCAATAATCGACGGCCTTCCTTGACTTTGATGTCGTATTCTACTTCTAAAGAGCCCTAGGGAGATTCTCCTTTCTATGGACTGCAATTAACATTAAAAAATTAAAAATTTAATAAACAAAAAAAAAGGAAAATAAAAATTAAAAAGCTCTACGGCTATACCCCACTTCACCAGGAGCCGGCTAACCTCTCATTTTTAAGCTTTTTTTTTAATTAATTTTATTTTTTTTCCTCTTTTGTTCTAATTTGATTAGGGAAATTAGGTTAAATATGCATTATAAGAGGCATATTTTGGCACATATGCTTCCCTCAATAAAACTCTGAAAAATATGCATATGGGACCTG
>JXTB01000036.1:1263753-1340478 GCA_002914805.1 Parasponia andersonii
TCAATATAGTGAGAAAACAGTGGACGTAGGCTCATCTTTTTCGGGGCCGAACCACTATAAATCCCTGTCTCCTTATTTGCTTTGATTATTTACCTTAATTTACACAAGCCACATCTCTTAATTATTCATAAATTTATTGTTGATAAAACCTCCATCAACACTTACGTTATCAGAATCATTGCCAAAAAGAAAAAGAAAAAAAAAACATTAACAGAAAGTTAACGCGTCCTGTTAAAAAAATGAGTACTTACTAAAAAAAATTTCAAGAATGGAAAAAAGAATGAAATTATTATACCTATCGTTAATAATTTTATTTAAGGACATGTTTGGCAATGGTTTTCAAATATTTTTTGGGTTCAAAAGTTAATTTTGAGAGTGTTTAGTTGAATAGTCAGAAGATTTTTTTTTTCAATCAAATCTTTTAATAAAACATGGATCTATCAACTTTTTCAAAAAGAATTTCTTCGGTTTTTAAAAGTTATACTAAACAGATCTTCAGTCCATTGATATATCAGCAATGATTTTACAAGATTACTATTTGAGTCTCTCCCATATATATTTGTAGATAAAGCTAGAGACACTAAATTTTGTACCTTTTTTTTTTTTTACATTAACTAATGTTAGATTTGTTAAAAAATAAACAAATTATATATAAAAACAGTAATGCGTCGATAATATGTACGCTAGTAAATCATGGAACATACTTTCTCTTTAGTGGAATTTTTTTTCTTTTTGCCCTTACGAGAAAAGCTATTAAGGTTAATGACCATATAAATAAATGAGAACTTTGGACAGTTAGAAGACTACAAAATTCATTTTTGAAATCAAAACTGAATACTGGCCATAATAAGTATAGTTTTAGCTATATATAATTAAGTATGCATTATCGTATATAAGACTATCTAGCTTTTTCTTTCTTTTTTTTTTTTCATTTTCCAATATAAGATATCTAGTTGTTTTCTTATCAAATTTGTTGAAAGAAAAAATCACCGAAAAAATAAAAGATTTCTGAAATCTTGCTCTTAAAACGAGTTACATATAGAATTATTCAAACTTTTAATCTATGCACGAAGATAATTATTATCCTCAGACCTCAATGAATATATATTTTCAAACATATTGCTTTTTCTTCATAATGCAAGTTGGGTTAATTATTCAAGTAAAGGATGATGAAGCATGGTATGAAAATGGACGATGATAAATGTGATGTTTGAATTCCGTACGCTATAGTTAGTGGAATATGATTAATTTTGAGATTGATCATAAAACGCAGCATTCAAAGATCATTTATGAAATCACGACAAACCCATAACATGCCCCACTCGCAGATTGAATATCCATAAAAATTGCATACAAAAATTAACCAAAACTAAATTTATCGAGCAAACTAAAATTAATCAAATTAGTAATCTCTCTTATTCTTGGGAGGACAACTAAATAAAGATGGTTTCATTAACTGGCAAATCGTTTTTAACAATATTATTGTCCATGGTAATGTAATTTACCGCAACATGTAGTATCAAACGATGTAAAAGCTCTTGCGTTTGGTTAAAATTTACATTTCTCTTAGTCACATGTGGTCCATGAGTCCAAATAATGTGTATTTATATATATAGACACCAATCTTATAGTTATTTTTTTTTTACCTATATATAGCTATTATTTTGGCTAATTAAAATTTATTATATACATTTTTTTATATAGTAAAAAATAAAAGAGAAAAATAACATTAATGATATACGTTTTTTTATGTACATCATTATAACCGTCAACTAAAAAAAATACATATACATAAGTTAAAAAGAAAAATACATACTAGATCGACAACCTATATATATATATATATATAACTTTTAGCAACTATTTATTAAGAGAAATATTGTTAAATATTTACATGCGTCAGACCCCTATGTTGAAAAATATCCTTCTAATATTTTTTTTTCTGAAAATATCTTTTTGTGGACTTAAAATGACCAAAATGCATCTAATAATTTCATTGATTTTTTAGGCTATGTTTGGCACGCTGGATTACACTAGACTGTGCAAATAGGATTGGATTAAACTGGATTAGATTGAATTATGATGAATTCAATGTTGTGTTTAGTAAACTATCGGATTTAACAATTGGAATAATAATCATTTGTTTGATACAAGATTAGATTGGACTATTTTTGTAAAAAAAAAAAAAAAATTAATTTAAAAAAAAATTAAATATATATTTTAAAAAAATTAACCTATAAAGTTGCTTCTTCAAAAAATAAAAGATTAGAATTTGAGAAAAATTGAACTTTTTATCTATAATATATAATATCCAAACATATGATAAACATAAAATCATATATGCCATAACATTCATATTAGTTTAATGGTGTTTCAAAAATACATATTTCAATGAGTTACCAACTCAAATAAATAAATGCCTCATATGAGTTAGATAATACCTAACTAACAAATAAGTCTTTCAAACTGTCTATTGCAGTTCATAATCACAACTAATACATATTTTTTAATTATAACACAAAATATAATATGCTTTAAACATAGACATTTTAAACCAAACACATAAGCTATCTATGGCATTCTAAATATGATCATTGTCTAATAAGGGTCATGACATACTCCATCCTTGTGGCCTCATCCATATTTTTCAAAATACTTACATTCTATGGTTGTTCAGCAAATAACTTTAAGGCTTTAATTTGATCAGTAACAGGGAAGTTCAACTTAGTAATCTCTTCCCATGCAAAGTCATACATTATGCTATTACTTTTCTTTTTGAGTACGTCAAGTAGTAAGTGCATTTCCTCATATGACTTCTCCATCATTTTGTCAAAAGCTTTGCTAGTTTTTCTAATCTTATAGCAATATCCAAAATTGGTCTTGCTCGTTTCTTTTTTGAAGCTTCAAATTGACTACTAGCACTAGCTTGGTTCAAAGACATTAGAGAATATGATGATTCTTCTTGCATCATATTGTTAGCATCATCTTCTTCAAGATCAGCAGTGTTGGTCATGTCAACTGGAGTTTCAGCTATTTTTCTAATTGTACGGTCAGTTCCAAAGATATTAGCCAGCCTCTCATATATTAGAAATTGTCTGCCTCTCCATCCATCAGCCTCTTTGTGGCTCTACAAGAAAAAAGAAAAAAAATATAGAATTAACAAATAAAGTATATATTTGTGTATGTTTTATCATGTATTTCAATTTATATAAAGAGACATTAAATAAACTAGTTAAACATGCACATATGTATTCCATACTTCATCATTATCAACTTCAATACATTTTAATGTATTATTCCATCTAAATTCACTCTTGTTTAACAAGTCATACAATAATCTATATTGTTTTTTTTTTTCTATATTTTCATCTTTGACTCAATATAAGGAGTTGCTTTCAATATAGAATTTGGGCATTTGATATTTAGTTCTTTTTCAAATAAAGTGTATGTACCAGATTTAAAGCTACCAATATCACAACGATAACCACATAGTATATATGGTTCTAAAATACTCAATAATGCTTCCTATTCCACTGTTATCCAAGTACGTTGAGCTCTCGTATTTCCTCAATTTTTCATTCCTATGTAATATATGAATTTGAAAGCAATAGTATATAAATTTAGTTAATAACATGCATTATAGTTTTATAATATCATAAACCAAGATAAGTATTCATTAGCTATAATAATAATTAAAAGAAATAAAAAACTCAAGTTCAATTGAGGAAAAAAAAAATATAACACAAAATTATAGTACAAAATTCAAATAATAGTCTCTAGTGCAAAAGAGAAATGAATAAATCAAAGTTCTAATGTCTATGGCCTCTATTTCTTATCCATTCATCAAATATTTTTGTTGTTGAAGTGTCTCTCAAAGTGGTACATGCATCTGACGATTTAATTGTACTAATAACATTTTGATCCTCCAAAGTCTCATTTGGAGTGCTCTCTTGTCTATCTAGTTATTCTTCCATTGGATCACATGGCATTTCTCTTCTAATAAGATTATAAAGAAGATAACAAACTGTTATTATTCTATATTGAGTTTTGATAGGATAAAATGAAGGACTCCTTAATATATCCCATCGAATCTTAAGTAACTCAAAACAACGTTCTATAATATTCCTAGCCGAAGTATGTTTCATATTAAAAAACTCCTTCTCATTTGTAGGTAGATATCCATCTAGTCATTCTGATAAATTTTGTTCCTCTATATGATGCGAGGAATCATTCACAATTTGTATAATCAGCATCCATAAAACAATAATAACCTAACAGAAATAACATATGTAAATTATTATCGTTTCTTATTAATATTTTTATAAATTGAAGTATTGACTCTAAAAAGAAAAAAAAAATTCTACTTGTGAAAACTTTTAAACCGTTTGGTTTAATTATTGCATCACAAAAAACTCTAGAATCTGATGTTGAACATTCCCAACCAGATAATACAAATATGAAATTCATATTTTGATCACAAACTTCAAATATATTAATGTTAACTTTACTAATGTATGCAAGTGCTATTCAAGTACTTACTCAAGATGGCTTTTAATTATAATTAAAGGATGTCTATTATAAATAAAATTTTTTAAAATAAAAATAAACGTGTGATTTACAAATTGACAAAGGCTTTACTTGAATAAAAAAATGGAAATACCCATTTTGCACTAAAATTTTATATCATTTTTTTTTTGGAAATGTAAAATTTTATATCAACATACGTATGTGGTTTTGTTTTGTTTGTTTTTTTAACAAACCTATGCATGTGTTTTTGTGGCATGATTTTAAATAAAATATTATTATTTAAAACAAGAATAACATATAATTGCGATTTATATCACCACATTTATCTTGTCACTTGTCACTGACACCGGTATAAAATGTAAGTGACATAACTCATAGAGTCCTTAAATATTTTGTTAGTTGATCTAAAAAAGTAGGTGAATGTGTAATTAACTAAATGCGATGATAATTAATTAATCAACAGTAGAAAAGGAAAAAACAGTAATAATAATCAAAACAGTAATAATGCTCGTCTCTAAAACGGAATTATTCCCCGAAAAAAAAAATGCGAATGTGTAAATGGACAGGCGACTGGTGATTGCATGACGCGTGTATATTAAGTCGTGGGATCCACCGTCGTTTTCTTTGTTGGCAAAACTTGACAAGGAAATGCTTACTCGTTCATTTGTACTTTAATTTCATAATTTTTTAAATACCCGTAAAATCAGAAAAGCCATCAGAAAATCGAGACAGACAGCAACTAATTAATTTATAATTATAAATAAATTAATTACGATTCCCGCTGCGTGCTTATCATGACTTTCATTTTATATTTGTCTTTGATATAAATTTCTCTCCCGAATAAATTTTAGTGAGATTTATCTGTTCAGTAAGCTCGAGGCAAGGCTTCATTTTCAAATCATAAAAATATAGAAGCTTCCCGTTTAGACTCGATTTCGTACATTCTTTTTAATTATATTTATTCTTTTATCTTATTTTACTGAATTATTCGACAATTAGATTCTTTAATTTTTTTTCTTGAAAATTCTTTGATTTTTTCTTTCCCTAATCAGTAAGATTATTTACACATATAGTAACATATATAATAAAGTGATATATTAGGCTAGCTAGATGTAAAATTAACGACAGTTAATCTTTATCTAAATTTTAGTCACCAAAGAGGCAAATATAGTAAAGTGTAGTCCACTTTCTATTTTTCAAATGATGAAATACGAAACAGCATGAATCAAATATTATTTACCCATTATAAGTAACAAATTTGACAAATAACTATCAAGTCATTCATAAATAATATTATTCATATGTCACGAAAATTTTCTTAAAACTCTCCTAACACTTTCTCATATATAGCTTAGCCGCTATGCTTTTCATGATTTCTGAGTTCTGACATCAATAATTTGATTAAAGCCAAAAACAGGTTTTGTTGGCCAGAGTTGGAAAGGCTAATCATGGGTCACCGTAATATAATATAATATAATAGTTCAATCGTCAGAGATTAAGATGGCTCACATATTATATATACTATAATTTCCCCCTTTAATGCCAATTATATGTATATACGTTATATCCTACTTGATTACATGTCCTACACGTATATATTGTCAAAAAATCTTTGTGCCATATTATAATGGGTCGTAGAACCATCCATATGTATTGGACCTAAGTCTATGTATATGTGTGTATATAATGATAAAAAAGTGCTAAAAGTAAAAAGATTTTATTTTTTGATAAGCTACATTATTGCCACATATGTAACACAAAAACAAAAACAAAAAATTTGACAAACTTGTAATAAAAGAACTTGCAAGTCACAACTCTCTAATTAGACATGTTCCTATATGCCATTGTTCATGAAATATACTACCACACACTATTTGTGAATAACAAAAAGAAAGGTCATTCACTTTTGTACTCGTATACCCTTCTTGTTGCACACTTTTGTGGGCCTTAATATATATATACAACTATTGTATATTAGAAAGTTAACGAAGTAGAGAGACGTGTATGTGTATAGTTTCTATTTTCTAATATAAAAACATATAAATTGTGATTAAAAATGATTGGGAAAGTTATAATTTTAAACAGCTGCCGCATGTTAGCCAGATGTCATGTCAAGAAAGGACGACGGTAGCTCCCACCACCGCCCGCCCACTACTCGTGAAGAGAGCTTTTGGTCACAAACTTTTATTGTTTGGTAGCTAAGAATATGGATTAACATATATAAGCTCCTATATATTATTATATTATTTTTTATGAGCCAATGGAGCTGTGCTGCTGTCCTGTCACAAATTGGACTACATTTCACACATTTTCAGTAATCAATATTGTATGACGTATTAATTTGTTAGAGATTAAAATTATAAGTGAAATTTAATTTATTAATTAAATTATTCAATAATAGAATTACATTTTATTATACTCATCACTAATAATAATTGTTGATTAAAAAAACATAAAAAATATAATCCACAAGAGTTGGCTTCAGCCACTAAATGGGCCATATTCAATTCTTTAAAACCAGGTCATGCAAATCTATAACTATAAATAAATGAGTAATGCTGGGCAGTAATACATAAAGTGTAATTCTGTTATTGTATAATTTTAATTAATAAATTGATTTTTAAGGAAATGTAATAATAATGAGCTAATAACATGCTATCATATCTTGTTAAAGCACTATATGATCATCCTTAGCATTACTCATAATTTCCACCACCATTAACTGCTTTTAGGCTTTACCAGAACCAACATGTCTAAAGTTGGTCTTCATAATGGCACCAGTCAGGAAACAAATACCAGAAATAAAGCCATTTAAAAATTAGATAAACAAAGCTCCCAAATGCTTATCCAGGAGAATTAGGTGAGCCTGCTGAGGTATCAATATTTTTATTTACGTGAATTAACAGTTAATAAATAAAACTTCTCAACAGTTATTATATGGCAATATATATGTTTTTTTTTTCCTTTTAAGTTTGTTATGCATAGTTACTTCTAACGTGATTGTGTAATTATGGCCTTTGATTACTTCAACAAGCGTGTTAGAAAATTCTTTTTTGTTCTTTCTTAATCACCAATCAACATTATACTTTGTTGCACGGATGGCTTTAACAGATAGTTTTTGATTCTTATAAACAAAATATATCATTGTTTACAAAAAGAAATGCAATAAGGAATGGAATAGTCAAGAAACTAAAAAGTGAAAAAATAATCATAATAATAATAATAATAATAATACATATTTGCATTTGAGCACTTAAGACAAGGAAGGATGATGATAATAGTAACAATATTGAAGCTGTTATTATAGGTACGAGAATATTTATCATAGGGAGGAAACATGGCAACAAAAATAATTTAAGGAATAATTGCAAAATAAAAATAAAAATACACTGAAGTATGATATTGCTGTAATTTAAATCATTGTCTTTTGGCTGGTATGAAATTATACCTCTAAATTCTAAATTTCTGTAAAATTATACATTCTGTATACAAATTAGATGATTTGTGCTAACCATTATTTTTAATAAATTTTTTGAGTTAATCAACAAAAATAAAATATTCTCAATTTAAATTATGTGTTTAGTGAGAAATTTTTTAGTCAATTTATATGTAAAATATATAAATTTACAGAAATTTAAAATATAAATGTATAATTTTATACAACTAAAAAAAATAGAGTTTAAATTAAAGGAAGATGATATTTGGAGTTTTTTTTTTTTTAAAGATGATCCTTTGTCTAAAATTGTATCTCTCTTAGGTTTGGCTCAATCGTCCTCGGTTACCCCAAGTACTAGGAGTCTAGGCCAACGTGAAATACAAGGCTAACCATGAAGGAGGGGGTCACATCAAAATCAATATTTTTTGGTAGGGTATCAAGTCACTAAGCTTTTAGATATAGAGTCTAATTTTACCTTTTTTTTTCCCCCCTAATTTCACATTAACTGACTAATGAGGAATAGATGTAGATCTTCCACATGGTATGCATTTTCTTCACTATATAATATGATAAAAACGAGTTTTGATTTGATGTTAATTGTTAGGTACATCCCTTCATTTTACTTTATAACATAAATTTATAACTAATTATAGTATAATTTGCGTGTTCTAAGCATAAACTTGTTTACAAAAATTCGTGCCTCACAAAAGGAAAGATAAAGACACCATTTCTTTTTTTAGAAAAATTGAAAATGAGTTTCTTCCATCAGCTACACTCATCTTTTAAATCCTAATACAATCTAATTAAATCATGTGCATCTTCAAAACATACATGTAGTTAATATTCATGATGCTAAGTAAAAACAGTTCAATAAAATACTAAAAGATAATCTATATATTAAAAGAATATCTCGCTCATCAATATATATGACTCCAAAACTAAAGATTTTAGACCATCATCCATCGAAACATAATCGAAGTGCCCAGCATAGATGTAAGATTTTAGACCATCATATATCGAAGCAAAATCGAAATGCTCGGCGGAATTGTAATCTACTTCCGTCGAGTCAATATTATTTGTACAATCACTGACCTTTCTTCTTTGCTTGATACCACATCCATCCTCTCCCGCCTCATCCGACTTCCGTTTTGTATTACTCTCCATTTTATCCCTACAATAACTATTGTACCAAAATTACAAAAAAAATCTCAATTACGTAAACTATGTGATTTTAAAATTGCAACTAAAATGCCTTATAAAAGGGAAATTTGCTTAAATATGAAATTCTGATTAGACAAAAGAACTTATCCAAACATATAGGTACATACGTCTCATTATATACTATAAAGTGGACCACTCACATTGTATTAATTGTTGATTACGTATGTTAGTAGTAATCAAAGAAAATAACAACACATATTCACATTGATGTGTAACAATATTAATAAATAAATAACAAGGGTTTGTCATATAATTGGCATTGAAAAGGTCAACGTATATCTCTCCCAAAATGTCTCGGTTGTTCTTCGATGAAACAAATGTTTGGTATTTTGGTTTGTTATTATTATTGAATGACTCATGGCCTCCACCACTATCTTTGAGTTGTGCGTTAATAACGCTCTCTTTACCACCTTTTAAAAATCCCAAAAAGCCTAATTTGTTTCTCTTCCAATCATTCCTCACATGATCTCTAGCTATCTTCTTAATTTTCCTTCATATATACGTACATATAAATTTTCTTCTTTCGCACCTTTCTTTTTTTTCCTCCGTTCCCTTATTTTTACTCTTCCGTGATCTTCTCTTTTGGGGTTTTCATCTACGAAGGTACGTTGCTACGTTACTTATATTTGCAACTCTTTCTTTATCTATTATCTCTACGAATATACTCTTTCGTGAATCGTGAAAATGTTTCTTAGTAATGCAAAAATAATTAAACTGCATATATATATATATATATATATATATATCTTTTAACTTACTCATCGGCATAAATGTCACATATAAATCTACTCTGTTGGTCTTTTGCTTGTGCGTATTATCTCTCTCCGTTGTATGAGTTTTTTGTGTTTGCTTCATTTTGTTTGTATAAGAAGTTTTCAGAGAAATATAATATACAACTGTACACACACCATCAGTGCAAGACATCCTGTCCCATTAATATATAAAGCATCTATAATATTTGTTATGATTTCACGCGCACATATATATTTATGTACACGTATATGTATAAGGTACTATCTTTGATTTTGGTTGATCGATGAATTGAATTACTACTACATGATATCGTTTCCAAAAGTTTGTTCTTTAATTCTTCTTTCTTTTTCTTTTTTCCTAATTCTCTTTACGTACGCTTTCCACGAAAGAAAATGTGTCCCTATTATGACTTGTTCTAGAGGTATATAAACGTATAAAGTGGCGATCATGACGATTAATAATTAAATTCTAAAGCATCTTTAATTTGGTTCCATAAAGGTTAAAGAAAAAATGAAACTATAGCCCACAAAGGGTACCTCGAGGGGCCCATTTGGACTCTACTCCACTTGCTAATGGTTAGTACCACCTTAATATTATATCCCGGGCCAGATGATGAACTGTTTATGAACTTTTATTTATTTATTTATTTTCATTTTTTAGCTTGTAAATAAAAGCTAGGAGAGGACTTTAGAATGCACTAGTAAGGTTTATGTTGATCCAAACAGGACGAGATAAGAGAGAACTGAATATATTTGACAATGAGAAAAAAAAAAAAAACTGAATATATTTGACACTTCAAATTATCTTTAATTACATCCTTTTCATTGGGGGATCAATGGTTACATATTGTTATTAGTCATAGACAGTTATTATTAATTTTAAAAAATTCAAATGTCTTGTCCAGCATAATATTGAAACATAAAACTGTATTTCTTAAAACTGTATTTCTTTTTTTTTTTCTTTTTGTTTTTGGTAATAAAAACAATATATAATGGAAGCCAAAAACTTGGGCCTTTTAGCTTTAGCTTAGATATTAGTGAGCCTAAATGTTGAGCCGATTGGGCTGATTGGTGACAGTCCATGTGTTACTTGTTAGTCAAAATGTCAAATCCAATCCAATGAGAATGCATTGCACCAGTTGCCAATGATGATGTAAAATGATGAGTATATTATTGAATTAATTAAGGGAAGTTGGATTGCAACACTAGACTATTCTGCTAGCTTTTTCAAAGTTCAAAGACACCAAATATGAAAAATGATTAAATGTTCCATTTATGAGTAGTAGTTGAAGTTGAAAATACTAGTTGTGCTATTTGCAGCTTTAAAACATGTTTGGTAAGATTACTTAAATGCCTTTATTGGTTTCCCTTTCTTGATTAGGAATTCATGCGGTAGAGAACAACTACTGACAGTACATTGTTTTAATGTAGATGTTATCAACTATATCATAAAAACTATGCATAAATGACGCAAAGTACTGTTCAAAAATATGCATTACTGGTTTTGTTGTTGCATTCCATCAACTGATCATATAAACTCAATTATAAATATGATATGAATCATTTAATTTACATGTCTCAATTTATAAGCCTGACTTATGTGTTAAAAACTATAAATTTACTGTCATATGCAACTCTTTTATCTTTACTCATTGTTCTTCTACCTTTTGAGCTCATATATGATAAACAGTACTGCCATGGAGATGATCTTATATCAAATTTTCTATCATATAATGTGATACATATCATCTTAATAAAGAACTTAATAATGTTTATGAAATTCAATACTAATTATTTGCTATTATTGATGCAGATTTAACTGTCTATATAAGGAGTCTTATGGCAACATCAAAACCAAAAGATAGTAGTACCACTACTCATGTGGGGAAGAAGGCACTAACACCTTCGAATTCCCACACTAGAATTAGTACTACTACTACTGATTCTACTCAAAAAGCTTCTTCTTCTTCTTTGGCTTCAACTGATACTAATAATAATCAAAAACAGGTCCCCAACTATCTCAAGCCCACATTAAGTTCCCGCCCCAATTCCTTCAAGCACCACAAGAATCAGGATTCTCACTCCAATAAGCCAACTCTCAACCGAAGAAGATCTTTCGACAAGCCTCCTTCGGCTTCCGGATCATCATCAATATCTGCTCAAAAGGCTTCGGCAGCAGCGGACAAAGCCAGCCCTGCTCTCCGAAACTCGTCGTCTTTCTCATCCAAAACTACTACGACTACCACTACTACTGCTACTACTTCTTCTTCTTCTCTGAGAACCTTGTCTTCGAAGACAACTCCTAGAGCTGCAAAACCTCGGACCTTGTATGCGAAGAGCGCGAAAAAGAGCACAGAGTTTTTTGTAAAAAGGAAGGAAAAAGGTCCAATTAAGAGTACTGCTTGTAGTAGTACTGAAGTTAATAATCTCGATGATCAAGTGTTTAAGGTTGATGACGATCAAGATCAGCTGCATGAAGTTACTAGTCCAGCAGATGAACTGATTAAATCAGAAGATAATGTTAACCATGACGATGATGTGAGTGATCATGACCATGGTCAGGAACAGGGTAGTGATGAAGTCAATGAGCTTAATACGGCTTGTGATATTTCCACGGTCTCTGAAGTGCTGGTACTAAAAGCTGATCATGATCATCCTGATGCTAATAGTAAGATTGGAGGGTATGAAGAAACAAGTAATGATGAGCATAACAAATTGGAAACTGATCAAGAAGAAGAGCAAGAAGAAATTAAGCCAGGAGGTGATCATGATAATGATCATAGTGATCAATTAGCAGAAGAACAAGTGATTCATCAAGAGAAATTACCTGATGATGATCATGTAGAGGGTACTAATAATATTGCAGGTGAAGATGATCATCATCAGGGGGCAAAAGCTGATGATAATCATGACGATCAAGTGGTGGTGAGCAAAGAGGAAGATGCTAATAAAGCAAACGAAGAGGTAAGAGCTATAGATAAGGAAACGGGAGATGATCAAGAAAACAAGGTCACCAACATTGGTGATGATCATGATAATCAGAAGGAAGGAGAAGAGGAGGAGGAAGTAGCAAAGCCTGCGGAGGCATCGGCAGGGCCAGGGCCGGCGTCGGCTGTGGCGAAGCGACATGGGAAGAAGGAATCACAAGCTTACAATGATGTGATAGAAGAGACTGCGAGCAAGCTGTTGGAGAAGAGAAAGAACAAGGTTAAGGCATTGGTTGGCGCCTTTGAGACCGTTATTGATTATGAATCCGCAGCCAAATAATCGGACATCACATCCAATTATTTTATCTGGGGGGATTTAGTTTGGTAATTAATTTAGTTACTGGTGATTAATGATCATGAAAATCAGGTTCCATATGGAGAAGTTGTACAAAACAAAGGTATTCATATAAAATTGTGACAACTAATTATTTGAAAAAAAAAAAAAAACAAATAGCGGTGAATCGTGGAGATCTTAGATTATTATCGACTGTTAAAATTAATAAATCATGGGAAATAATTATGAGTTGCCATACCCTTCTTGTTTCTTTTTCTTTTTTTTTTTCCCTGAAATTAATTTTGTTGACCTACATGTTCGTAAATTATGTACATGACACATTCCATTGAAGTATGCGGTCGATAGTTATAATAATTAGTTACCTTAAATTTATGGAATAAGGCATATAGATGTTTGAGTAGTAGTACTACACTACTACTTTAGTTTAGTGCTAAATTAACATTTTCTGGTCCCCTAATGGAAAGTTTCAGTTACAAAACGTAACAATATAGATATCTTTTTTGGCCACTGTGATTTTTCTAAATAATTGGTGGCGGATTCTCTTTTATATATGACATGTTTACAAATCATGTAGCGTTAAATTTAAGTCTTTTACAAAAGTTAGGAGTCTGCATTTAATATTTTACACAATCAAGTAATAATTCCGAGTAATAATTAAGGAGGAGATTACAAATATAAGAAATCTGAAAATAAGTATTATCATTTGCCACCAAATTAAGTCACGCTTTGAATCAACTGATTATTATTTATTTGCTTCAAATTAAATAATCAAACGTTCAAAGACTCAATATGCTTTCACTCTACATATGATAGACTTAATATTAGAGAGAGTCTAATACTTTTATTATCAAAATCATAAATATTGTTCATCAAAATTTCATGAAATACATAACGTACCTATTAATAAAATGATAATGCAGCAACCTAAGACAAAAGGCTAATTAGCGGTAAATTCCTATATATATATATATATATATATATATATATATATATATATATATATATCCCTTATTGAAAACTATTCCTTAATTTTCACAGTAACGTAGCTTCAAAGAAACCTCTCTTTCCATCAAGAGCCGATAACGAAAATCAGTAATGAAAATCTCAGCCCTCTGATCAACATCATCATAATCATAATCATCATCGTCATCACCGTCGTAATGACTGTCATCAACGTAGTCCGAATGATGATCATTATAATAACTAGTTCTTGTCCTCTGAAGCCTGCTGATCACATTCCTAGAATTCTCAAATTCGTCGTCGTCTTCTTCTTGTTCAAAGCAGCCACACAATAAGCCCCGTCTTCGGTCCCCGCCATTGAAGCTTCGCCACCGCCGCCTTCGATCGTAGGCTCTACCGACATTGTTTATATTCGCCGCGATGCGCCATTTCCATAGCTTCAAGCTGAGTAAAAGCATGAGCTTCACCTTCTTGAGGTGGTTCGCAAGTGATGAAATTAGACTCATATTTTTGCCCTTTTTTTTTTTTTTGTTTTTCTAATATGATGATTAATGAAGTGAATTGAGATAAAATAGTAAAAAGTGGGGGATATTTATATGGACAAGTGAGAAAAATTGTTGAACAAGACAGAGTGAGGTATGTTATGTTGGGATTATGTCATGTTTGGCTTGATAGCTTAAGAAAGCGCGTTATAAATGATTGAACGCAAAGTTTACAGCTAGCTATAGTTACGTTGGAGTTACATGGAAGAGAAAGTGAGGGTGTGTGGTGGATTTCCTAGAGTCACATGGCTGTGATATATATATATATATATATGGTTGTATTTGTTGTGATTGACTGGAGTTGGAGTGGAGTCTTCGATTTTTATGTGTTTTTTAAAGATTGGGATTTGAATGTTAGAGCTGAGCACGTTTATTTTATAGCTATTACTTGCCAACTAAGTTTTGGTTAAAATTATGTATGTTTTTATTTTTAAGAATCAGATTCTGAGTATGTAACATTAAAAGCACTAATCGATTAGTGTAAATAATAATTCTAAGCACAAGATACCATTAGTAGTTAATAATTACTATAAAGAGTTTGTAATAATGTAGTAGTACTTATAATCATATTACAGTAAATATGGAGTCTAAAACAGTTTTTTTTTTTTTGGGGGGGGGGGGGTTGGGGGGCATTTTTCTTTTTCACTAAGCGGATGATTTTACCCTCCGAATTGTGTTAAAGTGTCGTTGAGTAAGAATTGAGCTCTCATGCGACCCTTTGTTCTGTTTTGGTTTTGAGTGACTAATTCTAGTAATATTGATGTCTAATTTACTAAACATTTTCTTTTCCCGTACGTATTAATATGAACACAAAGAAAAGCCAGCGAAAAGTAAGCATCACAAGCTTGGAGTCAAAATAAAGCCACTTTATGATCAAAAAGATAAAAACGAAACTGTTGGAATAGAGATTTTAGGACTCCGAACGAATTTCCTTGAGCTCATAGAGAAATCGACGTGAAACACATATATCCCTCCTTTTGTCCCATAAAACGAAAGAAAAGTTTCAAAGAACTCGATTGTGAAAAGCACAAATTGACTTCTATGTAATATGTTCCTTATCACAACCCCCATGTAGGATTAATAACTATGTTCTATATAAGTAAGCCTGAATTAAGAACTTCAGTCATAAAAAGATAAATAAAAGGGAATATAACTTTTAATCGAAATATGGGGCCCTCGATTCCTTTTCTTTGGCTAAACTGAACTTGTTTCAGCTTTCAAAAACTCGGAACAATATCTTCAACAAAAATGCAGACTTTTCGATACATTCTAGTCAAAATTATAGTCCGCCTCCGCCAACATCCTTGATATTTCTAATTATGTCGACTTCTCTTCTAAACAACACAACGAATATTTTTTTCTGAAAAAAAAATCTCATCTGAAATGTAAATCTGTTATTAGAAGCATGTAACATCAATGCTTAGAAATTAACAACTCTAGCCTCGTTCTCATTCTGACGATCTGCATGATCTCCAACATCATGCGAGCCCCCTACCTTGGTTTCTGCTCCTGCTTCCTCAATCTGTTTCAGTTTACCCGGCCAACCGTACATCTGTCTCCTAGCTTCACTACGAGCTGCCCTCTCAGCTAGCTTCATTTCTTTGAACTCCTGTTCGAATTTGGCTTCATCCTCCGGTGAAAAGAAAAGTACTTCCATGTTCCCAAGTTCTCCATAAAGCTTCTCGATTTTGGTTTTCCAGAAGAGACCCATTTCTGTGTCCATCTTGTGGTAAGGTGTTTTAAGCAGGTACTCGTCAATACCACCAGCCTTGTCTATGCAACGAAGGGCATGGGTTGTCACTTTGACTCGAATATGGCGGTCTAGGATGTAACTAAAAAGCCGCTTTTCCTGGACATTTGGCTTCCATGTCCTCCTTGTTCTGTAATCACCGAAGAAGGAAAAAGTTCAAGTCAGCAATACAATCCCTTTCCCTACTTTTACACAACAGAATTGATGGTGCAAAATTGCAGCAAGCAAATTATCACCTTTGGATTTAACAGTCATCTATGTTCTGTAAATTGTGTACTTCCCACATTAAACAAAACCTAAGTATGCAGATTATATACAAGAAAACGGCTAGTGGGGAAAAAAATTCTGCCAAAGCCACCACCAACCATAGATAAAAAGAAAGAACCCTTTGTTCATATAACAAAAAAAGAGCCACATCAGAAGTAACTTGATAAGGGGAGAAAAGAAGTAGGAAATAGTAAAATTAAACGTATTATGCATCACTTATAAATAACATTTGTTATCATCAAGTCAGCTCCATTTTCAATGAAACAGGGCTTTGAGACTTGAGAGAACAAGTTTTGCAGCAAATTATCTCAAGCCTTTCAGCTCCATTATCTCAAGTTTTGAGACTTGAGATACTCTGATATCCAGAGAAAACTTTGAATTAGACTGCAGACTAATTGGATGAAAAATTCATATAATCAGACAAACACATGGTCGAAAAGGTTTGTCTAGCACAATTTGACTCTGAAAGGAGAAAACAACATCAGCATATACAAACATTCAAATTCTAATGTTAAACAAGCAATATACAGTAAATCCCAAGACTTTCACTGTTATAACAGAATGCTTCCAGATCTCAACCACTTGTCTCCATAAATGACTTGTCATCTACTAACATTCGTGGTTCCACGTTTTACAATATACATAGGAAAATAATTCATGTAAATAACCTGGAAATTCATGTAGTAGACCTACAACTGCAATAATGCTCATGAAATCAATATCTATATATATATATATATATGTATGTGATACGTCATTGATAATTTTGAAAACATAAGACCAACTTTCAAGAGGCCAAATTTGCTGATTCTCGTAAGAGAGTATTTCAAGGTGCCACTAACATAGCTCAGACTGTGACACCTCCTACATATCTCAGTCTCATATGCTCATTATAAGCCAATCACGATTCAAGTTTAAAGATTATAAATAAGAGATTGCACGGTAAATTGATGCTACGACTTGGTTTTCTTTCTTGAGTTGAAAAACACTCATACTCCAATACCTAAGATCGTAACTAGTTCACAGATCTCAGGCAGTCATGAAAGAAACCAACCATTAGTCAGCAATAGAAGCTCAAACGTTAGTAAGTTTATTAATCAATTGATAGTTCAGTACTTCTCTCTAACCACCATCTCCGGTCCACAAAAACTGAAAGCTAAAGGTTTACACCAGACCGAATCATTCCGAAAACTATGAATTTCTATAACACATTAAACTCGTTTGCACCACCATGAACTCCAATAAGAAAATGAAAAGCTAAAATCCAACTCAAACTCGATTCCGGCACCGCACTATCTAATTTTTCTTTTAAAAAAAAGTGAGACTTAACTAATAACCTCTACCGCTTGTTACAAATTAAAAGAAAATACCTACTACTATCTAATCTCTATCCTACAACTAGATTAGGGATAATATACTTTTCACGCCTACCCTTAGTGTGACTCGAACTTAATACCAAGCTCGAACTTAATACCAAAATTCTAGAAATTCTAGATAGTAGGTGCTATTGCCAGCCAACCCAATTCATCGACGGCGCCATCTAATTACTTCTGCACAAAACAAAAACCACGGAAAATAACAATCTGAAGCAAAATCAGAAAGCAAAGTTCAAATCCCACAAAACCCTCTTCCCCCTAAATCCAAAATCGAAGCTTTCATTCCACTCCACTCAGAAACGAAAATTCTATACCAAGCACCACTCGTTTGCACCAGCACCACCACAAACCCCAATCAAAAGTTACAAATTCAAAGCAAATAAAGAAACCGAAATCCAACTCACAACTCGATTTTTGGAACTGCACTATCAAATCAGAAATGACACAAAACAAATCAAGAAATCAAAATCAGAGAGCAAGGTTCAAATCCCAGAAACCCTCTTTCCCTTAATCCAACAATCGAAATTTGATCAACAAATACAGCTAAAATATCAACTATCAACGCAATCTGAGAAAAACCCAGAAGCAGAAAAGAGAGAGAGAGAGAGAGAGAGAGAGAGAGAGAGAGAGAGAAACAAACTTGTTGCCACCGTCTTCACTGACGCGGTTGCCGAAGCGGATGTGGCGGCCGGCGAAGATGCCCCGTTTGGCCCGACCCATCACGATTTTGGAGTCGGGTACGTATTTCTTCAAGGAGTCCTTCACCCCTGGAGCCAGGTTCTTCTCTCCCACTTTTTTCATTATGTTCTTCATCATTTCTTTTCCTCTAAACGCCATTTTAGTCTCTTTCGGACCAGAAAGCTCAACAGATTCTTGGACTGTGGCTTCGGAAAATAGAGGGACTAATCAGAGAGTTTTGATCTCTCTCTGAGAGCTAAAAATTGAATTATGCAGTGTGTTCGTTCTTGTGCTTTAGGGCTTTTGCTTTCGTTTTTCATCTTGCTGAGGGTGAAAAATAAGTAAATAAATAAATAAAAATGAAAGAAAAAGGAATTAGTGATACTACCGTTTTTCATCTCACCGGATAAGCAAATTGTACAAATATTAATAATATCTAATTTGGTCAAAATTACATGTGAAAATAATACTACCATTATTTTTAACACGTGACAAGATAAATACTTGAAAAATATTGTGACGGTACAAGAAAAAAAAAAGTAAAAATAACCAAATTTAATGAAGAAAAATCTTAATATAATTTTAAATCTTTTTTAAATAGTTAGTTAATTAATAGTGTTTGTGTAAGGGTACATGAGTTGTTTTAAAATATATATTATTTCTTATCTTTGAGGAATAGAGGGAAAAATTTTAAATTCATAAGGGTATTTTTGAAAATTTCCTTTTTTTTGGAAGAAATACACCATATACATATTTAAATATATGGTGATTATATACGCACTCATACTAATATAAAAGCTCCTTGATATAAAATTTAAAATAATATGTGCACCCTTTTTTTTCCGTTCAATTCATCTTCTCTATTATGTCATTCATATCCACCCTAGTGTGAAAAAAGAAAAGAACATTAAAAAAAAAAAAGATTGTTACAAATAATTTTGTTTCTATTAAAAAAGAACAAGATTAGTTCCCGAAGGAATTGATGTAAATTTGAATGTATCTAGAAAAAAAAAAAAAAACGAACAAACACTCATGATATTGCGTCATAATTCCTTCAATTTAAGTTTCTAGTTTTCTTTCTTTTGTTATTTTTGTTGTTTCATATTTTATGTTTTTCTTTTGGGTAAACCATTTCATATTTTAAGTAATTTTGTCTCTTTGTTTTCTTATAAATTGCTTTCATTTGGTACATGAACTCATTAAAGGAAAAAGAAGTCAACTATTATGAAAATAGATTAAAAAAATAGAAGATAAAAAATGGGAACAAAATAGCCACGAAAATTGGAGAAGAGGGATGCGGAAAAGAGTCCAAAGAATTGGGAGAAAGAAAAGTTTTATAAAAGACAACCAAGATAAGATTTATAATTTGGGATTGGAAAAATGTCTTATATAGTCATTTCACTAATTAAAAGGGTGCTTTTATTGAACTTAGGGATGTGAATATAAGTGTAACCCTCCTTAAATATAATTAATTTTTTTAAAATGGATTAAACCTATAAAATCATCAATATTCATAAAATCGTCAATAGTTCCAAGGACGAAAATTGGATAAGGACGTGACGGAATGAAAAAATAAATAAATAAGTGAAGCAACAAGGGAAAAAAATTAGTTATTGCTTATGCAAGATGGAAGCCTGCAAGTTAACATTCAATGATGGAATAATTTGTCATTTATAGCTTGGTTTGTTATATATATTCAGCCTATTATCTCTGTTTTATTCAGGTAAAAAAAATAGTGTAAAAACTCTTATAAACAGTTGACACAAGATAATGGGTTATGGGCACCAGTTAGGTTTGTATCATGAATCTTATAAGCAGTTGACACAATAAAGCGTATCATGAACCTAAAAAAAGGAAAAAAAAAATGCATATCATGAATCTTATAAGAACAACACATAGTAAGTTTTTCAGATTTCGTATTAAGAATGGACGATAAACTTACAACCTTGTACACTCCTAGATATGACTATTATTTTATTTTTCTTATGATATGAAAGATAATATATTTGATTTAATTCTAAATTTGACTAAACATTAGTTTGCTTGTTTTTCTTTTTTCAATGCAACGGCAATTGCAATATCAAATTCGATTGGAATAAGAGTTTCAACTTCCATCCGTATAAGTTTTTAGGGTGAATTGTGAAAAAATGTCTTGAAATTAAAAATTTCTGAAAATTAATATTTTTTTGACTAATTTTAAAAATAAAAAAAAATAATATCGTTTATTAAAACTAATTTAATTCAATTTTTTTAATTTTAAGGATATTATTATCTTTTATCAGTTAAATTATTCAAAAATCAACTTAAGTATTAAGTTCTAAAAATTCTTAATTAGTTTTATTTTGTAGAATTTAAATTTCATGATTTAAATTATAGAAAATATCATTTTTTTTTTAAACCCAATCAGATGGCTTTTATGCTTTATTATTTAAGCATCAAATAAATATTTTTTAAAGAGGAAAAAAATTAAGAAAAAAAGGGAGACATCAGCTGAGTTGGAGAGGGTCGTCATTTTCCAGATTGGGGTCGAATTGGGCCTAGTTTGGGCCCACGGAAGGAAAGCCCAAACCCAGACTGGATTTCTAAATGGGCTTCCAAGTAACCAAAAAAGCCTCTTTAGACTCCTCCTAGGTAAAACATGTCCTCCTATATAAACCAACTCTCTCTTTCGCATAGCTTCTGCCTCTTAAGTAGAGTTTTGGTCTCTCATCCCGTCTCATCTCATCGGCGTACATCCCTTCTTTCGGAGTTGTGTGTTTTTTTAATTGTTTTTTTGATGTGTTTTTGTTTATCTTATTTATCGACTCATAAGAATATTTATTTTATTGGTGTTTAAAATCAAATGATGAGTATGGATTTCAATTTTCTCACGACGGTCGTCTGAGATACATTACTATGATGTTAAAACATCCTATGCTCCTGATGATTCTTTCCCCTGTTCCTTTTTCTATTTTTTTTGTCTTTTTTTTTTTTGGTGAATAACTTGATGCGAAGCATTATGATGATAAACTTCGAAATCATCTGATTATTTGTGAATGGAAATATAACCTTCTACTCATTCTGAATGCTATATATATTTAATAATTTTTTGAATGTATTTCTACTCAAGACTCTATTTGGTTTTTCACTTTTGATATTAGAGAAACACTGATTTCTTTTTTTTTGTGTGCTTTTTATTTTAATCTCTGATTTAATGGCACGGTGAGGATCTGTTATTAGAGTGAGGTCAAACGATCCATGAATTTTTCATAAATAATAAAAGTCCTTTTCATTCTGAGTGCCTTAAGTTTAGGTTACTTAATCTCATATTTTCGCTGACCATTTTATTTTTAATTTTAGAAAAATAATAATAATGAATGAATGAGCTGAGAAATTATCTTAACTGGTGGTTTTCGCTGCTAGATATATAGCTTGAGATACTGTATAAGAGAAGTTTGCCCCTTTGGGTTTTTATTTTTTATTTTTATTTTAACCGAGTATTTTATTCTTTGTATACAATACATTATACGTAGCCCCCCTTTTGTATTTCAAAGAAAAAAACATAATATCCGTTTATTAGTATTTAAAAGAAATATTTTCATTACTAGCTAAAATAGATCAACTTAACCCTTGAGAAAGACGAGATTGCATTTCATAATCTATGTTCTTTGGCTCAATGATATAACTTGAAAAACAAGTTAACTAGTATGAAATTACAAAAAAGTAGTTCGACAGATGGATGGAACTTGTGTTGGGTGATTTGATTGTTGTGTAATTAACTGGGACAATTGTGCAGATGCAAAAACCCCAACTGCCCTTAAACCTGAGATTGAGCTTGCGCCGTACAAGTCAGTTGGGTTAACCACAACGATCAATTTATGTCTCTTCTCTAATAATAGATCAACCACTTGTCCTATTGATGTCGTACTTGTCACAATCGGAGGTGGGCTACTCATCATGCTCCAAAGTGGAGCATCCAGCTGCCAATGTTAAAAAAGTGGGAGTACAAACTCTAATCAACAGTCGACACAAGATATAATTTGCTTGCCAATTAATGGTAGCTTAATGGTAAAAAGGCCATAAGTCCATACGAATATTGCACTTAGTAATATTGATGTTGCCTCCAAATAATTGAGCATCCTAAGTATTATATTTAGGATAATATGCTTAACTTCGTACTAATTCGAATGAAAAAAAAAAAACGCTAAATGAACTCTCTTTACACTTTCACCTTAAAATCTAGGGACATTTACAGGTTACACTATTTAGGGTCATGTGAATTATTATTATTATTATTCCTCAGATTAAATGATCAGGCTCGGAAGTACCTTTGTGCAGTCTTCACGGTGCAAGAGTCCAATGCAGCTACCCCTGTCATCTATGAGAGGCACAATTGGATCCCAAAAGAAGCGCATGATGACTTTCTTCAGATGCAGGGTCTCGTGAAGTGGCTTTGCTGCTTCAAATGGTATCATGAAATTTTTGATTGGGTCGCCCAATGACACCTAAACAGCAAACGGGGAGAGGTGATAGTCAAAGACTCAAACGTGGGATTAGCTTCATCGTCAAGAGTAACTAGGTGACTATTATGGTTTCTTTAAGTAGTAGTATTAGCTACAGATGACACTAGTGCAACTATAAAGCATTGTCTTTCCTTCAGCATTCAGTTTGACCAATCTATAACCCTTTCGCCCGATAGTTTCACTGCATATGGTTTATTAAGGGTACTGGGTTATAGACAATTCCTTAGCTTGTTCACTAATCTATAATCCGGCACATTTTAGGTTGTTCAATCTTCAACATCAAAGCTAATTATTTTATGGGTCTAGCAGCGAGCACCTAACGCAGTGATAAATAACCCTGCTATGTATATGCACGGACACTCATAGCGACCTTAGCAACCGCCTGTTTGATGAAAAACACATGCCACCACACAATACACAAAGGAGAGTAACAAACAATATAACTACTAATACCTGAGGAAGTAGATATGGACTCAATATTGATTTGGTAGATCCCGACAACGCTTCTACTCGAAACGCAACCTGCATTACCAAAGAGAAATTGAATGATTAAGGATTCGTAACAAATGTGAAAGAGCAAGATACGCATTTTGAGAATGGAATGGCGCTTAAGAAGAAATATTCAAATTGAAGGGCTAATTTTCGTCAATCAGGAAAATGACCACTAATGGTCAAACTTATTTCTTTGTCACTCGACCAAAATCCTTGTTATGACAAAGGAATAATTAAGAAACCCTTAAAAATTTTAGCAACCTCAGAAAATAATACACCAGAAGAAGCTCTAATTCTATTCTTTCATTCCTCGATAAGGAATGTAAAGAGATCGTTCGTACCATGCCTCCTCTACTTGTCCATGATATTCTCTTCCATTTTTTTATAATATTTGAAAGCAAATAGCTAGCCAGATCTACCTGAAAGAAAATGATGAAATATATATATATATATATATATATATATATATATATATCAATATCACATTATCACAAGAGTCACAGCATCTAAAATTTCTCACGTGAATTGTCTAAAGTAAAACTGGGTTTTGAGCCAACAAATATCAATTCCATCACACGGGGACAAAAATAAACGGGAAATTGTAATTCAGTTGAAATCAGCATGTATGAAAATTCAGCCCTAAGCAATAACTACATTTTCAAACAAGTGAACAATAGCTGAAGCACAAATTACCTGACCACCATTTAAAGCTGCTTCCATGAGAAGATGATCAGATTCTTCTTGAACTCTTGGATAAATCGTTCCAGCAGTATCTGGCCAAATGCGCTTATGTAGACTTCTTACAATACCATAATCTCCTCTGACAGCAAATGCACGCATCATTGAAAGATAAAGGTGAGGTTTTGGTCGCATGTCTTCATTCCAACCAGCCCGCTTTAGCATTTCTCCAAATATGCATAAAGCAACTAAGCATTAAAGACTAGCGTTAAGCCGGAAGATTAACATTGGAAGAGTTTCTATATACAAAATCTTCAAAAATGCTAGTAGCCATTGACATTTGTTCACTAAAAGAAGAGAAATTTCAACTGGTCTAGCATTTATGTAGCATATTAGATACAGTTTAAGGTACGCGTTTTGGTTTGTTATAATATCATACTTTTAACATAGCACACTTTATGTTATATCTTGATACATCATTTTAACTTGAGTTTCATTATGGGGAATATATTCATCTTTATCCCTTTTCCCCTTTGGCCAAGGATTAAACCTTTGACTTTGAGGATATAATGTGAGAACCACAAAGTAGCATAAATTTCTCCATTCCCAAAGTGAATACGGACAAAGCAGCATCTCTATATAACAAGGAAAATCAGTGCTAAATGTTAAAACATATTTTCTGTATCAAAAACAAATTGAAGGAAACAAAGAGTTCCAAGAGATCACGCATTCAAGGAGTTAAATTCAACAACCCATATGTAGATTACTAAAGATTGCAGGAAACAGAAAGTTCCAAGAGATGACGAATTCAAGGAGTTAAATTCAACAACCCATATGTAGATTATTAAAGTAAAAGGGGCTCACAGTCTAAAATCTCAGTATACTGGCGCACAATAATGGCTCAAAAAGGTGATACAAGCATCATGTATTAATAAGAGAGGAATCAACATCCCCAAGTTCCAACCTCCTGGCTGCTAAAGCTTTAACAAGGAAATTACAGCGCCGGACATAAGACAAAATCTCAAATGTCCAACAATTTGAGACTGGCTACGAGACTTCTTTTGACGTTTAAGTAATAACTCATTTAGGATCACATCCACCAAAAATTAGCGAAAAAGAAATGTCGATTAGATCCCACTACCAAAGCCCATTATCAAATATGACATACCCTTATCTGAGCCACAATTCAGCAATGCGTCAACTATCCCAGTGTATCCTGTTCGGTCTATAAAACAATCAAGATATGTTTTCATTTCCAATATAATCTTCCGAACTGTTGGGAGATCTTTTGAATGCCCAAAACCCTGCCAAAAGCGAAGACATATAAGAACCTGACACAAGATCCAGTTATATTTGCCTCTTTAAATGGGAGGAAAAAAGATCTGCAATGTTGTCCACATATAGATGACTACCTTAAGTAATGTAGTGTAGGTGACCACATCTGGTGAAAGATCACTGCGGCTAAATTTCTCTGCTTTGTCCTAACGAGATGAATGAGGGGAAAAAAAAAGGAAAAAAAAAAAGAAAAAGAAGAACAAACATACTATTACTCCTCGATCAATGCAATCACCTAGAACGATTATGATATAATTTTAGGCTCTAAACTGGCCTTCAAGGTACATGCTTGGGACCTTCATTTCCTCAAAGAAATGCATTGCTGAATCCAACTTGTTGGTCTTGACACACGACGAAATTACAGTATTATAAGTAAGTCTATCAGGGTCTAATCCCAGACGTAATATTTCATCAAGCATTGCTATGGCACTTTCAGGAGAGCCTGTTTTCATGAATCCCTGAACGAGAAAAAGAAATTCCTTCACTTCTATAGTGAAAATACTTGTGCTCTCGCAAATGATTAATTAAAAAAAATAGCAAAGGAAATTAAAAAAAATAGCAAAGGAAAGACACTATCAATTTATATCTTAACCTCAAAGCCAGATGTAAAAATCCATATTTTGAAATTTATAAAGGAACAATAGGACACAGCAGAACCTTCATTAGTAAGTTGTATGCTGTGACTGAAAGGCTGCCGCCTTCGCGGAGAAAAAAACCATATCGAGAAAGAAGTGCATTAGCACGGCGTAAATCTCCTGCACTAAAAATTGTTAGTGGGGGCACATTAGGGAGTGTGAATTAGAGAAGTCAATATACAAAGACGAAACTTCTCAACAAAAAACAACATTTATCAGCAAGATAATATTCAGGGATGAATTAAATCTGATCAACTCAGGAAAAAGAAAACCCCATGCTATACTTGTTTGGTCTTAACATCAAGATGATATACATACATCAAGACATTTACAAACCAGTATAATTATTTTGCTTTGATTCTTTTTCACTGAATTCGTAACACTGACCTGCTTCAACTAGAGCATTTAGCAAACCAAATACAAGAGGTGCTGATAGCTTAGGCCTTCCCACAGCAGTACCTCGTACCATTGATTCAAGCAATTGAAATGCTTCATCAACTCGTCGTGCCTCCCCTAAACCCTTCAATTAAAACAATTCCAAAATACTAAACGATCCTTCATAAAAAAAAAATGTCCACCCGCCCTGACCAAGATACTTGAATTCGAAACGAGTTTTTATCCCCAAAGCTTATTCTTAAAACACACATATACTTCCTTCATGCATATCTACATCAAACTAGTATGGATATCAGCTCCAATTATCAGTATCAAAGTTACAAACTACCTTCAATAGGGTACCATAGGTAATAGTATCAACCCCACAACCCCCTGGCGTACACATTTCCTCGAATATCTTAAGGGCAGCTTCTACATCCCCACAATAAACACATGCCTCCAAGACTGCGTTCATGGCTATCGTGTTCAGCTTCCCATATCGTCGTTTTGCTATTTCTATCTCTTCCATTATCTACAATAACAAAAACCCAGTAAAAAGTAACGCATCAAAACTTAGCTAAAGGCATATATAGATGAAAAACGCATATGGGTTTATGTACTTCTCGCTGTTTGGTTCCTACAAAAACTGTATTCGATTAAAAACGCAGGAAACCCAAAATCTTGTTCTCAATTTTGCTTCGGTATCACGAAGAATTAGAGCTTTTTACGAACAGTACAGTACCTGGTGAAGCTGTCTTCGGCGAGTAAGCTGGACAATGCGGGAGGTGAGGCGCTTGAGATTGAGTTGGTGAGCAGAGCCAGTACGGAACCCACGACGTCGCATGGGAACGTAGGAAGAAGAAGAAGAAGAAGAAGAAGTGAAAGAATGAAAGGATGGAGATGGAAGTGAGTGCGAAGAAGCGAAGGATTGGATAAGCCGATTCATGGTTGGAGCCGCTACTCACTCCTCTCCTCTGCCTTACCCATCAAAACCAGTTGAGAGAGAAGAAGCCATACAAATACAAATACAGGTGCCAGTGCCAAGTCCTTTTCTTTTGTGGATGAAAAGTAAGTGAAAAGTTCTTGAATGGCAATGTCATTTCGTTTCAGAAACCAATAGCAAGAGAAGAATAATAGACTCCATTCTCTCAATTGGTACAGAATTCTCGTGTGTGAATGTGTGGGGTTTAAATTATAGTTAGGCTATTAATTTCATAATAAAAAATTTTAAATAAGGATATTATTTGTGTACTTTTCTTTTCCTATGCATGGTTAAACCAACTTATATATATAAGTTTCCCTTTTTTATTTTTGATTTTTGGGAGGGCGAGGGTTCGGATTCCAAACCCTTTACATTTTATATCAGGAGGAGGAGGAGGTATGGTTACCATTAGGAATAACTCATAGTCTCTCATATAATTTATAGGCTTAATGCATTTGCATTTATTTTTCCCCCCCTTTAATAGAAACGAGAAAACCTAAATTGTCCTATATCTCTATACTCTCCCACTTAGTAAGAGAACTAAATCATGGTCCAAATTATCTGGGTTGAATTTCCTTTTCTTTTTTTAAAAGTTATATATGCATGCAGCATTTGACTATTTTGTTTTCTCAACGTCAAATATTTGACCTTGGTCGAAAACAAACGGGATATTTGAGCACAGAATCATGAAAATGTTAAGCTCAAATTGACTCGTATGAGGACACCTTAACTCATCTAATAGTATAATTGGGTGGCTAGTCTTTCCAACGAAACAAAGAGAAAACACCGTGGAAATTGTGAGGGAGAAGAAGGCAATGCAGGTGGAGTCAGACGCCATGATTAATTGACTGAGTTGTGATCTCAGATTTGTAATGACGAAACACTAGTTGGATTCTCCACAAATCTGGGAGTTTGGCTATGATTTTGGTTAGGGTTTTTGTGTACATTTAAATAGACGAGGGCCATTTTTATAAGACTATTGGAAGATGTTTAGTTTTACCAAGAGAACATTACTTGTCTTGTTGGATGTAAATTATCAATAATAATTAGAGAATATTATAGAAGGATTTGCATTCTTCCGGTTGAGTTGTTTCCAGGATGAACAGACTGTTAAACAAAAGAGTTATTTTTGTACCTATATTATATAAAATTATAAAGGATGAACGAATTGAAGTGACATATAGTTAAATCTCAGTAGATTGTAGCTTAATAGTTGTCTATTAAATGATAAAAATAGGTCTTCATTGTCATTTCACTTATTTATATAAAATATATGATTTCGCAAACATAATTAATTAACTAAAACAAATATATATATATATATATGTAAAGAAAATTGCATAAGATTTTTCTTCCCGGGATTTTTTTAGATCTTAATTCTTTTTGTTTTCTTTCACCCACAATCTTTTTTTTTTTTTGGATTTATTTGATTAGAATAACGATAATAACGATAATTTATTTCTTTTTATAGGTGGAGTAATATTTTGGGTTTCTAATTATTTTACCTATAAAAACTAAAATAATTACAAAAAATACTGTGGGTAAGTTCTTTTCAATTTTTGTACCATTTTTTTTTAGAAGTTGTCACTTTTTAAAATAATTTTAGAAACATATTATTTTTAAAATAGTTACTAGTTATCATTATTTTAAACATGGTTATCAATTACCAGTTAGTAATTATGTACAAGTTATAAACACCTTTGGTTACTAGTTACTTAGTGCTCAAAACTAATTACTAGCTCCTAATTAATATTTTAAAAAATGATATTTTCTTAAAAAATTTCAAAAAATGGTATTTTTCCAAAAAAAAACGGTATTGGATCTAGAAAAAACTAAGTCTACCATATTTTTCTTAAAAAAAGGTCATTAAAGACCTAATTTTCTCTAACATGTTTTAGGAACAAATACAACATAGTCCAACAAATATTCAAATAATGGCACCTTAATTTTTTATTAAGAAGGACTAATGATCATATTAAATTATAATTAAATTATGTTGCCATATATTTACCACTTGATAATTTTTTATCATACTTACACATGATTATAATACTATACTTATAACTATTGATGACCTCTAAACTATCTTTAACCAACTAAAAAAACTAAAATCCCACTTATATTTTTAGGTATTTAATTTTGTGTTGACAAAAAATAAAAATAACTTACTTTCTTTTATTTCCTTTCATTGCGACTATTCAATATTGTTGAAAAAATATAGCCATCTATGTACGCATATAAGAGATTTTTTTTTTTTTTTTGATGGAAAAAAGATGACTTCATTAAAATCAAGGATCATGACTACAAAAAGTGAGATGCCAAACAGAATCAAAATTTGGCAAGGAAAAAGAAGCTACATTAATATGATCTATACAGCCATAATGATCTAACACACATGATGGGCAACACCATTAATGATTTTCGGGATCTAAACAAACGAAGTAAAATAAAACTTGGGCGGCAACAAACCAACAGTTTCAATATACACTTGTACATCCCAAGACAAAATATCAGTTTGACCTTCGAAAGCCTTGATAGCTTTTTAAATGTGCCCCTCAAATATCACTCATGGCCATGTTCTGTGCACACTGAGTTTCACATCTTTAAGTATAATATAGGCTTCAGCACTATCCACTGAGGCTGACGAACCCTGCAAATGTAAGAGATTACTTGTCATCATTTGTTTTTAAAGTGATTATTTGTGACTTCTTTTCATAATAATCATTTATGAGTGTTTATGATTCCTGTTTAAGAGAACTGTTAGTTAAAATATAAAAGCAATTACTATTACTTAACTCGGGATAATAATTACTCTTTGAAAGTTTACAAGACACTCCTTAAAGAAGTCATTGTAGATATTAGTCAAAAAAAATTATTTAGAAATGAAATGAAATTTTTCGTACCAATCTTTTTCATTAAGTTATTAATGATTTTTTTAAACAAAATTACACTTGGATGAAATGACATGAATGTACACATAAGAGTAGTATTAATTATAATTTCAGTTACTCTCACACCCTTCAAAGTTTTGAACACGCATAAAAGTACGTCAATTTCTCATTTCAAAGGAAAAAAAAAAAAAGAAAGTATGTCAATTTCTTTTTTTTTGGGAGAGGGAAAACTAACAAAATAAAAATAATTTCATAGCTGTATATCAATAATAACAAGAATTTTGATGAGACAAGTTGTACATTCTCTCTCTTCATCAGGAGTTTTATTTCTACTCTACTACCTCTTATCTTTTATCTTTTAGGCCACTGATAATAAAATAATTCTTATGCCTAACCACAAACAAGTAATGCTGTGACGTATTTTAAGGTGTATAGTATCACCCAAAGTGTCAATTTTTCAACAAAAAATGAACGACATTTAAATAAAATCCTGCGCAAGATATAATATATTAATTATAATTATCTGATGAAATATGACAACTTGTATATTATTCTAAACAATAATTTAACAACTTCAACTTTTTAAAGGGGGAAAAATTATTGGTAATTGCTTTAAACTAATTTTTCAAATCCCACAAATTAATTTACATATTCCTTTTTTTTTAATTTTCTTGTTAATTTTAATGAAAGATGTCTTTGAGAAGAAGAGTGGCAAGAAAAGAAAGATTACAGTATATAACTATATTCACCATAAATTAAATTATATTTTATAAAATAGATTTTTTACTGCAATATTTTCTCTTTTTCCTTTTATTTTTCTTTTTTCCTTCTTTGTTTCCATTTCTTCAACTACAAAACTTTACCTCCTAGCTAAGAAACAAAGTCTAGCTAAGTAAATTAGATTTATATAATTAAATTGAAAAACAAATTGTGAATGTATGAACAACTCAGGACAACTTAGCCAGAGAGCTAAACCCTTAATAATAATAATAACACTAATAATAATAATAAAATAAATGCTTAGCCAGGGACCGATGCGGTTGATACCGGCCTTTTCGCTGTAATCAGCTTTTTATTTATTTATTTAAAAGTATTTGGTGTACATTCTCCACTGCATACGGATGTTGAGCTTTATCTTCAGGAATTGTTGATTTTTTACGAGCAATCTTGTAATTCTCTATAAAATTTGATCAAATTTCGTTTAGTTCTGTAAAGATGGTGGCCCATTTATCAGCTTGCAAAAAGTCAGTTCTATCTCTTGAAGATGTAAATCCTAAAGAAACTCTTTTGGATATTTTACTAGTAGATAAATATCATGATAATATACATTTTCATTACAGCATACAGTAAATAATTTAATATCTATTACGAAAATACTATATGAAGTCTTTTGCTTAGTCGTACGTAATTCGCACTTTTTTTGGGGATAAAATTTCTCTTTCAAAGACCAAAATGAAAACTCTACACTAATTATCTTTATTTAAAAAAAAAAACCTCTACTCTTAACTAATCATAAGTTTTTATGAGATACTCATAATTTACGTTTTTCTTTTTAAAATCTCATGCCAAGTGATGAAGTTGGGAAAATTTTTAGGGATTAAATCTAATACTAAATTTTGTTTTTTTCCCCTCTCTATTTGCTCTTTGTATTTTTTTTATTCAATTTCTTCAAATAGACTTGTGCTTGAGTAAAATAATTTAGAAAATCTAAAAATGGTAATTTTGAAACACACATAATGAATATGAACCAACATATGATTACAAAATAAAATTTAAAGTGAAGAATATTGTTTAATTTTTTTTTTAAATGAGGTATGTGGGTGAATTTTGAATTACTAAAATTTAAGGAGCAAACGAAGGATATAATTAAATATTTTAATAAATTATAAGATAAAATTAAAATTTCAAAACATCAAGGTAGGGCATATGCCGCCGGCCCAAGTGGCTCCATCGTTGCTCAATGCTCGTACCTACTGACGAGATGTGATTTTTAACCTTTATAATTCTAAACAATATGATTCCCAATTTAAAATAAATATTTGACATCATTTGGTGCAATTTATGTTTAGTATGAAAAATCAGCATGGTCAACATTACTTTATTCTATAAACAATCGTTTACCAAATATATAACCTCGTAATCATTGCTTCCAATTTACTTTTAGAACAAAAAGCATATTTTACATATTTTTTTCTTAAACGCGATTGCGTTCAATCGTGCATCATATAATATATATAATTGAGATTCACGAGAGCTAATCCACTTGAAGATCATATCAAATTTGTCAATGGGGACTAAACTCTCAAATGGTGCGGCTGAGTGGGAAAGCTCCCCCATTTATTGATGTCTTTTCTTACTACATTTGTCAAACTTGTCCAAACTTATAACAGAGATTTTTCTTTTTTTCTTTTTTTAAAGAAAAAATAATTTCCACTGGTTTACTTTTTATTCGGTTAAATCTTTATATATAGGTATTTTTCTTTATTTATGGATAATATTCTTTTAGTCTCTTATTATTTTTGAGGATAATCTAACAGTTATAATAATTTATATAAAAATATTTGAATTATTAATAATATATTTTTTTATTTTTTATTATAAAAAAATATACATGATAAATTTTAATTAACTAAAATGATAATTATGGATAGATAAAAAAAAATATTTAGTGAATTTGATACCTATATATATCTTGAATTCTTGATTGGTATATACATCTTGAATTCTTAATTGGTTTTAAAGTCACATCGAATAATTTGACGAAGGTATCTTGTCCATCCGGTTAAACTATCATTTTTTTTCCTGAAAAATAAAATCAATTTCATTAAACTTACATAAGAGTTACAATAGCCAATAAAATTATATAAACTTCAAGATGATAATACCCTTATAGATTTCAGAGTATCGATAGTCCCTGACGATGATCTTAAATAAAATTTCCAAAGATAAAATAGAGTGTTTTAATAGTTATTCTTAATTCTTTCTAATTCGAATCGACAATTTTGATTATTTCATTAGAGGAAATTTTGTCAATTCTGATCTGCTTTAGTAATTAATACAATTATTAAAAAACTAAACAGTAACTACTTCTCTAGTTCTAAAATACAATTATAAAAAAACTAAACCACAAGCTAAAAATAATACAAAGTATCAAAGATTTAGATCTGAGTGTACTATGTTCATTTAGGTGGAAAATTATCATTCAAAAAGAGAAAATTATTAAGAAAAAACCAAAAACAAACAAGAGAGAAGTCCATATAAAGAGAAAGAAAGACCCTCCCTCTCCAATAAGAGGAGGCACATGTGAAAAAGAAAAAGAGTTGTGACCTGCGTTTACTGTAGAAAGGGAGATTATTGCGGAGAGAAGAGAGGAATAGAGCTCCTCTCTCTAACTTCTCTCTATAACTTCTCTCTATAACTCTTCTTTTACGGTGGTTATAGTTTCAGCTTGGATACGAAATAATGAATTGATCTTCGACCAAACAGTCCGTGATAAGGAGTCTTTCATAGCCTAGTTGAATTTTAACACACCCCTCTCACCAAAAAATAAAAGATCTCTAAAAAAAAGTGGGTTTTTTAGCTTCAATTGTTTATGGCTGGAATATTTGACAATGATAAAGCTATAATTACACGCATGCTAAATTACGTAAATAATTCGAAGAATGGCAATTCTGCAATTTATTAACAAAAACGAATTCTTTTTTATTTGAACTAAAATGCTTTCCTGTTATTGTTTTGTGTTAGAGAACAGATGGGATTGGCGTGCTGATGAACAATGTATAAAACTGTACTTGTGGGTCCTGGCACCGGCTAACAGAAAGTTGCTAGAAACCCCAACTTTCTTTTTTGAGGGGAAAAAAAAAAAGATAAGATAAGATCTCTTTATATATTATGGAATAAATATCTTATCTCTTTATATATTATGGAATAAAGAGATTTATACATATTTTTTTATATAACATCATGTATCTTAACTTTTCTTAACTTTTGTACTAATTTTTTTATATCATGAGATTTGTTATTATTTAATTAATATATTAAAATTATTATAAATGGATTAGATATTATAATTAATTGATGGTGATAAATCACATGTCACATGTATGGTATTAAAAATATAAAATTTAGTACATAAATTAATAACTCAAATATTATCTTTTTTTTTAATAAAAAAACAAAAAAAATTATTTACACAAATCACGTTGGGATTTTCAATAATAATGAATTTGGTATTTATAATAAAAAAAGGCTAATTTTTATTCATTTTGTTCGCCAATCGAATAGGTCAAATATTTCAAACAATTTGGACCATCAATAGAGGCTGAAAAAATTAAACACATTCCTCTTATAGTCTTTTAGAGAGAGAATTATTCTAGGGCTGAGATATCTTCACCTGCTTCGTGAGTACTTTCTTTGCAAGTAATGTTCTAGCTTCTAAAGTTTTAACCTTAATTTCAATTAAATAATTAAACTCACATTTGAAAATCTTGTTTACTACGCATCAATCACGTATCCACTATATAGGATATATATATATACATAGCTTATAGAAGCTATATAATAATTGTTACGGGGATTTTGTAGCTCTTAAGATAATTAATTGTTGTCAAGACTACGGACCACAACACTGTGTGGTCATAATCAAATTGAAATCGATGGTCCTTAGTCGTCATATCAAAATTTATTCTCGAAATCGATACGTACTTTTTTATGCATCACATAAATTTACTGGCAATAATTTAGGGAATTAAAAAAAAAAAAATGGTGCGGCTGAGGATTTACATAAATTACTTTTTTGTAAAGAACTATATGTCTTTTAAGTCCAAACCAAACATACCCACAGAAAAGAGTCTCCTAGAATTTTGTTATATACGGGTATATCCACTCAATATATATCACCATCGATGACGTGACCACCAGGCACCAAATGTCGATCCGTAAAGATGGATCCACTCTATGTTTATCATCTTTCGGTTTCTAAAATTCGTTAGTTATAATTCAAAATTCAAAAACCTTCTTATTATTGCACAATCAAAAAGTTAGGATTTAATTTTAATTTAAATGGAATTCTGAGTGCTATTAAATAGTGATTGATACAGTATATGAATCTCACGAGACAGCCTCACCATGGAGTTCACTTTTTAATTGCAACCGCATTTTTTAAATAACATATAAAATACGAAATTGATCTTCTTCTTTACATACCCTCCGAATGAGTTATTCTCAAAAACTAGAACATCTTCTTCCGGTATTCCCAAAAAGAAAAATTCTTGAGAATTGAAATTCAAATTGCAGTATAATCAAAACGAACAACTTTCTCAGTTGAAGCTCAAATGTACAATCGTATAGAAAACTTTTAACACAATAATATTTAACCAAATACGAAAAATATCCTATTATATTTAGTTGAGCTATTTTTCTAAAAAAGTAAAAATAATATTATTCTTAATTAATTTTAAAAAATAATATTTTTCAAAAATTAACTCTTAATCCAACATTTTAATATGATACAAAACCAAATATAGGACTATATTATAATAATACAATATACCTATTTTGCTAGAATTTAAATACTTCAGACCAGAGTAACATCACAATTGTTCTTCTCTCTACTTAGATTTTTATTATCGTTATTTATTATTATTATTTTCTTGAAAAGAAAGACAATTTGACAGTACATTCAGATGTTACTGTAGCTTATAGTTAAACGAGTCCATCAGAAATTGACCTTAATAGTAAAAGGTGCTAAGATCAGTTGTAACTGACGTGATTGACTTATTTGAGCTATACGTTTTGTGGACCACCGTGGGACCCACAAGACTCTCAAGATAAATTTGTGCCGGTTCTTTTTTTTTTTTTTTGGCTCCACTTCCATGTATTGCGGTGAATTATAAGTTCTTTTTGACTTGGTCCTATGTAGTTTGAGATTAATAACTCTTGTTCCTTGGACTATGGAGTACCAGTACCGGTACCGGTAGTGCACTTTTTAACTCCCCTATTATTCATATGAGACTATGATTATATGATTAATTTATCGTGGATTATTAAAATAAGAAAGATACAAAATATCAAATAATTTATTTAGAATTTATAATTTAAATTATGTGCAATTTAAATTTAAAGAGTAAAAAACAGTTAAGGAAATACTGACAAATTATATAATGGCATATGAATTTATCAACATTTTGTACCATTATTTATACGAATATTCGGAGGAAAATAAAAAAAGAAAAGAAAAGAAAGAAAGAAAGAAATGTTAGGAGCCTTTATGGCAAGAATTTTGTGGGGTTATTGTAGGCCTACTCCTCAACCAAAGTGCATATCTGTCATGGTTTTTGTATGGATCCCTAATCAATTATACACATAACTCAACTATATATATATATATATATTTCATTTTTCTACGATAAAAAATAGAAATATATAAATATACAGCACTATTTTGAAAACAGAGTTTTTTAGGGGTGTATATTAAAATTTTTTTAGCTAAGTTTGAAATACATTGATTAACATATGGACCAATATAGAAATTAAAAAATATTAAAAGTGAGTCAGAAAAAAAAATTCAAAACAAAAATAAAATAAAATATTTTAAAATAGCTTAAATAAATTTTAGATTTTTTTTTTTTTAAAAATAATGGACTTCATTAAAAGCATTATTGATTTTTTATTATACAATAGAGATTAAAATTATAATTATAAAAATTCAGAGGAACAAATAAAAATTAAAATTAAAATTTTAAAATCAACTTAAGAATAAAAATATAAATTCAAAAAAAAAAAAATGAGAGGTCCCCCCGCCCGAGCCTTCCGCCCATGATTTTGATAAGTGTGTGGCGTGTACATTAACAATAATAACCTGTCTCACCAAATCACTAATCCCAAAGGGCAAAAGCCCACTTTCATCACCACCTAAACTAATTATATTAAATCTTTGTTTTTAGAAAAAAGAAAAGAAAAGAAAAGAAAAGAATTTGCAGTGGAGTGGAATGGAATGGAATGACTGACTGACTAATCAGATAGCGTCAAACTCCGGTTGTCGGCGGTATCTGCTTATAGCGTTGCTTGGGCCACGTCACCACCGCCGGATTCCAAGAGTGACAGACGATTTCTCATTTTTCTATTCTCACCCCAGACCCAACAAACTCGTTCCCTTTCTCGGATTTACCNATTAACAAAGGTTACCTACCGATAATCCTACTACTACTCCTCTCTCCCAAGTCCAAATAATTCTTCACCCACTTAGCTAGCTAGCAATTTTAGCTGGCTATTACGTCTTTAATCTTTTTATAAATAGATCCAAATTTCGGTACTATACCTTCAGTTTAAACTCATCCCCCGAAACCAGAAAAAAAAAAAAAAAAAGAAAAAAAAGAATGGCAATTAACCCCAAAAAACCTTGCTCGACAAATCAAGAAAAAGAAGAAGAAACCATCATTACAAGTAACGAGCCTTTGATCCCGGGACTACCAAATGATGTCGCTGAGCTCTGCCTACTTCGCGTCCCGTATCCGTACCAAGCCCTCGTCCGTACCGTCTCGGCTTCGTGGAACAAGGCCATAACTGACCCGGGATTCCTCCTCTGCAAGAGGTCCCTCTCCCTCTCCTTGCCCTTCCTCTTCGTCTTCGCTCACAACAAATCAACGGCTAGGATTCAGTGGCAGGCCCTCGACCCGCGATCCGGCCGTTGGTTCGTCCTCCCCCCCATGCCCCTACCGGGCGGCGTCGTCTTCCCCGCGCCCGCCTTCTCCTGCGCCTCGCTGCCACGTCACGGGAAGCTGGTGGTCTTAGGCGGGATGCGATCCGATACGGCGCGGCCCATGCAGGCCGCCATGGTCTACCGCACGTCGACCAATCAGTGGTCCGAGGCGGCCCCCATGCTGACGCCGCGGGCGTTCTTCGAGGCCGTGGAGATCGGCGGCGAGATCCTCGCTGTCGGAGGGGGCGGCGCCGCCGGGGAGGCCATCACCGCCGTCGAGAGGTACGACCACGTGACCGACTCGTGGACGGCGGCGGCGGACCTCCCGGCGGCATTGGTGCGGTACAGCTCCGCCGTGGTGGGCGGCGAGCTGTGCGTTACGGAGGGGTGGACCTGGCCGTTCATGTTCTCGCCGAGGGGGGCAATCTACGATCCGGAGAGCGACACGTGGCGGCAGATGAGGCCGGGTATGAGGGAAGGATGGACGGGGGTGAGCGTGGTGGTTGGGGAGAGGCTGTTCGTGATTTCGGAGCACGGGGACTGCCCGATGAAAGTGTACGATCCGGATGAGGACACGTGGCGGTACGTGGGCGGGGGAAAGTTCCCGTGTGAGGTACTGAGACGGCCTTTCGCTGCGAGCGGGTTGGATGGGATGATATACGTGGTTTCGAGTGGGTTGTACGTAGGAATGGGGAGGGTGTACGAAGACGAGGAAGAATTATTAGGAAAGAAAGATGTTAAAGTGGAGTGGCAGGTTGTGCCAGCTCCTACTGCTTTCCAAGGCTTTGTTCCATCGAGTTGTCAATTGCTTTATGCCTAAAAAAGAATTTAATAAATTAAAAAAAAAGGGGTAAAGAAACTGATCCAAGTGTTTTGGTCTCTGATTAATATTCTTGACAAGGCTATTAGTGGAGTCGCATCTGTATTTTTTTTTTTTTGGCTTTGTTAGGCAATTAAATCAGAAGATTATCAATCTATATCTCATATATATAATAGTGGCTATAAAAAGATACAATACTATTATTTCCAACTTTTTTTTTGGGGGGGTTTGAAGCACTTTTTTTCCCACTCGTTGAATTTCTATATAAAAAATATATATGTTTATGGAATCAAATCTACAGCTAGCTAGTAGCTAACCCATGTTGATGAGTACAGATTTTAGTATATAATTGCTGTTGCAGTGTCGTGTTTAAGGAATTTGTTGGCCGCTTAATAACTTTGCAAACATATGTTTTATGTTTGAATCTATGTCCCCTATAGTGTATATTATAGATTGCCTAATAAAGGTTTGAAACAACCATCATTCTCACACATATTGCATAATTTGATAATGAAAAAAAAAAAGATAAAGAGTGTGAGTCGCTTGAGAATATTCGAAGTCATATAATCGAGACTATAAGATTATTGTCACTAGTTTTTAGTCTACTTGGAAGTGTGACATGTTTAGTACTCAATTTACGTTATTATATAGAAGTGTAAAGATTAATTGGACAGCAGTATCTGTAAGTGAGATCTAGAACTCCCCATCATGATCTCCAACATGTGGGGGTTGAAGGTATGTACTTATAAGTTATGATAGGTATTATTTCTCTATGTCCATTGTGATAGATATGTATCTTCAACTTCCCCCGTCTCCCCAAAAAAAAAAGATATGTATCTTCAAAATCACCCTAGAAATATATATAAAGCTCATATGAAATTTTGGAGTTTGGTCTAGAATGACAATTTCAAGCTAATAATGCCAAAATATCAGGCTCATACATATGGGTCAACATGATCATATAACATTTTTATTTGGCATCAAATATGTAAGCACTCTCATATTAAAAAACCTAACACAATGTATATATATATATATATATATATATAGATATTTAAATAATCTCCACTCTTTTGGTAATTTGTGAATTGTGATAAATTGCGATTGGGAATTGCGTGCGTGATTTGGCCAGTTGTTAATTTTTAACTTGAGAATGTTCATTTGGAGGCGCAACAGGACAAGGGCTGCAAAAGAAGAAAGAAAATTGTGCCATTTTCTTTATTTCTTTTCTCCTTCAACCTTTTCCTCTGTTAGTCATTGTTGTGAACAAGATGAATTTTATGGCAAACAATCACGGGTCCCACGTTTTTTTGAAGTACCCAAAAAGGGCCTAATGATATCAAATAATTTCACTTGAGTAATCTGTTTTGAGGTGGCATATATGCAATACGACAAGATTATAATGTTACATGGTTAGTATCTTTTTCCGAACTCTTGAATTTTGAGTAGAAACTTGCACCATCATAACAACAAAATTGAAGCAAGCGTGCAGTCGCTGTCAAACTTTACATTTTTTTTAGTGGAAAAATTAAGGACTAATCAATAGAATAAAGTAGTGTTTGCATTTAATATTACAGTGGAAATATTAAATTACTCTTTCATTTTACTGGTGTAAGATAGTGACCAGATCAGCAGACAATTTAGAGTCGGCTTATATAACTATCGGAAGCTCCGTGCTATATGTATATATTGGGCACCAATCCAGTAGGTATTTTTTTTTTTTTTACCAATGTATAGGTATCAATTTGGCCAATAAAAATTTAGTATATATATTTTTTTATCGTAAAAAGTAAAAGAGAGAAAGATCATTAATAATGCACGTCTTTTTATACACTTTATTTTAATCATTGAATTACCATTAGATAGTGATCCAACAGCTAAAAAAAAAATACCTATCCATATGTAAAGAAAAAAAATACCTATTGAATTGGCAACCATATATATTTGGCCAATGAAAATATATATATATATATATATATATATATATATTTTACTCATAGGTAGGTATTAATTTGGCCAATGAAAATTTAGCATGCACATTTTTTTATTATAAAAAGTAAGAGAAAAAGAGCATTAATGATGCACGTCTTTTCATGCATTTCATTATAGCCATTGGATTACCATCAGATGGTGATCTAACGGCTAAAAAAAAAATACCTACCCATAGGTAAAGAAAAAAAATACATATTGTGTTGGCAACTTATATATATATATATATCTATATAGGTTATTTTTTTTTAACTCATGGTAATTTTTTTTAGTTGTTGGATCACCATTAGACAGTGATTAATGGCTATAATGAAGTGTACGAAAAAACGTAATTGCATGCATGGTTATATGTTGGCTTGAATGGATATGTACTAGTTTTGATGGATGTTACAATGGTTTGAAATATTTGAACCATTGGACTATGATTTCTACTTGAGTTTTGTGAAACGTTTTGAATGGAATACTAACCATGCAGGACCTTCAACATGAGTATATTATATATATATATATATATATATATATATATATATATATGTAAGAACTTGTAATCAATTATCTACTGGGCATTAGCTCACCCCCTTTCTTCCCCTCAAGTGGCACTCAGTGTAATTTGAATCAGAATAGTTAGATCGAGGCATTTGTAGACCAACTAGTTTATTTATATTTTGGTAAATTCCTACGAGACTTGTGAAATATTTAAATTTGAGTAGTAATTTGGATTTCATTAAACTTTATAAATTAGAATATGAAATCTGGACATAGTTTGTATTACTCATATCTGTGTTTAAGTGTGAGATGATCTGTGATGTACGACTATAAAACAATTGTTTTAATTACGGTCTATGTTCAATGAGTAATGCATAACTATGAGATTTTATTTTCAATTAAATATTTTGTTGAGGCCACTTTTGAAAGGTTAAAGACTCCGTGGTAAAATTTGAATGAATTGAGTCTTATTATTATTATTTTTTTTTTATATTTCTAATTTATGAAATACTCATTCTGCCATTGACTCCGTTGACTCCGGTCTCAGGTCATGACAATGAATCACTGAATTATTTTGAATTTTTTTAAGTCATATTTTATTAGGTGTCTCTTGCACTGCTAGATGAAAGCCTCTACAACTTTAGTGTGTTTAGTTGCAAAACAAGAATAGAAAAGAAGGATAATGGTAATAGGAATATAATTAAAAGGAAATTTCACTGTTGTTAGCATTTTAGAATGGAATACAATCAACATTATTTGGGCAAATTACTCTTGTCCTCTCTAAAAGTTAGAATAGCCATTATATATGTATATACATAAAAAATAAAAAAAGGCTTGACTAAAAATAGCCGTTACATGCACAAAATAAAATTAAAAATTATTTATTTATATCTAGGAATAGTTTTTAATTATAAAAAAATTGGGGTAAATATAAAAATTTCTTTTAAAATATTTATTATTTGATATGATTTTTGAATAATTCTACTTCAAAATAAGCTAATATAATAAAAAAAAATTTCTTTAATGCAGTATAATGGAAGATGAACGCCAAGTCAAAAAAAAAAAAAAAAAAAAGTGAACGCAATACTCCATTCCAAAAAAAAAAAAAACGCCATACACATTTCAAAGTACATATACAAGAAGCGCATTTTTTTTTCAGTAACAAGAACCACACTTTTCCTTACAAAGGAAGTGCATTTTATAAGATTGAAAAAAAGGAAAACAAAATGCTCACGTTTCCTTATATATATCTAACCCATCTATAATATTTAAAAACTAGTATATAAATTTGGGAAAAAAAAAACGCTCAAAGAAAACGATAATTAAGAAGTACTCAGGTTAAGACAAGGAAAAAAAAAAAAAAAGAAAGTTCAGCACCTAAGCATATTTGATAACTAAATGATATTAATTCTAAAATATGACATTATTCAAAGGGTAATTATGGTACAAAAATAGTGGGCTTGAAAAAGAATAGCCTTTCCACTTATTTAGTTTAGGAATTTTATTCTAGTATTTGATGGAATTGTTATTCCATTTGAACGAGTATTCTTACACTAAAAAAAAGCAAACTAAACATGTAAATATATTTTCTTTGGGAATTATTTTTCCATTCCCATTACCGTTACTGCATATCAAACACTACTTACTAATTTTCTCTCTCTCTCCCTCTTTTTAATTAGAAAAGTAATTTCATTCAAGATTGCAAGTCAATAACCAATACAATATATAGATCGAATTATAGTTAAACCTTAATAATAGTCGATAAAATTATTATACTCGACTAACAAGGCAAATAAATTGCAAGAGAGATATAGTCATCTAGATGATTTGTGCACAACTCCGCACGAGACACTCCACCAAAAAAAAAAAAAAATGTTTGAGTTGTTTCAAATTAATTAAATTGATATAATGACTGTAAAAGCCAATTTTTAATGATAAATTTCAAATCTAAAAAGAGAATGACGAAAAACCTAATAAAAGCAACATAAATGAACAAAATGCTCACAAATATAGATTTCGGTACCATGAATCTAACTAAATGAATCAAAATCTCTTACAACAACTAAATAACCACCTTGACACAAATGGAAATATTATTAAGAATAGAAGAAATGAAACCAAATAACCAAAACGAGGCTACATAGAAAAGGTTTTGGAAATGTGTACTACATGAATAATTTTAATGCAAGTCCAAAAAAATAAGCAAAGAAGGCCAATTAAAAAACACATTGTATATGTAGGAGTCGTCCTTTCATTAATTATTGATAGGCTATAGCCTAAGGGGGTAAGACACGAGTAGGCATTTTTCTTGTTTTTTCTTTCAAAGTATATAGATATACTACTTTTCATCTTTTTAAAGTTTTGTATAAGTGGTCCCACTCTAGGAAAGAAGTAAATATCAACTATACCCCATCATCACCACTCCCACCAAGTCTCCAGGAATGGGTAAGTCAGGTCCAAAAAGGAAACTGTTAACCAAGCTGGAAAACGAAGAAAGAGTACCCTAGTGGAGGGGACGAGTACTGTTAACAGGCTTGAACTACAGAATTGCCAGGAACCGTGGTTTACGACTTCGTCCCCCCTTGACAATATTCCTACCAACATATGGAGATATCGGCGAACCTCGTCCACCGGGGTTCGTCACACACAATGAATGCTCTAGTTTGGAATGTTCGGGTTCTGGGATGCCCCCGAACATTCCGAGCTTTGCACAAAGCAAATGCCCAGAATTGCTCTTTCTTATCGAGACCAAAATGACAACTCTCTAGGTGGAGGTATGTTGTGTTAAACTTGGCTTCACTCCATGTCCGGTCATTTAATAGATTCTACATTGATGCAAACATTGGAGGAAGAACAATAGATAGTTAGAGATTTATTGGCTCTTATGGCGACCTTGATCATTTGCAATGCCATTACTCTTGGTCTCTTCTTCAAAGACCTCGTAAGGGACACTCTGGACCATGGGTATGAACAGAGGATTTTAATGAGATTCTATGTGATAAGGAAGAACAGGGTGGTCCATCTAGGCGCTTCGTTTGCATGGCAGCTTTTCAAGAGGTAATTAACGATTGCCATTTCATAGATATGGGATACCAAGATGATGCCTTTACTTGGTGGGATAAACGATATAGAGAGCATTGTGTAATGGAATGCTTAGATAGAATATTGTGTAATTTAAGTTGGCGCCGAAAATTCTCAAATGTAATGGTGCATTATATAGAATACACAAAGGCTCAGACCATTGGCCTTTACTACTCCACCATATCAGGAAAAAGACTCCCTCCGACTGAAGTAAAAGCAAGAGAGCCTGGCATTTCCACTTTGGGAGATGTGGATCAATGAGGTAAAGTATTGAGAACATTATCCAAGAGTCATGGAAAAACACTCCGGGAAGGTTCGAACCTAATGGTATTTCCAACTTGATTTCTAAGTGTGCAAGTTCTTTAAGAGGCTAGGGTAAAAACCAATTTGGCAAACAACAACAAGAAGTTGATAATGTCAAACAAAAAATCGCAAGACTTCGACGCTTGATCCAGATGGAAGACATTGCAGATGAAATCTTAGCGGCAGAAACTCGTTTTTCTCAGCTACTAGACAACATAGAAATTTTCCGAAAACAGATATCACGGGCATTTTGGCTCAAATGGGGTGACCATAAAACCAAAATTTTCCACTCAAAGGCTTCTCAAAGAAAGCAACGAAACAAGATCACAGGGCTAATTGATAAAAATGGGGTTTGTTATAACGAGGAACCTGTACTGGAGAAGATAGTGACCGACTACTTTCAGTCTCTCTTTAGCTCAGACAGAGTGCCTGATGAAGACGTAGAAACTGTGCTTGTCATTGTTCAACAGTCTATCTCTAAGGATATGAACAGAACTCTCTGAAAAGATTTTACTTGAGAAGAAATTGAGATGGCCATTAATTAGATGCACCCCACAAAGGCTCTAGGTCCTAACGGAATGCCTACTCTTTTCTACCAAAGTACAGGAGTATTGTGGGAAATTCTTTCACAGTAGCCTATCTAGACATTCTTAACTCTGATGAATCTATTATAGGATAGAACAACAATTGCTCTTATCCCTAAAATGAAGGATCTATTTAGTATAACCCAATTCAGACCGATCAGTCTCGGCAATGTTACGTATAAGATTGTCACGAAGACTATAACCAACAAACTAAAATTGGTATCAGACTCTATCATCTTCTCAAACCAAAGTGTATTTGTCCCTAGACCTCTTATCGTTGACAATGTCCTCGTAGGCTTTGAATGTATCTATGCCATTAGATGCCAACGAAGGGAAAAAAAAAAAAAAAAAAAAAAATGAGATGTAGCCCTCGAGCTGGACATGAGTAAAACTTATGACAGGATCGAGTGGCGGTCCCTCAAGCACATTATGTATCGCATGTACTTTGCAAATAAGTGGGTCAATTTGATCAGGAAGTGTATTTCTACCTCATCTTTCTCCGTCCTTATAAATGGAGTCTCTAGAGGTACTATTACCCCTTCTCAAGGTCTCTACCATTGCCGTTCTCTGTCACCCTATTTATTTCTCCTTTATACGGAGGGTCTCTCAGCTATCACCTCTCGAGCAGAGCATCAAAAGTCAATCCGGGGTCTAAGTATACGAGAACAACCCCTTTCATTTCACACATGTTCTTCACAGATGATAGTATAGTGTTTGGTCGCACCAATGTCCAAGAATGCTTAAACTTGAAACATCTATTTTATGCCTATGAACAAGCCTCGGGACAACTTATTAATTATGAGATATTCATATTATCCTTCAATTCAAATGTTTCTATTGATAAAAGGGAGGAGATCAAGACCATCTTCAACATTGAAGAAGTAGTTGCTGGTAAATTGACCTAACACTTAGAAAAATCATGTATGCATGCAGATATGGAAAATATATGATTATATAATGAACGCAGCGGAAAAATTAGTGAATTTAAGGTTTAAAATTTTTACATAAAAATAATTTTCATAACCATATAACACACATGCATCATATACAGGATCATGTACAACATAAATCAAATTTAGATACAAAACCTTAGAAATGAGATTAGGGTTTACCTCTTGTAGCATGTTCCTCCTTGATCTACTTATTGATGGTGATCAAACCTCCAATCCTAGATCTTCTTGTCTATGCTCTTGCTCTTGGTTGATGAGGCAAGTGGGCACCAAGTCGAAACCTTCGTTGGAGAACAATCAAGAACGCCTTCTTGATCCTATGGAATATCGGGACGTGAGATGAGACTATGAGATAGTAGGAAACTTTTTCTCTTCTCTCTTTCTTAGCCTTGGCCGATTTTTCTCCCTCTCTCCCTGTGTCTATGCGTGTGACGCTCTTAGAGTTACTGTGCAGTTTTTTCTCTCATATATCTTATATATATGAGATCCAAAATTACTAACCCTAGTCCAATTAGGATTGGGCTTGTTCTCTAATTTAGGTTTAGGTGTATTTTTATATATATGTCCAACTCATGAAATTTATTTATAAAAATATCAACTTCTGTATAGAATCATTATTTTACATAGTTTTATGAAACTAATTTCATAAATACCACAAACCAATTAATGAGCTTAATTGAGCTAGACAAGAGACCTAATGGATTTAAATAATCTAAGCTCCAATAATATGATAAATACATAATAACTCTTATTATGGTATTTATATAAATATTATTAGTAAAAGGAAAAGATCAAGACCATCTTCAATATTGAAGAAGTAGTTACTGGTAAATTGACCTAATACTTAGGAAAATCATGTATGCATACAGATATGGAAAATATATGATCATATCATGAATGTAGCGAAAAAATTAGCGGATTTAGGGTTTAAAATTTTTACATGAAAATAGTTTTCACAACCATATAACACACATATATCATATACAGGATCATGTACAACATAAATCAAATCTAGATACAAAACCCTAGAGATAAGATTAGGATTTACCTCTTGTAGCTTGTTCCTCCTTGATCTCTTTATTGATGGCGATCAAACCTCCAACCTTAGATCTTCTTGTCTATGCTCTTGCTCTTAGTTGATGAGGCGAGTGGACACCAAGTCAAAACCTTGGTTGGAGAACGATCAAGAACGCCTTCTTGATCCTATAGAATACATGGACATGAGATGAGACTGTGAGATAGTAGGAATCTTTTTCTCTTCTCTCTTTCTCAACCTTGGCCGATTTTTCTCCCTCTCTCCCTGTGTCTATGCGTGTGACTCTCTTAGAGTTACTGTGCAGTTTTTTCTCTCATATATCTTAAATATATAGGACCCAAAACTGCTAACCCTAGTCCAATTAGGATTGGGCTTGTTCTCCAATTTGGGGTTTAGGTGTATTTTTATATATATGTCCAACTCATGAAACTTATTTATAAAAATACCAACTTCTGTATAGAATCATTATTTTATACAGTTTTATAAAACTAATTTTACAAATACCACAAACTAATTAATGAGCTTAATTGAGCTAGACAAGGGACTTAATGGATCTAAATAATCTAAGCTCCAATAATATGATAAATACATAATAACTCTTATTATAGTATTTATATAAATTTTATTAGTAAAGGGGACATTCCACGAAAGGCCCAATATTGTACTCTTAGATTAAATGTCATACTTTTTATAGAGATTTAATCAACTAACTTTGATTAATCGATCCATCTAACATATTCTATACCACATATATAATCCCTATACAATACCATAGTTGGATAGGTGAAATTATCGTAATACCCCTCCAACACTTATTTACCTTTAAGTTACCATCTTTCTATCAAGGAATAATGTTGTTGATAATTTTATTCTCAATAGCCATTTAGACAAAATTATCAACCAATTCACAAAGTGAATACTAAAATCTTAGATTTAATTATTCCGTGAATCTTGAAAGAACCTAAAGTGGCATTAATGTACAGTGTCCTTAACTATTTGGTGTTCCCATCAATTCATAAGCCATAACCTCCATTATGCCAGAGTTCACCTCTAATTTCATATAGGTTAGTCTTTTAACAAATCAAAAGGCTATAACCCATGAAAGCAAGCCGAGTCAAACATCAAGGATTAAGATTTATATGCTAAGAGCTAGTTTGCGATAATATAAGAATTGAGTTACGACACTCCAATTCTTTATATTATATGGTCCAGTTTAATACACATAACTTGTTTATGTTGTATTAGTGTTTCTATCAGAAGTCAGATACTTCAATGATTTGAGACACATCATTCTCATTGAGATAGATAAACACTACAATCTATAGTAAATAAAGTATTCCATCTTTATTTACAGATTGTAAACTATTTCATTTGGACTTAGATAAAGAAACAAGTTTCCCCATAATTGACACTTAATCATGTTTGTTTCTTTATACACATATAAAGTCATGGAATCTTTTTCAGATGAATAAACTATTTAACTAAGATAGTTTAATCTAGCAAATATCATAATTTCATATAAGAGAAAGTTGTTTATACTCAAAATGGTAAAATTGGAAAACTACTTTTTAGGGCAAAAATCCCAACAGTAGCTTATCACGAGAAGTATCTTGGCCTACCTTCTATAGTGTCAAAAAATAAAAGGAAAATGTTTGGATCTATTAAAGATCGGAATTGAGATAAGCTATAAGGGTGGAAAGAAAATTGTTCTCTTTGGGAGGCAAGGAAATTTTGATCAAAGCAGTAGCCCAGGCTATCCCAACCTATGCCATAAGCTGCTTTCAAATTCCAAGTAGTCTTTGCACTGGAATTCATAGACTTTTTTCTGAATTTCTGGTGGGGGCTTAGTAAAAATGGAAAGAAACATCATTAGGCCTCTTGGGAAAAGATTTACCTACCAAAATAAGCGGGAGGATTAGGCTTCAGAGATATAAGCCAATTCATTCAAGCCATGTTTGCAAAATAAAGCATATCATCGAGAATCCTAATTCCCTATGCTCTTGAATTCTAAAGGCCATGTATTTTGAGCATATAGACTTCTTACAAGCAAATTTAGGGCGTAGACCTTGTTGGGTTACTAGTGTAACCTAGTATGTGGGCCATAGTTGTTTTTAACAATTATATAATATTAGGACTGTCTAATTAAGTGGGGCCAATTAAGTGATCTAATTTTGGGCTCAGGAAATTACCTATTAAGTGTGGACTCTGTAATTTGTGGTTACCTAATCCTAGTCCAATAAGGATTGATGGGGTCTCTATTGGTGACTAGTATATAAAGACATAAATAGAGGGTTTTGGTCCTCAAGCCAAAATAGATCGTATACTCTTCTTCTCTACCTCCATCTATAGAAGAGTACCCATTGAGCAAACATAGAGTATTCTAGCTGTAGAAGACCTTCTACCCTCAGGCTCTAATCAGTTAATCGCTTTCGCTTACGTGATCGCATCCTTTGCTGTCAAACTCAATAGATTCAGGTTAGTCACGGGTTTCTCTCAACAAATCTTTTCCTGATTATTTGGCATGATAGATTCTGGGATTATATTTAGTTTATTAATCCATTATGTAAATCCTACAAGTGGTATCAGAGCAGGAAATCATGTTAAATTGCTTAGGATAATCATGCATATCTCTATTTTGTGATATCTTTACCTATATGGCTTTTTAGGGTTTAGATATAACATGTATGATTGATGAATTTTCATGATTTTGTTGAGATATTCAGTGTTTAAGGGTTGAATTCTGAGTTTTGGGTTATAAAATTTGCACATTAGGGTGAAAAATCGTATCAAGTTTGAGTTACCCAATTTTAAAATCGGGTGATTTACACTAAGGCCGCAACTTGGCGCTGCGGCGCCAAGAATAGAGAAGCTGGCGCCGCGGCACCAATCAATGGCGCTGCAGCGCCACACTCAAGACACGGTGGCACTGCGGCGCCATGAAAGTGGCACTGCAGCGCCACCATAAGAACACGGTGGCGCCGCAGCGCCACCACCTGGGTTTAAAAAAAAAAAATTTAGGTCGTTTTTTTACCTAATTGAGGTATACGGTCTCGGTTTTGGGTAGAATTGAGTCGAAACGACTCAATTCAAAGAGTTCCAACCTGAAACTTAACCAATCAGTTTTGTTTTCTCAACCCAGCTTCAGTACAACCCACACATTATCCGTTGAAAACTCTATTTGGCTTTAAATAGTTGATAAAAGAGCTTAAAACTCAGTCAGTCATCCATAAAGATTTGTGCATTGAAATTTTCAATTTAATATTCTGGGCACTTTGGTTATTATTAATTCTTTGCACTATTAGTTTAAATATTTTGAAATAGATGAGTTGAAACGACATGTTGCCAAAGTAACATCTATTACATAAATTTATTTATTTTGAAATATTTGAATGTTTGTGTATTTATTGTTCATGCGAATAATTACCGGCCTAAAGGAAGGTGATCATTTGGCCGAATAATGAATACACTTGCGGTAATAGATATATGATAGTTATTAAGTTTCCATGTGGACAGTAAATCGGCCCAAAAGAAGATATATTATCTGATAGAATTTACTGTCAATATTTGATTACTGCACTGAAGAGTACCACTTACAAGTTGATAAGTCGGCCCAAAGGAAGGTTTATTGATGTTGTTCCAGGTATCTTGTGATGGGAGCCCACCTTACATATTTGTATCATGCTAGTATATCTTATTTGTATGCTAAGTTTATGACATGTTATTAATATGAGATGTTATTTTTGCTTTTGTTCTTTGTTCAGTTTCTGCTTCAAGTATATCTGTTAATTTGAATTCAATTCCTGTGCTTAACGGCACAAACTTCAAGAAGTGGAAAGAGTACGTTATGATTGTGCTCGGTTGCATGGATCTAGACCTTGCACTTAGGAAAGAACAACCTGCTGCTCTTACAAATGAAAGTTCTAATATGGATGTTAAGAACTTTGAGCAGTGGGAAGTTCTAATCGCATGAGTCTTATGATCATGAAACATTCCATACCTGAGACCATTAGGGGTGCTGTGCCACAGGTTGATAATGCTAAGGCGTTCTTTGACGCAATTGCAGAACGTTTCCAAAAGAATGAAAAAGTGGAAACTAGTACCATGCTGAGCAATTTACTTGCTATGCGTTATAAAGGTAAAGGGAACATCAGGAAGTACATCATGGAGATGTCTAATCTGGCTTCAAAACTAAAGGCATTTAAGTTAGAGCTGTCGAATGACTTGCTTGTGCAATTAGTACTACTATCTCTTTCGCCACAATTTAGTCAATTTAAAGTGAGCTACAACACCCAGAAAGAAAAATGGACTCTTAATGAACTCATATCTCAGTGTGTGCAAAAAGAGGATAGATTGAAGCGAGATAAAACAGAGAGTGTTCACTTAGCAACGACCTCTCAAGAAAAGAAAAGAAAAAGGACTAAGGATAAAGGAGCTGTATTTAGGACTTCACATACTAAAGTGCAAAAGAAATAAGATGAGGAATTAGCTTGTTTCTTCTACAAGAGGACAGGTCATGTGAAGAAGAAATGTCCCAAGTACGCCGCATGACATTTTAAGAAGGATAAGCTTCTCAATTTTATCTGTTCTGAGGTTAATTTTGTTTTTGTACCCAACCATACTTAGTGGGTGGATACCGGTGCCACTACTCACATAAGTATATCTATGCAGGGTTGTCTGAGGAGCCGTCTGCCAAGTGAAGCTGAAAGATACATCTATGTGGGAAATGATGATACAGCTACAGTGGAGACAATAGGTCTATTTAGGTTGCAATTAGGTTCTGATCTATTTTTGGATTTGAATGAGACATTTGTTGTACCATCATTTAGACAGAATTTAATTTCCATTTCAGTTTTGGACAAATTAGGTTATTCTTATTCATTTGGAAATAATAAATTTAGTCTTTTTTCAGAATTCCAATATTCTTGCGACTGGTACTTTAATTGATAACCTATATAAAGTCGACACAGTTACCTCAATTAATGAAACTTTGCATGTCGAGAAACGTGGTACAAAACGCAAAACCACAGAGAATTCCTCTATGTTATGGCACAAGCGATTAGGACACATCTCTAAACAGAGAATACAGCGTCTTGTGTCAGATAGAATTCTTGATTCACTTGACCTCACAGACTTCACAGTTTGTGTTGAGTGCATTAAAGGAAAACAGACAAATATACGTAAATTAGGTGCCAATAGGAGTTCCAGTGTCTTAGAACTGATACATACTGATATCTGCGGTCCATTTTCTACGGCTTCATGGAATGGCCAAAAGTATTTCATCACGTTCATAGACGATTACTCTCGCTATAAGTACCTATATTTAATTCATGAGAAGTCACAATCCTTGGACGTATTTAAAGCTTTCAAAGCTGAAGTTGAAAATTAACTCGACAAGAAAATTAAAGCCATTAAATCCAATCGTGGTGGTGAATACTACGATAAGTATGATGGATTTGGTGAACAACGTCCAGAACCCTTTGCCCAGTACCTAAAGGAATGTGGAATCGTTCTACAAAACACAATGCCGAGAAAACCTAGCATGAATGGTGTTGCTGAGCGACGAAACCGAACACTTAAGGACATAGTGAGGAGTATGATCAGTCATTCCTCTTTATCTGAATCACTCTGGGGAGAAGCACTTAAGACTGCAGTTTATATACTCAACAGAGTGCCCAGCAAATCAGTAGCTAAAACCCCATATGAACTATGGACAGGCAAGAAGCCTAGTATTAGGCACTTACATATTTGGGGTTGTCCAGCTGAGGCAAGGCCATACAAGCCATATGAGAAGAAACTGAACTCAAGAACACTAAGCTACTATTTTTTTGGCTACGCTGAAAGATCCAGAGGTTTCAAATTCTATGATCCCTCTAATAGGTCCTTTTTTGAGACGGGTAATGCGAGATTCCTTGAGGATATTGAGTTTGGGGAGGAAAATAAGGTGAGGGATATTATCTTTGAGGAGGAATTTGTTTCTCTTCCTACAGTTGCTATTGAAGGTAATCAGACTCCTTTACCTGACATTATTCAAGTAGCAAATCCAGAAATTCAAGACAATATTCTGCAACTCCCTATCCCACATGAGGAATTTGCTCCTGAAGAGCAACCTCAAGAGGTAGTGCCACTAAGGAGATCTACTAGGGAAAAGAGAAATGCGATTCCAGATGATTATATCATCTATCTCCTAGAACATGAGTTTGATATAGGAGTGGAAAATGATCCAATCAATTTCACTCATGCCAAACAAAGTTCAAAATCCCAACAGTGGATTGATGCCATGAAGGATAAGATAAAATCCATGAAAGACAACGATGTTTAGGAACTCGTCGAATTTCAAGCAGGAAAGAAACCTATTGGTTGTAAATGGATTTTAAAACCAAAAGGGATTCTAAAGGCAATATCGAGAGATATAAGGCTCGTCTAGTTGCCAAGAGTTTCACTCAGAAAGAAGACATTGATTATAAGAAGACTTTCTCTCTAGTTTCTTCGAAAGATTCTTTTAGAATAATTATGGCACTAGTAGCTCATTTTGATCTGGAGCTACATCAGATAGATGTAAAGATTGTGTTTCTCAATAGTAATATTGAAGACACGATTTATATGGTACAACCGGAAGACTTTGTAACCGGAGATCCAAAGTCTATAGTCTGTAAACTAAAGAAATCCATCCATGGTCTCAAACAAGCATCCCGTCAATAGTATCATAAGTTCCATCAAGTTATTTCCTTGTTCGGTTTTGAGGAAAATTTGGTAAATGGATATATTTATCACGAGTTCAGTGGGAGCAAATATGTCTTCCTGGTTTTGTATGTCGATGACATACTTTTGGTAAGCAATGATATAGGCTTATTGTACGAAACCAAGACATTTCTATCAAATAAATTTGAGATGAAAGATCTTGGGGATGCTTCTTTTGTATTAGGGATTAAAATACACCGAGATCACTCTCAGGGCATACTTGGGTTATCACAAAATAGCTATATCGAAAAGGTGCTTGATAGATTTGGCATGAGTAAATATGTCCCAGGAGATACACCCATTGCTAAGGGTGATAAATTCAATGGGTGATAAATTTAGTCTCATTCAATTCCCCAAGAATGAGTTTGAAGCTAAAGAAATGCAGAAGATTCCTTATGCATCTGCAGTAGGGAGTCTAATGTATGCTCAGGTGTGTACGCATCCGGATATAGTGTACATAATTGAGTATTAAGTGGATATTTAAGCAACTCTGGTATGGATCACTGGATAGCAGCAAAGAGAGTTTTACGTTATTTATAGAGAACAAAAGATTACATGCTCACTTATCAGAGATCTGATCATTTGGAGATCGTGGGGTATTCCGACTCCGATTATGCTGGATGCCTAGATAGTAAGAGATCCACTTCAGACTATATTTACCTACTTGCCGGAAGAGTTGTATCATGGAAGAGTGTTAAGCAGACGCTCACAGCTTCATCCACTATGGAGGCAGAGTATATAGCTTGTCATGAGGTATCAAATCAAGGAATATGGCTGCAGAATTTTATCACTAGGCTGCAAATTATCGATGGCATTGATAAGCCATTAAAGATTTATTTTGATAATAGAGCTGCTGTTTTATATTCCAATAACAACAGAAGCTCATCAAAGTCTAAGCATATAGACATTAAGTTTTTAGTTGTTAAAGAAAGAGTTTAAAGTAATTTAGTGTCTATAGAACATATCATAACTAACTCCATATTGGCAGATCCGCTCACCAAAGGTTTAACGCCTATGGTGTTTCATGAGCATACTGCCCATATGGGTGTTGTACAATTTAAAGATTTTCAGGATTAGTAGGAGTTAGATTTTACGAGTTCTCTTGTGACAGACACATTTATTATTTGATATCAATTAAGTGATGGTTTTCTTTTGTACTCTGAATTTATATTTAATTTTCTTTCTATCTGCTGATTTGCATTACGTTGCGGTTTTGCATAAAGAAAAAGACTAAGGTTGATTCGTTGGAATCATAAAGAAGGACCAAATAGAAATAGGCATGTAAGATCACTTTTCGTGTAATTTCCATACCACACATCCATACTTAATCTGTGTCATTGCGTGTATTGATTTGGTAATCATTGATGGGTTTAGTTGCCTACCTAAGTACAATGAAGGTCACTTTAGCTTTATGTTGATATACAAAATGGTGCAGATTGTCTTAAGGAGTAATTTCTTAACAAATAGTAATAAAGTGCGCACTCAAGTTTTCATTATATAATTGTCTAAAAAAAAACTTATATAGCCCAAGTGGGAGATTGTTGGGTTACTCATGTAACCTAGTATGTGGGCCATAGTTTTTTATAACAATTATATAATATTAGGGTTGTCTAATTAAGTGATCTAATTTTAGGCTCAGGAAATTACCTATAAAGTGTAGACTCTGTAATGTGTGGTTACATAATCCTAATCTAATAAGGATTGATGAGATCTTTATTGGTGACTAGTATATAAAGACATAAATATAGGGTTTTGGTCCTCAACCAAAATAGATCGTGTGCTCTTCTCCTCTACCTCCATCTATAGAAGAGTACCCATTGAGCATACATAGAGTATTCTGGCTATGGAAGACCTTCTACCCTCAGACTCTAATCAGTTAATCGTTGCTGCTTACGTGATCGCATCCTTTGCTGTCAAACTCAATGGATTCAGGTTAGTCACAGGTTCTCTCAACAAATCTTTTCCTGACAATTTGGCATGATAGATTCTTGGATTATATTTGGTTTATTAATCCATTATGCAAATCCTACAGACCTTCCTTTATTTGGCAAACCATTCTGTAGGGAAGAGACATCATCGATGCTGGCTCACAATGAAGAATAGACAATGGCAAGAAAGTCAAATCTTATTTGGCAAACCATTCCGTAGGGAAGAGACATCATCGAAGCTGGCTCACAATGAAGAATAGATAATGGCAAGAAAGTCAAATATTTTGTGATAGGTGGATCCCCAAAACTCATTCCTTCCGCCCAATAACAGCCAGATAGGTGGATACCCAGAACTAGTTCTTTCTACCCAATAACAGCCCCGAACTTATGTTTGGAAAGTACTGTTGCTCTCCTTATTGAGAATGGCAATAGATGGAACGAAAACCTAATCAAGGATCTTTTTCTCAAGATGGACTCAGATGTTCATTGCAACATTCTACTGGGTGATGGATTGTTGGATGATTGTCTCTTATGGCATTATGATAAGGCAAGAACGTACTCGATCAAAAATGGTTACAAACTAGCTCAAGCTCTAAAAAGGAAATCAACTCCTTTGTATCCTCTGCTGACATTTCGAACTGGAGGAGACGCCTTTGGCGCCTTAAGATACCAAACAATGTGAAAATTTTCTTGTGAAAAACTTGTTGGGACCTTATTCCCACTAGGTATAACTTAGCAAAATGTCATGTCCCCATTAATGTTTCTTGCCTGTGGCACATCTCGACGCCGGAAACAACAACTTCTCATGCTCTCTTATTTTGCCTAGTAGCTAAAAGTCTTTGGAATGTTCCATCATTTCTGAGCAGATTTCCCACCTCACTAGCCAGTACTTTATTGAAAATATCACATCACGTTTTACTAAGTTGAGGCATGAGGTGTTGGTTATTTTTTCTTGGCACGTATAGATCATCTGGTTCTATAGAAATTTATGGGTTCATGAACAAAAAGAAGTTCTAGTATCTTGGATTCCCCTCCAGGCTCAGACCAAACAAAGTCAATTCCAAGCCTCATCATTAGTCTCGAAGCCTCCCTCTCCACACTCTCAATCTCGTTGGCAACTTCCTTAAATTAAATGTTGAGGTTGCAATGATGAAAAAAGGAAGTTGTATGGGACTGGGCGACATTATAAGGAATCACGTAGGCGAAGTCATGATCACATTCTGCTCAAATATGAGAATTTCTTGCTCTTCTGAAGTCGCTAAAGCTTTGGCTCTGCATCTCAGTATTTCCCTCACTAAAAATACAATAATGCTTCCCTTATTGATAGAATCAGATGCACTCGATATGATAAACTAAGCAAATAACCTAATAGTGGTCTTCGTAGAGATTAAAATTATCGTGAAAGATATCCAAAACCTCCTTTGTTCTATTCCTGATAGTATTGTTAGTTTTGTTCCGTGACATGTAATAGTGCTGCCCACCACTTTGACTAAATTTGTTGTAGCCAACGATGGCGTATTTTCTTGGCCAGGAGAAACCCTCGATGGCTATTGAGTTGACCAATTTTCTAATGAAGTTTTCTCCTCTATAACTGAGTTTCCTCCACACAAAAAAAAAAATACGTTGTCAATTTTATAAGGTGGGAACAAGAATAAGTCACCACGTGAAATGAAGCTAAAGCTTTAATTTCTCACCACCGCGTCGGTTACAGCAGGGGGTGTGAACTTGTGGTTTTGAATTACACGTGGCAGACAAAGGAAGAAGGGTATACAAGAACATGATATTCTCATTACGTAGTGGTAGCATTAATGGATTAGATCAAAAACCAAATAACCCAACCCAAATAATAACAACTATTCCAATAACAAATTAAATAAATAAATACATTAAAAAAAAAGTCCAAAGAGCAATAGAATATTCTAGATACGCGGTTGCCAACATCTCCAAAATCCAGACTCAACCATGTTCTTCTAGAACTCCTAACCTTTCCCCAAAACATGTCTTTCTTTCCAAAAATCTATAAATTGGAAAACATAAAATCTGCTCCCGATCAACATATAAACAATCGAAGAATTAAATCAATTTTGGAGGGAGCAAAACAAAACAATAAGTGAAGCCTCGTTATTGAGTTGGTGATCACCACAGCGAGCGATTGATTGAAGAAGAAGATAAAGAAAGAAAGAAAGTAAGTAAAAGAAGATGTGTTTGGTGTTCGTATGCGACGAGGACGAGAGGGTGGTGTCGAGGCAAGCGGCGCCTGGGACATGTCCCTACTGCGGAGGAATGGTGCAGGCCATGGATGTCGAGTCTCAATGGAGGTTTTGCTTTCTTCCCCTCTACTGGAAAACTAGGCGCAAATTCTATTGTACCATCTGCTCAAGACGACTTGTCGTTCAGTACTGATTTCCAACTCCTCTTTACCCGATCCATACATCAAACGTCCATAGTTTCTTTTTCTTTTTTTTTTTCCCCCCCTCTTTTTTTTTTAGTTTTTCTGGGTGTATATAGATTCTATGTTGCTGTAAATTTTTTTCCTTGATGTGTGTTGTGAAGTGCAATAATTTTGGTCGATTGCTTTCTCGCTTTGATTATAAAGACTACAGATCCTTTTACAGTAATCATGATCCGTCTCTTATGTAATTTAGCTTTGAATGTTTATCCGAATGTTACACTTGACATATTTACACTCAAATCAAATGTGTTACCCTAGTTGAAAGAGGGAAACAAGTAAAAAAAAAAAAAGAAAAAAATCAGTAGCATAGAACATTTCGTTATCACTTTTTTTGCTTCTTTCTGTCAGCTTTCCAACGTGGTCTAAAGATATATAAATACTCTTACCAATGTAAAACTTGACCCAGTTAAGGAATTTTTTCCTGCAAAATATACTGCTTTAGAATTTAAGGTCCGTGTTGAGTTCGATTTCTCAATAGGAGTGAGGATCAACCAATCTAAGCATATTGCTTGCAATTGCTCAAGTTCGATCTTTCACAGGACCAAGTTCAACCTAAGCGTCATTCAGATTGTGCCAAGTATAAAAATTCATAGGTATTTTTAAAATAACGAACATAAAAACTAAAAATTCCAAGTTTCTTTTCTGAAAGCATGTATGAACATAAGCCTCTTCTTCCAAAAAGCATCACATTCACATTTCAAGTGTTGGACGAGTTTCTCTTCAAATGCTCGGAACAATCGTTTGTACTTCCCATGCAAGTACCAAAATTAGAATACAATGAGCGAGGAGAAGCGCAAAAGTGTAAGCAACTTTATTGAGTGGATAATCAGGATTAATAAGCTGAAAGGGTGATCAGATTAGCAATTACATTACTTACAGAGTTTTAGCTTTTTGAAATATGGTGATACAATGGACTTGGGGTAAGGTTTCGTAGCGAGACATGTAGGAAAATTCTCAGGTTGTTCAATCCACAGTTTGTGTGCTATGCCACCGGCCGTGAGCTTTGCCGATAAGTTCAAAATTTGGGTTTCTCCTTTCACCTCAAGGGTGACCTGAATGTTTACAGTACGTTAGTGGTGGCCACCAGTTACATTGTTTAACACATAAGCCAGCTTAATATAACTTTAAGCAGAAGATGAAAAAGAAGACAACTTAGCAAGAATACTAGACAATTAAGGCAGGGGATCAGTAAGCAAGTACTTAAGCTTTAATTAAAAAGAATTTACAAGCCCAAAGCTCCATCTAAAAATGTGTATCCAACAATAGTGTACATAAGCAATGGGAAGAGATCCATCTATGGATGGACAAAGGACAGAAAATGCCGAACTGGGATAAACAGTTCGATTATTTTACGCATAACCCTTGATTTTATTACGCAGTCTAAAGAAATCCACTTGGGGCATATTTACTAATCCATAATAGAGAGGTAAAAAAAATTAGGAAAGAAAAGGATTTCTCTTTCACTTGTTCACATTCCAATTTCAAATGAAAAGGAATTCTATCCATTCCTACGTATTGTTTCTTATTCCCCTCTATTTCCTTTCCTTTAATTCCCACTTACACACTTGTAAAAATAGCCTTGGTTCAAAATGGTGGTGTGCATGAGTGGTGAAACAAATGAAGGGAAGGGCACCATACTAGCGAAAGTTATGGGGTAAATCTCCAACTTACTAGATATTTATGCCTTGTAAAACGAAGCATAGACGTGTTATATTTTTGAGAAAATAAAACCACACACATTTTAATTAACAACTCTATCCCTCTATTATGTGGTGGATGAGAATGTGAACTTTTTTTTTTTTTTTAAGTATATGACAAAATAATAAGATGGTTTTGGCGTGTACTCTGTGACATAGCATACTACGGTCTTCGGGAAAAATTACAGGGCCCTACTTCTCAGTTTAGGAAAAACGAAAAAGTTTTGTAATTGACACAATCTTAGACCGAAAGTTACAAACAGGTAATAACATAAAAACCTTTAAAAGGCACGCGAAAGTATTCCATGTTGTATAGACATTTCAGTAACCTGAACTGAACCAATAATTGATCAGCATCAAAACAAGTAAAGTGGAATGCCATTGCCCATAATTCACCTTGTAATAAACCAAATAGACATGGCTAGAAAACTCATTAATTCTCTCTGCCTCACATTGTAAAATGCTTTAAAATTCTATTAGACAAGTACATTTTCTCGGCTTCACTATAATGAAAATCCAAGATGAACAACAAAGCAATTCATTTGGCTGAATCTAAAAACCATCAGTTGGATTAGGATCACAGTTCACAAACAATAAGTCAAATTTTTAAAGCTATCAACAATATTCAAAATAATTAAAAAATTAATACATAAATAAATAACAACCTGTCTATAAATCCAAATCCCAGATTCCAAAGGCACCAAAAATCTCACAAAAACAGAAATCAGCACAACTATACCACATCTAATAAATAAAAATTAATGGGTCAATCGGAAAAGTTCATTTTGAGGACTTATTACCTTATGCATAGAATCGATGTTTTCGGGGCTACAATACTGGAGCGTATGAGGATCATCTTTGTTGGACCAAATGGCCGATACGGAGGCATGGCAGCCCTGTGTTACCACGCTCCCTACCGGCCACGTGTCGGTCAGATCTCGACGAAGCACCACGTACTGAACCAGAACATCGGAGCTTTGGGCCTCAACGGCGTCGTCTTCGGAAGTGAGCGGAGTGGACTCGGCAGCCGAGCTAGGTTGACTCATTGAGTTTGGGCTGAGTCGACTCAGTGGCCGAGTTGAGAGCGAGCTAGGTGGGGAAAATGAAGCCCAAACTCGGGTGCTGTGGATTATTGTCGAGCGTGATTGGGAGACTGCGCAAGTGCAACGAAACGGTGCGAAGAGGGACGCGGCCATCGTATATACGTACATATATTCTTCTTGTTTGTTTACATTTTTGTAGTGACTTTCTTTTTCTTTTAAGTCATTTATTTTCTTTTTTTGGGTGTGAATTAAAAAATTACACAGATCTATAGTTAATTATTTGATTTATAATTGCTTCATTTTTTTTTTTAAATTTAAGTTAACAAGTTTTACAAAAATTAAACACAAAAAAAAACAGAAACAAAAGTAGTATAGCACTTCATTCCATTGTGGAGAGTTCAAACTTGGTCGTACAAAGTTCATGGTGAAATATGTGACAATTATTACCTATTTACAAAAAGATAAATACAATTTTCACTAGAATGAATACAATTTAGATAAAAAAAAATTGAAAAAAAGAAAGAAAAAGAAAAATATTTTGAAGCATTTGACTATTTTTCACAGAGTAGAAACAAACTTGACCGAAACCATATTTGAATTCAACAAAAACCAAATCTAATGACAATGAGTCACCTCCTTCCAGTCCAATTGTGACAAAGATTTATGGAAGAGTTGATGAAGAAGCTTGGTCATGATTCATAGATATCAGATGATTTGAACTCTTTGATTAGGATATTTAGATAAATTTAGATAAATGAGATTGCTCTAAGGGTTATTTCTTATAAAATAAAAATTAGTCTTTTACCACCGTGAGGCCATTAGTTGTAAGAATCCCTCCACAATTTGAATCAACTACCGCCAAAATATTGTGATATATATATATATATATATATATTTTTTTTTTTTCACTTTTCATAAATATTTTCCATCAATCAGATATTCTGTTCTTTTTAAAATAAAAATTTGGAAGATTTTATTTTATATTTAACATTTTCGCCATTTATTTAGTTTATACCTCCGGTTTTAGTTAATATTATCAATGTCATTCAAATTTAAAACTTTACGTAGAGTTGTAAATATAAGTTACCTGGCCGTTCGGGCCAAAATAGAAATTTGGGTTAGGCTAAGTTGGGTCATGGATGGTATCAGATTAGATCAGTCTGATATCATTTTGTAAAAATATTATTTTTTAATACTAATTATAAAAAAACGACAAAATATTTTTTTAAAAAAATTGACTACTGGGTCCGGTTGGCTCAACGACCTCATTACTTCGGCTCAGTCCAGTCCAGTGTTAGGGTCAGGCCAAGCCTGGGCCGTGAATCATGTGAGGCTAGACTCAAGCTAAATTTGTAAATCGCAGGCCAGCCGTTTAGCTTAGCCCATATTTGCATCTCTAAGATTAAACAAAATTATACCTTTTTTAGATTAATTACCATTTTTGACCATTTTATTTACTAAAAATACCCTTTTAAACATAAAAGATATATATATATATATATATAAACAAATAAGTTNATAAGTATTTTCTAAAAGTAATAAAATTTAGAATTTGTTTAATATTAAGATTTGAATCTAGATTAATTATTAAACATATAAAGTTTAAAGTTTAAAAAGACATTTTGGTAAACTTAACCCATAAAGAGTAAATTTTAACTCTGAAAATTAATATTGATAATAGCCAAAATATATAAAGGACTAAATTTTAGCTTATATTTTAAGTAAAGGTAGATTCTTTAAACATTATAGCAAAATAATCGGTATACAGTGGATATACAAAGTCTAAAAAATGATATACCTAGTATAAAAAACTATTATATTCAGTATATAAATAGATATACTAAGTATAAAAATTGATATATATATATATATATATATATATATATTATACAATCGTCTAGTGGTTATAAATTAGGGGTTAGTACTTAAGAAGATGGAGGGGAATAGGGTTCAAACCCTACACTTGGTGTTTCTCAAGGAGAATACTTTTCCACGCAAGCTACTAAATCATGGTGTAAAAATAGATATATTCGGTTAGAAAATGGATATTTATAAAAGTAAAGTATAAATAAAGGACATACACACTCTAATTTCTCAAGCTTAAAATATATATTAACCTAATAGTTAAATGTAAGATATAAAGGGTTACCTACAAAACTTGAGACCGGAAGTCCAAAAATTGAAAAATCTCAAATGTGTTGACTTTTATTTTATTTTTAAAATTCAGAGATTTATTTCAAAAAATAGCATTTAAAAAATAAAAAACATATTTATGAAAATACCATTTCTAAAAAATGTTTAGAAAAATGACTTTTCAAAAAAAAAAAGTATATTTCAAAGGTATACGGAGGTAATCAATTGGGTTACTTTGGGTAAACGATTGGGGCACTTGAGATAACTCAAATATCTACTCAATTGGTAAAAAATAGTACATTTCAAAATATTTTTGAGAATGATATTTTCTAATAAATTTGAAACTTTTAAAATACAACATTTTTCAATTTTTTGAAATTAGACCATATAAATCAAATGGGTCATTTTACATGAATCCAGGCCCATAGTCTAAAAAATTTAAAAAAATTTAGATGGGCTGAAAATTTTGAGAAATTCCAAATTTATTTAAAAAATTATCACTCTTTAATAATATTTAAAGAAAATGACCTTTTTTAAAAAACTTTGTACTTTAAAAAAGTACTCAAGATAACTAATTACTTACTTGGAGTAATTAAGAGTTACTTGAGATAACTAATCCAACTACCCCAAATAACTTAATCATTTACCTCAAGCACCTCATCAATTATGAAAAGTGATATTTTTATAAATATTCTTAGAAGGAATATGTTTCTAAATAGTTCCAGGATTTGTCCCAAAAAAAAAATATCCAGGCTTTTCCAATTTTTTAAAATTTTACCATAAAAATTCAAATTGTCTCAATCAAATTTCTCCTTATAAAAATTTTGGATCAATCCTTTTACCATTCCACTTAGATTCCTAATATTGCACGGGCTTCTTATAAAATTTCAGGCTCAAAATACCAAAAATCGAAAAAAAAAAAATCAAATGGGCTGAATTTTTTGATAAGTCCCGGATTGATTTAGAAATATACCACTTTTATTTCAAAATTGATATTTTCCAACGAGACTCGAGATAACCTATTTAGTGAAAATTACTAAATAGTTCAAGCATTTCTTCAATTAATAAAACAAATGATATTTTTTTAAATACTTTTAAACGTGTGATTTTTCTAATTAAAATCCAAAATTTTTCGAATAATTTCAAATTTTGGAATTTTTTAATTTTTTTGAAAAATTACCATTAAAAAAAATTAAAATTTCTCATAATGCCTTGGTCGAGGATACCGTAATTATTATTGTTATTATTCCCAAAGGATAAAAAGACAGTAACTATTAATCACGGTCGGGCCTGGTCCAACCCAATAACTTAGATGCTTGATGAGGATCAGCTTGACTCACTACCTCAGTATATAAATAATTCATAATCGGATAGGAATGAAATCAAACGTCCAATAGATATAATAGATAATAATATTGATAGAAAAGGTCATGTGAATAACTAAAATTTTAAGTAATTTAGAGATTATTATCAATTTAAGTTATTTTTTTATTGATAAAAAATAAATTTAAAAAAAAGTACTCTCAACATTACTTCTCTTTTACGTTTTGCATGCATTAAGAAAAACATGCTATTATTTAGGATTGTCCAAGATACTTTAGTTTGGAATAGACTGATAAGTGTGATAGGTTTGATTCATGGTTAGACCAAAGAAGCAGATCATTCCGAGATTTGGACGACAAAGAATACCACATATTATTTAAATATGGAACCATTAACTATTAAATAATATACAAAATGGACAAATTATTTGATTTCAAAGCTTTAAATAGCGAATTAAATTGTACAGGCAAATGTTAAAAAGTATAGTAGCTGAATACAGACATAATAAAATATTAAAGAATAAAATAGACAGTTCAAAATAATTAGTTGAACTTGATAAAGTTGAATATAAGATATGACATCGTAAAGTTGGATTTATTTTAAAGGAAAATTGTCGTAAAATCATGTGTTTTAATATATATATATATATATATATATAAAGTGCTCTTAAAGAGAATAATATTAATAAAAGCCAAAAAACTTCAATTACAATATATAAAACACAGAAAATTATATTTTCAAAATCCTAAAAAAAAAAAAAGACAAAAAATATATTACAAATACAACAACAACGAGAATTGTGGATTACATAATTCTCCAAAAGAATAAGATAATAAGGATCATCACTAAATAATTATTTTCACATGTTACTGAACTATGTTCTTAGTAGGTAGACTATAATCTCAATATTAAATGAGATCTACACCTAATGAAAATAAAACTAATCATCCGCACGACAGATCTAAACCTAATAAGTAAACAGAACTGAAATCCTGAAAATAAAACTAATCATCCGCACGACAGATCTAAACCTAATAAGTAAACAGAACTGAAATCCATACAGATCAAAGATCAGGGATATCAAAAATCATTCAAACGTCATATTACAACAAGGTATAAATTTGGACTTATTAAGGGGGGAAAAAAGAAGAAGGAAAAACTCCTTATCCCTAAAGCAGATCAAGGAGGAGGAGGAGGAGGAGCCGGAGAAAGAGATCAAAACACTCTTTTCTTTGGCTTATTGTGAGAGCGACGATATGAATTTTTTTTAGAAATAAAGATAATGGAATTTTTTTTAGAAATAAAGATAATGGAAGCTAGGGTTTTTTTTTTTTTTTCAAAGGCCATGTTTTAATAAATCCAACCCCAAATATGATAGAAGCCCTAGGAATATAATTTTTGTCATAAAAAGACCCAGATTCAACCTATCAAAGTACCTATCGGAGGTTATTGAATCCTTACGCCTAAATTTGTGGATTTTCAACGTGTCCTAAAAGTAAAATTTTACAGTTATGCCGTAAATTTATAAAATGATAGCAATCAACTCTAATTTATTAATGGATGTCAAATTTTGAACGAAATTGACTATTGCAGGTTGGAACTTGGATGGAAAGGAAAAAAAAAAATCCCACTAATCCCACTTTTTTTTTTTTTTTTAAAGTTGCATGTTATAAAAAAAAAGTTGTTAACTTTCGTCAATGTATCTTAAAAGGTTAAAATAATGATATAACTATTTGGCATGGCTTTTAAAAGCTGGTTTTGGATTGGGGAGCTATTTGGGTGAAATATTTTTTGGGTACTAAAGAAAGTTAAACTCGCGCGGTTTTTTAAGAAAGAGCTTCAAAAGAAATATGGAAGACTTCAATTAAATAAAGGGATAATATAATTAAAAAATTCTATGACTTTGAGTTTTTTATCCCAAAAAAAAAAATATCCGTGTATTTTCACTAATATCAAACAAAACTTTCTATTTGTGTTTTTCTATCAAATGAGTATCAAATCTCATTAAATCCATACGTATAGTTAAAATTATAGTTAAAATTGTTAGAGGTGAATGCTTGTAACTTTTGAAATCATATACATGAATTCAAAAAAAGAATTTTTATTTCTATTACTATTGGACTCTTAAGAGATTACAGATCATTTTTTGGTCTAGATGGTAGTCTTCTAACTAGTGTTGTGAAATTAATAGATAATTTTGTACCTTAATTTTGACTGTATATGTAGATTTGGTGAGATTTGATTAAAAAAAACACAAATAAAAAGTTTTAATTGATATAAATGAAAAGACGTAAGTTTTTTTTTTTTTTTTTTGGCTAAAAGACTAAATGTGTTATGATATTATNTATATTCTAAAATTAAAATTTCAAATATATCATCTAAGCAATATACTGAAAGTTATGACTTTAACTTCTTTTCTTCTAGACAGAAATAAAAGCTATCTCAAACGAGACCATAACCTTGATTTTTGACTTTTCTGCAAAAACTAACTTAGCTTTTGATTTATGTAAATTAATATATGACATTTTAAATGTCTATAAGTATGTACTATATTCAGGTTAATTAAGTAATTTTAAGATAGAAATGCTGAATCACCCTCCTTAATGAACTAAAACGTTTTGAAAAAATAATATATATTATTAGAATTGTTTTATAAGTAATTTTTTTTTAGTTTTAATTCAAAAAAAACCATGAAATTAAAAACCTCGAATAATTATTATTTAAATATTTTTAATAAAATAATGCTGTAGGGCACTTTAGGATGCCCAATACTATACAATATATTAGTTTTTATTGCAAGATAGAATCACACTTCATGTGGGATACATATAGGACTTAATGCATTAATTATGATCATTCACTAGAAAAATGACACTTCGTGTTATGCTAAACACCTTGAGGGGCTCGTAACATAATTTTTTTTTAATAATTTAATAAGGAGTATTTCAATCTTTTTAGTCGCTCAAATATACATTTGCAAATATATAAAATATTAGAGTATTAATTTGCAGAAATTAAAAATTAAGTAGTTTTTGCATAAAAGTAAAAAATTAATTACATTTTTGGGTCATTATCTCATGTTAAAAAATAATACTTAGTTACTTAAAACACAAGTCACATACCACTATTTTGAAGGACGTAATCAGTATTTTACAAACCATTAGTTGAGTTTTTTTATTTTTTATTTTAAAAAAAATCAAAATTTAAATAGTACAAACTTTCAATCAACTTAACTAAATTATTCAAAATTAATTAAAATTTTTATGTGTAACGGATAGTTAGTTGATTCAAATTATTTAACAATATTTCAAAAAGAAATTTAAAAAATTATTTAACTGAACCTTCATTGTTTGTAGGGTGTTTACAGTGTTGGCACGCACTGGATGAATATGAGACTAATTTGGAGTAAATAGTGAAGTTAAATTACATACTTTTAAACATTTATCTGTGTTGAGATAGATAATCATCGAGTGATGTTATTGTGTAATTGTATCTGTAAAATATGTATCTGATGAGTGTATAACGTTAAGTATATGATGATTGATGAGATAGCCCACGTTTATAAATGTAGAACCTGATTGTAATTTTCTTTTAGGGACAACATTGCAACTGCATGACAAGTTCGGGGAACATGCCAATATTCTTGAGAGAAAACATTCTTAACAACCACGTGGCATAAACATATAATTCTTCTATCAAAAAAATTGAAAAAAAAAAATTCAAAGAACGTTAGTTGACAAATAATATTAAGAATCTCGATTATCATACTAATTTTTACTCAAAAAATTATTGTACTAAACTTTTTAATACTGACGAACTATGAGGCAAGTGAATTGTTATTCTTTAATTCGTAAAATATAATTTGTACAGAAAGATTAGTAACTTAATTACTTACACAACGATAATTCATTTGTCACGCTAGTGGGCCATAAAATTTAGTACAATAATTGCATTTCAAGCATTGATTTTACTTGAGAACTCAAAATAGCGTTTCATTCATGTAATTTAAACACCATGAGAATGGATTTTTTTGATCCGTTACGTTCATGGTTCCATTGCCAAATTCTATGAAGACTATCCACTATAGAGTGAGTAGTTGGAGTCAGACCTATGCCCCTATCCAACAAACATAAAAAATCAGTTCTACTTTCAATATCGGACGATTTATTTGCTTCTTTTTCTTCTCCTCTCTCTAACACGGCCTTATTTATTTGTTCTTTTCCTTTTTTAAGAAACAAAGGATAGCATTTTAACATGATACTGTTTTTGAGAGTAATAAATGAATAAGGATGTATCAAAATCTAGGACATGTTTACAATTTTTTTTTAAAAAAAAGAATAAGATGAATTAAAAAATTGAGTCATTTTTTTAAAAATTTAACTACCTATACGAAACACTACCAGAATAGTGTGCTCTAAATAGATTAAAAAACACATAAATAAGGGGGAAAAAAAAAAACTTTACTAGTTCCTTTTCTCTTTCCGTCTATTATATATTAGTAAATATCGTCCCAAAGAAAAGTTCTTTCCAACAGGGTCAGGATCCAATAGGATATCAAGGTTGAAAGCACCAAGCTAAGCCACCAACCACTCCGTCCTCTCTTACCCTTCTAATATCTTCTATATCCATTTTTGTTATTATTAGAAAAAATGCAAAAAAAAAAAAACTAAAAAAATAGAAAACCAACACCTTAGTGATAGGATAGCACAATGGTCTTTCTACCCAAACGCCATCACCACCCCCCATTTTCTTTTTCTTTTTTTTTTTTTTAAAAAATCTAGTCCACATCACCTAGTCATGTCTGTCCATATCTCTTCCCATTAAAAGAAAAACTTGAAAATTAAAAAGGATCATATATCATTAATATAATTTTTTTAAAAAAGTGGGTAGAGCATACACACAACCCACCATCAGAAAAAGAAAAAAAAAAAACAAAAAGAAAAAAAAAAAGAAGGGTTTTGTTCTAATTATTATCCTCTATGTTCCTGCAGATCTGCAAGAGAGAAACAACTTCTCATCTTGAAACTATTAAGCCTTTTTCCATGCAGCTTTGACAATCCCTCATGCCCAAAACGACACGATTCATCATCATCGTCGTCGTAGTCTTCCTCCTCTTCGTCTTGGCTTTCATGTTCTTCTTTTTCCTTGTTCTCCATTGATGAGGATTGAGCTTGGTGGTGGTGGTGGTGGTGGTGGTGGTGGTGGTGCTCTTCATCCTCATTGAGGGTCAAAAGGGGCATGGATTTTGGGTTAGCCCAGCTGTAGAACGACTTCCTTGCCCACTTGGACGCAATCAGGATTCTCCTCCTCTTGTTTAACGGGTTCTCTCTCTTCTTAAGATCCATAACCGAGCTCACATCTGATAAATTCGCAAACGACTTTGATTTTCCTGAAAAGTGGTTCGATAATCCCCTCCTGCAACACGATAATATTTCAATTAATTATTTTTTTTTTTAAAAAAAAAAATCTAATTATTCAACTAATTTTCAAGATAGATATAGAAGTAATTATAAATTTCAATAATAGATCGATTCTGATAATATAAACCTCGAATATTCAATCTCAAAGAAAAAGAAATTACTTGATCGGTAGAGACTCTTCCAGAGAGTCCAAAGAGCTCAACGATCCGACCCGCAACTTGCTCTCCACCTCGTTGTCGGCGTCCACGTCTCCACCGTGAAACGACGCGCCGCCGCCGTCATCGTCGCTGTCGTCCGGAGCGCCGATCGACGACGAGCTATCGGAGGACACGTCCGCCCGACGAGGGTCCTTCGGGGCGCAGATCCCGGTGCTGCTGCTGGAGCCACCGCAGTCGTCCTCCTCCTTGAGGAACAGGCAGGAGGAGGCCATCGCGTGCTTATCCTGCGCCGCTTCCGTAACGTACGCCGGCGGAGAAACCTCGATGCTGAAGGTGGGACCCACGAAGACCTCCATCGAAATCAGTACAGCCGCCGCCGCCACCAAAAAGTTACGATTCTACCCTTCTCCGATCCGTCTCCGTCTTCTCTTGAGCTTCCAGATCAGGGGGCTTGCTGTCATCAATCGGCCCCCGACGGCGATTGAACGCACGCGCGGGAGACCTAGCAAGAATATCCAGAGTTTTTAGAGGGGGAAAGGTTGAGGCTAACGACGGGTGCGCAGGATAAGAGGCGGAGGGGGGTGTCGGATAAGTGGTCGTCGAATAGGGACAGAGAAGATGGTAGCGACTATAACGACTGCCCGTGTCCCCTTTGAGAGAGAGAGAGAGAGCGAGCTTTAAGAGAGAGAGAGAGAAAAAACAAATATGTCTTCTTAAAACGCCCGCAATATATATATATATATATACATATATACGACACGTGTATATTGTACATATTGAGAGAGCGTTCGGGTCGGGTGCGGACCGGGTGGTGGTTCGCCGGGAAGGGTAAGAGGAGTTGGCTCCTCCGGTTTAAGACAGCAACGCGGTTTGACACGTTCGTGATGACGTGGCGGAGACGATGACCAGCAAAATCCACCATTAACTTATCCTGTTTCCTTTTATCAGATCAAATCAAGGCCTTTGGACTGGTCCCCCCACCTCTTTAAGTATTTTTGTTTTTTGTTCAAATCAATTTCGGTTACCAATTTATATTTTCTTTTTATGCATGTGATACTTTATGGAGCAATTAGTCATTTTCCCCTTGAATTTATGGAGCAATCAGTTTATAATTTTTAAGACTGGACGTGAATGCGTGGGAGATGAGTTCGGAATTCTAGTTAGATGAGTTTATATAAAGTTTTATAATAAAATAAATTAAAAAAATATACTTTTAATATAAAGAGGGGCTATATTTGCACCATATTTGAAATAAAGACACCTCTTCTAATTGGTAAATGACTAAATTAGACAAATTTAGAAAAATAAATAGAATCATTCTGTGCACCTCGTACTCCCAATTCCATAATAGATTCTCGGTTGATGTTGATTGTGCCAAACACCTAAATTCATTTCTTTCCTTCTAGCTTAAATCACTAATATAAGTAAACTTTTTTTTCCACATACAAACTCTCTCCCGTTGCCCTTCTTTTTGTTTGTTCTTTGTTTTCAATTTTTCTTGATTTTATTGTTTTGCTTATAGAAGAAATAAATGCAGCAACAACCAACCATTAGTTAAAATTTAAATGCAATATAAGAGAAGAAATAGATTGAGCACATAAAAGAAAGTTCAAATCCTAACATCATTTATCAATAGGATAAATATATTTTTATACTTTGTTTTTTGACTTTCTGTTTAATTTATACTTTACGGTTTGATTATTATCAGCATCAAGTTTCAGATTTAGAATTTATAACAAATTTATACTATCTTTGTGTCAAATACTAATTTTAATTATTATGTTTACCAAAATATCCATAAAAATTATATATATATTTTTAAAGAAATCACATTTAAAACATGTATACAATTGATAAACGGTTTTATAGTTAATATTTAATTTTTGTAAGTTTTTGTATTTCTAAATCATTTTGGGTCTTATAGAAAAATGACCAAATTTTTGATCCATTTTAAGTAAATGTACATTCTTCAAATGTTGTTATAAAATAATCTATATATTATGTGTAAAATGTAATGTATCCAATATAAAAATTTATATACTCATCACATAAACTACAATTGGTATATAAGTATATATACCAAGTGTAAAAATATATGAATCTTGTCATTTAGTTATAAAAAGAGAAAAATGGACATTAACCAAAATCAAGTTAAACAAGTGGACATTCACCAAAATTTTTCATTTATTTTTTAAATATTTGTTCTTTTAGCTATTTATTTTAATTATTTTTAAATTTAAATTAAGCACTAAAATATCTATTTTTAAAGTTTCAAAGGTATTTTAGTATATTTAGTATACTCAATAGTCAAAATTAGTGTTTGACCCAAAATATTTATAAATTTGCTACAAATTTAAAATTTGGAAATCAATGTTGAAAATAACGAAAATACAATATATATATATATATATATATATATATATATATATATTGAATAAACAGTCAAAACCCAAGATATTAAAATATAATTAACCTTCATCAATTCCTATTTAAGTTTACATTTGAAGGTTGGGTTATGTTTTGGAAAATTGGTCTGAAAAAAAAAATGAAATGTAGAAGATAGTAACAGGGTTATGTTTTGGAAAACTGGTCTGAAAAAAAAATGAAATGTAGAAGATGGTAACAAAAAAAGGAAAGACAAAGTTAAATGAAAAAAAAAAGAATATGAATTTGTTTTGATAGTTAAGGAACAAAGAATATAGGAGAATAATCATCATTTTTGACACATTAGTATAGGGGAATTCATGGGCGATCTGGACAGTTTAAATTGTCAATCCACAAACTAATGCGAATGTACAGTTTAGTCAGTTCATCAAACTGTGCAGTTTGAATTGGTTGATTTAAATTGTCCAGATTGTACCTACATTTTTATGCCTGGTTTGGGTAGTTTTTGCGATTTGAAAACTTACAAAATTTGAATTAATACAATATCAACTAAGCTCATATCATAATCATATTTCATCTAAAATATAAAGTCCAAATAAAAAACCAATCATAATATAGTTAAAAGTTACAACCAAATCAAAAGTTCTAATAAACTTAAACTTTAATTACAATTTACAACCTAATCAAAATTGAAGGGAAAATTTAAAGTCTTTAATCTTAAACACATTATAATAACAAGGCTTAATGTCTAAAATATTATAAGTCTTAAGTAATATAGTCTTAAATGGGCTAAGGGTAGTCATTACTCAATTAGAATGAATGGACTTAAATTTTTAACTGTTAATATACATGTATTTAAGAAAAAAAATACACATGCAAACATACTGCTCGGTTCGGTTTAAAACCGACTGAATTTGTCAAAAATCGAGAACAAAACTAGTCAAGTCAGTTTTCACATTTTTTAATCCATAACTGGCCATTTAAGAGAAAAAACCGCATAGTTTAGTGCAGTTTAAACTGAATTGGGCAAATTCTACGAATTGACAGTTATTTTGAATACCTTTACATTGGTGTGATCTATTTTTTCAGGTAAATCTAACTATTAGATTCTATAGGTAATTGATGGATAATGTTGAAGCTTTGTGTTTGGCATGAATTTATTTTCAAATAATTCCCCTAAAATTAATTATGGTGTATATAGAAATGAGACATAGTAAAAAAAGAGAGTACAAAATAAAAATCCTTTCAAATTAAGGGTAAATATGTAATTAAATAGATATAATTTGGAAAAAGCAGATTCTATTTGTACCCTTTCTCGCATTAAAGCACCCCTTTGTCTAAATTAAAACTTGTTAATTACATATATACTTTATCTTTAAAATGACTTATTCTCGCTTGCATCTCTGTATACTTTATAATTAGTTTTTATAATTTCTTTTTGCAATAGATCTATAACCAGTTACAAAACTTCAACAAATCTTCAAGTATAAATCTCAGTTGAGTTATTTTATAAGAAATAGGGATGTTAAAGGGATAAGGTGGGACTGGTTTTGTGTTTATTATCACTATTCCTGTTATAATCTTACTATATCATTTCTGCATCGTTCACTATTTAATTTGCTGTGGGGTAATTTTAGAAAATCTCCATCGGAGATTGGTTTCCCTATTGGTATATCAGGGTCTCGTTTGGAATCGTCATTTTGAATTAATTAAACAATCTTATATTTGTCCAAATCTTTTAAAAATTTAAATACATGGAAAAAAGTTTGAAATTAAGGGTAACTTTATTGAAAATTCTAATTTAACTTAAATCCATTGGAATTATAATTTGAAAAACTAAGAAATATATTCAAATGAAGTTTTAACATGTTAGAGTTGTCAAATATAAAATATTTGATACCAAAATCATATAACATATCGTTCGTTCAAAAAGTTAATACAATCTCAAGTAACTTAAATAATATTAGTATATGACTATATATTATTAGTTTTTTATTTGAAAAAATCTAATTGAAGTATTATATAAAAAAATACAAATTAACTTATATATAATAGGGGTTGGGTCAGTATGAGATACTCAATCCCAAGCCCGTCCCGTCCTGCTAAATATTAAATGGGAAATCCTCATTTCGTGCTCCGCACTATTTATTACGGTGAAAACTTACCCCATTCAGGTTAGTGCACTACACCCACCCCATTAAGGTTAGTGCACTAGAGTGCACTACTCTATTCCATGAAATTGACATCCCTACTAAGAAATAGTGATTTTAGTGTGAAATAGTGATTTTAGTGTTAAAGATGATGATAAATATTTTAAACTTTTTTCTTTTGTAAAAAAGTATTATTTTTCTTCCTTTTCTATCTCTCTCTCTCTCTCTTTCTCCCTATCTCTCTCTTTTTTTTTCTTTATGTTGTTGTGTATAATCAATATATTTGTAGATACTTTAATTTTTCCTAACCATAAATAAGATTTAAATGGAAACTTAATAGTTTGGTTTAGATTATCTTTTTTTTTTTTTTTTCTTTTTGTTCTTTTTTTCTCAATGAACAACTTCTCCTTTCTCAGTACTACTTCTGTTACATTTTCTATTGCCACAAGAAATTTGAGGAGGAGGGGGAAGGGGAAGAAACAAACAATGAGATATAAAGAGAGTGAGAGAGAGTGCATATTAGAAGAAGGTGGGGGTTGTGTGAATCGCGCAAGGAAATGAAGAGAGAATGAATCGGGGAGGAGGAAGAAGAGCATTCATAAGGAAGATCAAATCGGGTGCACTAACAAATGTATTTATTTTTAAGTTGCCTAATTCAGTCATTTTATTAACCAATGGGGTACTTTTATTACAAACTGGGGTCCAAATATAGCTCCCATTAAAAAAAAAAAAGAGTATTTTTATATCACTTGGGGGTGTTGGGTGTATATATATAGCTCATTGAGTATAAATTTGCCCCTTATAGACAAAATAGTTCCTCATTTGTCCCTTAATGTTGACATTGTTAGAAGATTATTAATAAAAAATGACCAAATAGTCATTTTAATTTTTAAAAAGTTAAATAAAAACCCTTACCTAGATATCGATTTTTGTTGGTTGGTTATATTCACGTAGTATCAATGTCTATAGGCAACGCATTATACTCCAATTTGAAACATGTTTAGCAACACAAGTTAAACTAAGTAAACTCCTCAAATACGTGCAAGGTAATGTCTATGTAATAAACAATTTTCAAGCACAAGTTTGTGCCAAAAATCAAATACACACTAATTGAATCTTATTGCATACGACTAATAAGTATATTATTATGTGGTAGACTATATATGTTTTCTTGTTTCGTAGGTCAAATAGTTTAAAAACCGGCTAACTATATACAGCTTATCCTTTTTCATTTTTTAATAATATTATAATAATTTGTGCAAGCAAAATAATTTAAATAAAAATTCTTCGTTTTTTATTTTATTTTATTCATTTTTTTTTGGTGGGGGCAGCCCATGGCTGATAGTTGGAATCTATTTTTTATGCTTATCCACTTCCACTTCTTTTCTCCTGCCAATTACATCCTTTTTGTATCCTTATCCGCTTCATTCCAAATTGGGGTTTGTTCTACGTCCATATTTTCTTTTCCATTTTTTATATTTTTTTTCCCGCTTAATTGCGTAGGGCAAATTTGTTATATGCAATCCAATTAGTTTTGACAAATATCTAAATTAGAGTAGTTGCACGATATAAAATAGCTATTTGTGTTAAATATTTCAATTTTTAAGTTAATCTATCAAAATTTGATGACATACAAAATGACAGAAAATCTGTCTCTAAATTGCAAATA
>JXTB01000036.1:1340718-1382629 GCA_002914805.1 Parasponia andersonii
TTTTCATATATTTTATTATAATCATTGGATCACCATTAGATAGTAATCTAACTGCTAAAAAAAAATACTTACTCATAGGTAAAGAAAAAAAATACTTATTAGATTTACAATATATATATATATATATATATATATATATATTTACCTTATCTTCACTTGCTGATTTTTTCTTTCTGTTTTTTTTTTTTGGGAGGCAAGGTCCAATACGGCAATAGTTTAACAACACCACTAATGGTAATTGGATAGAGCTATAGTTTTGACTTAAATTGAACGTTATCCATGCATCTACCTAGCTAAAAAGATATGCTAGGATTCCGAATATAACACTTCCAAATTTCAATCGTCTCTACCTACCCACCAAACATAACAAGATTAGCAATATATTAAGAAAAAAAGATTTGAGGAAAAATATAAATTGAAAAATTAATGACTAACGTGATTAGCTATTTAGCTTGTTGGTAGAGCCTACAAACATGAATTTTTATTTGAATTCTAATTTATATAATCTATTATTTATTTGTCAATCACATCTCACCCCTTTTCTAACTTTGGAAATTACCTCCATGGAATCTCGCTCGCGAAAATTATTTCCCTTGTTATATTTGCCAATTTATTTTATACGTCAAATGACATCATGCATCAACTAAATTACCAATATAGGTTTATATATATATATATATATATATATATATATATATATATATATATTTCAATGGATATTTGTATATTCTCCCTTTATCGGTATTTTGCCTAAGTTGAAATCAATTTCACTACTTTTTCTAGTCTGATTCTAATTTATAAAGAAAATTAATTATTTACTTTTATTTTTCAAATTCATGTACACATTGAGTTTTAGGAATATTTTTTTTAGTAATTGTGTAATGGAATACGAATATTCTGTTTAAATTTATGGATAATTATAATCTTATTTTGTCTTATACTTTTATTTTAATTTTACTTTTTTTAATATGAAATTAAATATTTTTTAGAATTTAATTTGTAATACTCCATTTATATAAGTTTAGAACGTTTGTCATCTCTTTTTTTTTTTTTTTTAAAAAAAAAAAGTTACCTATATTATGAGTTTTTAATTTTTTAATAAAATTTAGTCATCAAATTTTGATATTACAATTTATATTAATATTCTTAATTTATTTTATTTTAACATGAATAAAATATATTTCTTGTGTGTTTAGTGTAGGATCTTGAGCTTACTTTTTTCTTTTAACGTTGAAAAAATAAAGTTTGTTACTTTTATATATTAAATTAGCTTTACCAAGAATAAACTTTATAAGGAATTAAAATTAGCTAGAATTATTCCTAAGAAAAAATTAATGATAACTAGAATATTAGGCGTCTATTTAATGGAATAGGACTAAAAAAAATGAAAACTAAACAATTCAAATGTTCATTTTTTAGCAGCTTAAAAACAGGTTGCCATTACTTGGAGTATTAAATGACCTTCTATATATAGATAAACATTAAATACAATCGATTTTTTTTTTTTCTTATAAGTACTTGATTCATTATAGCCTGATCACAATCAAATGGTCTAAAATCAAAGTATTCATTTGATGGATAAATATTAATACCCATTGAAGAAACACTCGTATTAAAATATATTTGTTCTTTCATCTTGTTTATAAATGGTGGGTAACATGAACATTATCATATTAAAATTACCGAATTATTCTTTTATATTCTCTTTCTCTATATATATATATAATGTAGCCGTTTTTGAAATTTTACTAGAAAAATAATATGGATCATGACTTATGTGGCATCTGAAATGAAAGAACTTATCACAAATAAATTTAATAATATTAGTAAATTGAGTGATAATAATTTACGTATTATATAAATTAGTATTAAAAATTTGAGAAAAGAATTGGAATAGATAGTATTATTAATTCCACAAATTTTCATTTCTCCTACCCCTTGGTGCCTTCTTCGATACACAATCAAATTATGTACATTTGTCAACTGCGTACAAATAGTAATATTTTTCATTGAAAACATATTATACCACTAAGTATTATCAGCTGTATATAATAATTTTCACCAATTTCATTTCATTAATCTAAATTTTGCTCTTCTTTTGAATTCAAATTTATATTTCTCCCAATAGATTTTGGTGTTATTATTAAATCATGTATGGCTGATGCTGGTGATATGTTTAATACTTTCATTAAAAATTTCTAACTTTTTATTGGCGTATTTTAATAGAGGTATTTTTTTAAAAAAACTAATTGCATTATACTCTATTTACGAAATTTAGCATATCCACAATATTTATGCCCAATTTTTTTCCTCCCTTATTCGAGAGTAGTTTTTTCACTTTTTAATAATTTTTTCATTTTGAACTCTTCCACGGCATTATGTAGGATATTGATTCATTGAAGCTCAATTACTTTCCAAAAATAAAATAATAAAGAAGGATGGGTAAAGGGTTAGAATTTTATTATTATAAAAACATAAATAAGGATGCTTTACGGTCTGAAACTACAAGTCCCCATTATAGTTAATCTAAGAGTGACTTTTACTTAGTATAAATCAATAAATAAAGACCTTTTTACACTATAATCCAATCCAACTCCAATTTAATAAGTTGCATTGGATTATTTGTCACATATGATCCAGTTTGGAATTTATTTGAAATCCAATTAATGAATACAAACAACTCCACTTGAAAAATAAAAATAAAAATAATAACAATAGTAATATAAAAACTTATAAAAATATTTTCTAAATCAATTTGCATTGATGTTAAATCCCCCCAATGCAAATAAAAGAAATCTAAAAAGAAATTATATCAAACACCTTCAAGCAAAAACTCCAAAAAAAAACCAAAACACAAAATACCTGCAGCTACAAAAACATAATACAGAGAATCTTCAAGCCCTAATTTCTTTTTAGGGGGGGCCACAACATACGCGGTTAACCTAGAAGTATACTCCATCAATTTATGAAATAAGGAGATACTATAGTCTATACATCATTAAAAACGTTGTAAATCAGACTATAGTATCCTTTGGTATATCCATAAATTTCTTTCCAATTTCATGACGAATTTGAATATAGATGATGTGATTCTTTTAGAAAACCACACAAAATTCACTTTATAAAATTGAAATTTGCCAGTAGAATGAATGAAAATGACACAACGAATGTACCTAAACAAAAGTATATATCTATAGATACACAAATAAATAAACAATGTTACTCAATTTAAATCCACCAATAAGCTAGAAGAATATCGGCCGGCCGCCTTGTAAGAGTTGCAATGACCAAAAACCGTCGCGTCGCCGCTAAACCCCGGGGTTTTTAAGGCTTAGAGCCACCAAATTGGTTTTTATATTTTGAATGATTAGGTCAGTTATCCTTTAAATGGAATAATTTAAGCAAAAGATGAAATGTTAAGATTTAAAAAAAAATTAAATAAATAAGTTGTCCACAACTCAATCGAATATGACCCAGATGATAATGTAATTAGCAGTCTACTATTAGAAAGACAATTTGGGCTTTCGTTTCTAATCCAAACTATACTAGAACGGACTCATGGCGAGCAACGATTGGTCATCGAGTATTCGATTTTATAGAAATTAATATTTTATTGATTAATTTAGTTGCAAAGTTGGGTGGGTCATACCCATATAAACCGTACATCCCGAATATTTCTTTATAATGATCTTAGCTGTAAGAACTAAGAAAGGCAACATGTTGTTAATTGTTGTGTAAATTCAATTCAAAGTTGCCTGTAATATATCTTTATTTATATATAGAGATTCCAAAAGCTTACCAAGATTTTTTTTTGTTTGGGATTTATAATTTATTTTAAGTGTTAGAGGACTTGGACAAGACCATTAGCACAATTTTGAAAAGAAATGGCATGGATAAAAAGTCTGGTTAAATATAGTGGACTTTGCCTTATTGGCAGACAGATATTCTAACCTAGAGTTGATAAATAAAAGTATTAAATAATATACAATTGGAAGAAATCTATTGATTGGAGGAAACTAGGTCAAGGTGAGGAGTGACCAATGGTTTAATCTCTCTTTCTCTTAGCCATTACAAGACCCATCTTATCTCTTTCAATAAACTAATTATTATTGTTATAACTACAAGTATGCATTATAATATTCAAAATTGATTAGTTATTTTGTAATTAATTAATTTTCTTGGTGGTCATGCCATGCAGAGGACTTGTTGTCCGTAGGATTGCAAAGGGTTCTTTCCTAGGGATTTGAAGCCCCTTTTGAGATCCCAAAACTAATAAAACTGTATAATATAACGATATAGTTGGCTAACAAATTATTTCTATACCGGTGGATTAATTATTATAACCTATTAAATGTTGGCATAAACAAATGGCATCAAGCATGACGCTCACGGCAGCGAAAACTTATGGTTGAATAATGAGGATATTTGTTCGGTTGATAATAATGAAATTCCTAGTTGTATTCTTTTCTTTTCTTTTCTTTTTTTGTAGTTGTTCTGAGTTTTTTTTTCCCCCTTCCCCTTATAATTTTGTTATTCTAATTAGTTAATGAATAGAGAGAGGGTACATAGATATTAAAGAGGCCATTTCTCCAAATTCCCAAGAAGTTATGCACATTCTTAATATATTCTTACTTTGTCCAAACCAATATTGTATGCTTATACAAAAAAAAAATTTACAAACAGGGCTACATTGTCCAAACCAATATTGTATGCTTTTAGAACTACATTATTCTTAATATCAATATCCTTAAAAATTGATGACCTCGTGCTTCTTTTTGGAATTTTATTACTAATTAAGCAATAGATAGATATACAAATTCGGAAATGCACTCTCTTCACTTTTAATTTTTTAGTGAAGTAAATTGACTAGAATTGTTAGCCAATTAAATTATTATTCTTCTGTGTGAAGTTGCTGTGTCATATGAGTTTGACGGTTAGGTTTCAATACATGCATATTCATGAAAATATGAATTCTAGTCGAACAAAACAATCAAAAACATTGTTGGTAGAATAGTCCAATATGAACTAGAAAGTCGGCCATAAGAGGCATATAATATATAATGGGAGATATTGGTCATAGAATTCAATCCAAATAGCCACATTAACACTTCATTTTGCCAAAATAAATACTATTACCAGATGCTTCCGAAAGATCTTAAGTATCTATTAAGATGAATCTTGTACTATATATGGCGAGACTCACTTGCGCTCCATCAAATAGAGAGTTCAGATACTTATAATACTCATCTACTAAAAAGAAAAAAGAAAAAAGAAAATAAAAATCAATTCATTCGTTAATTTGGTCTAATTTTCAAGAAAAGTATCAATATTTAGCTGAAAAATATTAAAAAAGAAAGTTATCACAGCATAATAATATCAAATTTATAAATATATATTACAAGATACTTTAATTATGATGATTTTTTATTGTCTTTTTATAAAATTTATTGTATTTGCAATTGTTTGTTTTCTGTGTTATCATATATATTAAAAGATACTTTAATTGTGATGATTTTTTAATTGTCTTTTTATTAAATTTATTGTATTTGCAAATTGTTTGTTTTTTGCCTTAGCATCACGTAAAAATGCCACTATTGGTCATGCTCAGGTAACTGTTAGTATGTAAGTTAAGTATAAAATCATAATTAAAGTCACTCAATACTTATAGAACTTATTTATTTTTGAAATAATATAGAACTTATTTAAGATGGTTGTGTTTCTGTGGTTAGTTGCTGCTAACTGCTAACATATTTGACATGTACGAAAAAGATTATGATTGGAACCCTTGCCGACATTTTTAACAGCTCAAAAGCATCCAACATTAACCATTATCTCAAATTGTCTCTAAGATTTTTTTTAGGAAAGAAAAACAATTATAAAGTTTGAAATTCAATGTACAATGAACATGGAAGATTTATGCACGAGGATATATATATATATATATATTTATCATTTTCACTGACATAATTAGCATATGGTCTTCGTTGTAATCATAATCTTTTGCATTATTATTATCTCCCACCTTTGGATGTTACAACAAAACCATCACAAGCATGGCCCTATTTTTGAGACAAACGTTAATTAGGTGGTCGAAGTCACGTTTGAAACATATAAACACACACAGTGTTCTCTTCAAATTAGTTTCTTTGCTCTATAATCATATATTAATTACGTATTATTATTATTATTATCAAAAAAAATATTAACTACGTATTAGGGCCCCTAGAGGTCTTATATATATAGTTGGAAAAATAAAAGAGCTAAAAATATAAAAAAATATTATCTGACGTGACGTTTCTTCAGTTATAAAATTTTCGTAGTGAGAAACTATTGTTAGACTCAAAAGTTATTAATTCACTAATTGAAATATATATATATATATATATATATATATATATATATATATATATATATATATATATATATATATATACACGCAGAATTTGATATCAGTTACAACTATCACTGTCAATGGTGTTTTTATCAATATAACTCTTTCATAGTTGTTTTTCTTCTTCTTTTCTGATTTTGTTTTTAGGTTGCAAACTTAGAGATGATGCTGGTACATGTAAGTAATAATTAACAAAAAAAAAAAAAGAGACATGGATAGGACTTATTTGGTGTCAGATGGATAATTTTAGGACTAGCATATTATATGGACGTGATAAGAGCCAGAAGTTGAGTATTGTTAGGACACAATAAAGAGAGAATGCATTTCATTCCAGTATTATTAGGACACAATAAAGAGAGAATACATTTCATTTCCGTTTTGCCTTTACTGAAAAGACCCTTTTACTGAAAAGACCTAGGTTGGTGGGAGCATTAAATGCACTTTTCCTCTCATTTTTCCTTCTTTATTCTTTCTTCTCTTTTCTTTTTTGTTTCTCGTCATTTCTCTCTCTCTCTCTCTCTCTCCTCCATGGCTGATGTGTTCTCTCTTTATCTCTATATTAAAACTGTGTTTGAAGATTAGTTGTTTGTTCTTCTTTTCCTCTTTTTGTCCATCTCTCTCTCTCTCTCTCTTGCTTGCATGGTTGTCGTATTTCCTTTGTCTATATCTCTTTATTCTAGCTGTGTTTGAGGTATGATTTTGAAAAGAGAAAGTGATGAAACTTTGGTTATTATATTTTAGAAAAAAAAAGGAGAAGAAAAAAACTGAGATAGATCTTTCAAGGCGAGTTTTAGCATTTTAAGGTAAAAAGTTATGTCTTTTTATTTGATGAATATTTATTTATAGTTGGTAATGAGTAAACAATATTTGAAATAGATGTAGAATATTAATCTGAGTATTGTTTGACTGAAATATTAATATTTTTATAAATGTATCTTCGTAATGATCTTTTACATGTCACAGGTCAAATTGTTCCTGCCTGATGGTCAAGAAAAGCATGACCTGTATATTAGAGGTAAAGGTTATCACAATCTTAGTTTAATATACTCTTGACCTGTAGAGGTCGAAATATTATTGACCATAATAGGACAAGTTTTGGTTGACCTATTAAGTTCAAAATCCTTGACCTTAATAGGCGAAGATGGACTTGACTTATTTGGGTCATCTAAAACTTGACCTCCATAGGACAAGTTTTGCTTTACTTATTAAGGTTAAGTTAAAACTTGACATAAATAGGTCAAGTTGCACTTGACGTTGTAGGTCCTGGTTTTCTTGACCGTAAACATCATCCGTTTTGTTTTACTTATTAAAGGCTAAATTTTGCTTGATGTATTAAAGTCAAGCTAGGCTTGAACTTAATGGGTCAAGAAACACTTGACCTACATCTATATGTTACATTATAATCCCATTTGTAGTAATTTTGACTAATTTTTTTTTTCAAACTTAAATTTTCTATAAGGATGACAAATATTAATATTTTTGTGAAGTATAATGGTGTATGAGACGAAAATTATGCTTACACTAATTGTCAAAGCATGGGTATATTGGTTCATATTAACTCATCATATGTGAGTTTATTGGAGATATTGTTCTACATTGACCTAAAGAAGAGTGAACTTGACAAGACAAAGTTTCCTCTTTGTGTTGACATAATTAAGGAGCCCATGACTATGTTACATAAAAGTCGAACTAACAATTTTAAAGTACTTCCTCATGAAATCTGTTTCTATCCTCCAAATTATAATACCTATTATCCTGATATGCCAACAAATGTAGAGCAGAATCTTGAGCCAGTTGATCTAGCAAGACATGAGAATGATAATATTGAGGTTCCTGAGATGGGAGGACATGATTATTTCACGAGGTTGTTTGTTAGTGAGTGTGGGGTGGCTTGTTTGGAAGACATCTCTGAGTTTGAGACACTTATAGTGGAAAAAGAAATCAATAATAGAGTTAATACAAGAATAATCTATAGTGCTATGAGAACCCAAGGAGTTGAGTTAAGTAACAGAGGGACTATTTCTGAAGGTGCAAATAATTATGGTACTAATTCATTTATCCTCTCTTATTCGAATGAATTGAATTTCCTTACCAAAGTTTCATCTACCATATTATGAGTTGGTACAATGTATGTGAGTAAAAAAGCATTGCAGAGGTATTTAAGTAGGTTTGCAATAGTCAGTCATTTTGAATTCAAGACTAGGACATCGAAGAAGAAAGTTTTGCATGTGGTGTGTATAGATGAGAATTACAGGTGGACTCTTCGTGCTACTAAGATTAAAGACATTAATTTGTTCCAAATCAAAAGGTATGTAGTCATTTATATAAGTAATATCTAGTATATGACCTAGGCGATGATGTTCTTGACCAGGATTAAGAACTTCTTGTCCTAGGTTCAAGGACATCTTGAGCCGATGAAGATGTTATCAACCACGGGTCAAAATGTTTTGGATCTAGGCTCAGAATATCTTAACCTCAGGTAAAGTACATCTTGACCTAGGTTAAGATGTTTATGACCGGAGTTAACAACGTCTTTACCTTAGATAAATATATTCTTGACCTCCGGTTAAGATATTCTTAGTTTCTGGTCTCGAATTGCATGATTTGTGGTGAAGAGATTCTTGACCGTAGGTCATGCAATTCTTGACCCAGGGTCATGCAATTCTTGATAAGGGGTCAACACAATATTGACCTTTAGTCAAGATGTTCATGAAGTCAAATCAAGGTGTTCTTAGTCTTTATTTAACAATTACATGATTTGTGGTCAAGATGTTTTTGATCAGGGGGCCAGATGTTCTTGACCTCCGATCAAGCAATTCATTGTTTGAGGTCAAGCACTTCCTTACGTTAGTTATACACTTCATGTTTGGGTCAAGAAAACTATAATATGTGGTCAACTGGTCGTTGACCTATACAGAGACTCTGATAAATTTATTCAATTTCCTATGAAAGATTTATAATGAATGATTTTTCTTACAATGTAATACAGATTTGATTGGAGCACACTTGCCGGGTCAATACTATGTACAAATATCACCATCATGCAAGTTCATATTTAGTTGGTGAAATGTTTAAGGATAAATTTATCGACTCCACTGAAACCGTATACAGACCAAATGATATTATGTCTATAATGCGAAAGGACCATGGTGTCTACATGGGTTATAAAAAGGCATGGAAAGTGAAAGAAAAAGCTTTGACTGCTTTGGATGGTTTTGACAAAGATGCTTATCGATTTTTTCCTCATTTAGCTTTCATGTTACATTGCTCTAGCCCTGGTTCTATTGTGGCCCTTTCGACCGATGAAAATGACGTATTTAGATACTTCTTTGTGCTTTAGCTACTTTTAGCTAGGGATGATCATATTGTCGGTCGGTGATAGTTGTCGACAGAAGTTTCTTGAAGGCCAATTTTTGTGGGACGTTGTTGAAGGCCATTAGAATTTGTAATTGTTAATTCAGAGAGTAATATATCGTGACATTTTTTCTTCACAAAATTAAAGAAACATTAATGATAGAGATCAGTTGGCAATAATCTCAGATAGATATGATGGCATAATTAATACGGTGAAGGAAATATATCCGAATGCAGAGCATGGTTATTGCATGTTGTATTTGTTGCATAATATGAAAAACTCTTTCCCTTGTGCGTCTTCAGCTCTTAATTGGAAGTTTACAAAAGCTGCTAAGGCATATATGTATGAAGAGTGACCAATTTACATGGATTTACTTGATAATGAAGACGTCGGCATCCATAGGTACCTCAATGGTGTCGGGAACAAGAAATAGGCACGTTCCCACTTTCATAGTAAAAGGTATTCCATGATGACTAACAATAATGTTGAGTCCATGAATGCCATAGACAAAAAAATGAGAGCTTCCATATCAAGAAGTTGATTGAGATGCTAATAGATAGAATGCAACAATGATTCTTTGAGAGGAAGCAAAATACTACACAAATGCAAACAGTACTTGCTAAAACTATCGAAGAACATGTAAGAGGCTTATTTAACCAGTCAACAATAATGATTATAAGTATATTATCCATAGGAGAAAAATCTTATAATTTTAATGAAGGTCAAGTTTATATTAGCACGTGGTCAAGAGCTTAATGACAAAGGGTTAAACATCACTAGTCAGTGAAGTTTATATTATTATATGGTCAAGAGCTTAATGACTGCAGGTCAAGCATCACTTGACCAGAGGTTAGTATGCTTGTTTTTCATCATTGGTCAAACCTTTCTTGACTCCAGGTCTAGATGTATTTGACTCGTGGTCAAGAGGTCCTTCACTTCAAAATTAGTATAGTCGTGTTTCAAATCTATTTATTTACTTCATTTTTATAATTTTAGGTTAAACCATCAAATGCATATGAGTTCTCGGTGGTGAGTAATGATTGTAAGTCATTCATCATAGACTTGGAGAAACAGACTTGTCAATATCATGAATTCGAATTCAATCAATTTATTTGTGTACATGGTATGGCTGTATGTGGTATTCGAGGCCTATCTATCTATAATTTTATTTCCCCATACTACAAAAAGGAGGTATAAAAAGCGACGTATACAGGGATTGTGCATCTTATAGGTTCTCTATCCAGTATTGCATTCCCCGATGAAGTGAAAAACTGGGTATGCGAACCACCTGTCGTGACAAAAATGCATGGTAGGCCAAAGAACAGTAGGATTGAATCAATTGGGGAGGACTCATTGAAGAGGCAAAAATGTTTACGTTATGGCCAATCAAGCTACAATAGGTAGACCTGTCGTAATCAAATTCCACTCTGCAATATAATTACTGAATCTGCAGATCGGTCAACTAGAAGGCGACACGAGTAGGAGCTAGCACTTTTTGTATGTGGGTCAAGTTATTTTTGACATAGAGTCAAGTTTGCTTTGACTACATATAAACACATTGTCAAAATTGTCAAGATGTTCATGACCTAAGGTCGAGTTGGCCCAGACCTAAAGTCAAGTTTTTATACAAGGGTCAAATTCTTTTTAATATGGAGTGAAGTGACGATGTATAAACACATTGTCAAGTTTGTCAAGATGTTCATGACCTAAGGTTTTGCTAAGTAGTACAAACACTAAAGACCTATCGTTTTTGCTGAGTAGTATAATGAAATTTGTATGAACTGAAATTTAATGAAAAGTTTACTTAACTCGATATTGTAATATTGTACTAAAAATTAAACAAAATTTACTTTACTCGATATTGTACTAAAAATTAAACAAAATTCACTTAATAAAAAGTCTCGCTTATCTTGGGGTCAAGGCACTCCTGGCCGTTAAGAAGTTTATGACCTAGGTCAGAACCCGTCACCTGAGGATCATGTGTCAAGGGTTAAAGAACTTGTGACCACGAGTCAAGAATAGCTTGGCCAGAGGTCTTATTGATTTTTGACCTTCGGGTAAAGCTGAGCTCGACCATGGGTTAATTGGCTCTTAACCCAAGTCAAACAGATCTTGACTCAGAGCCAAGTGCATCTTGACCAAGGTTGAGATCTTATTCACCCCTGTCAAGTGATACTTAGCCTATTCTAAACAATGAAGAGAAAGCATTACAAATAAATATATTGAATGAAAAACAAATTTTCTTACATCGGGGTTCAAAAATACTTCTTCTTGAATTTCGTCTCGTGATAGCTTCTTCTCTTTCACTGTACTCCAGTTCAATATTCTGGGGAACTTCTCCTCATCAGCCCAAATTGCATGTTTCTTAGCAAATTCAGGAAAGGATTCATATGCCCAAATTTGAATGACAATTGGAAATCCATTTATCTCATAACAAATCAAGTCTTTACCTATTTTGCATGTCACCGTAAAATTCATTGCTCTTTTTTTCATTTAATCTTTCAAGTCTGACCAAACGTAGGATCCCCAAGGATAACCATTTGACAGCATCAAGGCTGTTCACAATTCTAAAATACATGTCGGGCAACAAGGCGCTCTTCGCATTCGACAACAACCCTAGTGCAAGAAAGTATCATCTATAAGCTTAGATGCTATGGTAAACAATATCAAGTGTATCTCGCTTGATGTTCTTTTCTGAGCCGAAGTACTTGACCTTAATATCATCTATAAGCTTCATCATATTGATACTACTATCTCCATGAATTTTTAATCTAGATATAAGCACCATGTGCATCTTCATGAAAGGCACCAACATGCCACATACATCAATTTCAATGTCTTCATTATTACCCTTCTTAGAGTCCTTATAATACACTTGCCTCATTATCATGTTGTATAATATCTGCCCAGACTGTGTCAGATACGACACATCCAAAAAATGGCCGAAACATATTTGTGTAAACAACTACTTCTGTTCCTCTGTTAATTTCTTATTTATATCCGTCATCACCTCATGGACCGTTTTGTCCATATTTACCTTCCCGTTCGTTATCTGGTTCTTAAAGACATATCTCTTCCACGCCTGTAAAATAAACACAATTATATTACTGGTAGAAACTAAGAAAACTATTAAAATAAGTTTAGTTGAATATTGATTTGCACTTGAAGTCAAGAGGTACATGACTTAGGGTCAAGAGTCTCTTAACAGAACTTCAAATTAGAGTTAGATCAACGTATTCTTGATCTAAATTTAATAACTACACTCTCTTCAAGTTAAGCGACTCTTAACCTAATATACGGTCAGTAAGTTCTTGAACTCAGGGCAAGAGCTTACTGACCTAACGTAGGGTAGTCAGCAACTAGTATCAACAACCACTTGATGAGGGTCAAGAGTATCTTCATCACGACGTAGGGTGAAAATCTGCTTGACCTAGGCTCTCTTCATCGCAGGTCAAACTATTCTTCAACTTACCTAGGATCAAGCCATTCTTGACCTATGCTTATTGACCCAAAATAGGGTCATGAACTACTATCAATAACCACTTGACTAGAGTTAAAAGGATCTTGACTCTCGTCAAGATTCTTTTGATGTTGGCTAAGAAGTACTTGGCTAAGAAGTACTTGGCTAAGGTCAAAATTGTCTTAACTCGAACCAAGTGCATGTAACCAGTGAAACATCCACTCTGTAAACGACATAATCAAACCCCAAAATTTGTCAATAATGCTAATCGATACCTAAAACAAAAAATCTACACCAAGAGCTCAAACATATTACCAACAAATCTTTTAAAGGGCTTACCATGAGCTGAAATGAACTTTTCCATAGACATTTTAAAAAAAATCAAAAAATTTGAAACTTTGTGTCCTCTTTTATCAGTTTTTTGAGCTTCAAATCGGTCAATTTCTAGACTGGGGTTTTCTTCTCTTCCATACGCTTCTTCGACAGCGTTCTAGTCTGCGATGATGAAACTTTGGATGAGGATTTTGAAGAAGATTTTCTTCCCTCTGTAGAATAGATGTTGGCCATTTTCAGTGTTTTTTGGTTCGTTGATAGTAAGAAAAAACATTGAACAACTTAAAAAGAGTGAACGAACGGTTTTGGTCTTTCGATTTTGGTAGTTTTTAAATTCAGTTTTCGGCAGTTTTATCCCATCAATTTTTAGTGAACTGAGACAAAATGAGAGAGAGATGAAGAGACGAGAAGAGAGAAATGGAGAGGAAAATGGAGAGAAGAGGACAGAGAAATTGGTGTTACAGGGAAGGGAAATGTGGGGTCGGTATGGGGTCATATCAGTTAGAGTGGTGGGATTGTGTCACTTTTTGGGCTGTGTTGGCTGAGAGTCTGATAGTTCACGAGGGTATTTATGTATTTTAACTCATGTGGGCCTTAATTACTAGTCCTAAAAAACTTATTCTTAAGCATAATCTTAAAAATGTCTATTTGGCCCCAAATAAGTCCTATCTGTGTCCTTTTCTCAATAATTAACATGATTCTAAGCTACTGGGCCTGGCCTAAATGACTAGTAGTCTTTAGGTAAAAAAAAAATTAGACTAGTACCACTTTCGAGACCTGATTAATACCAATTGTTTCCTTCAAAAGATTTATTTTATTTGTTGGTTGGTTGTAGAGATGTGAGATAGATTGGGCGGCTCATTTGGCATAAGAGTGTCACTCGGTGACTTTGGGTCATGCCAAGCATGACACGAGGTGTTGAGCCATATCAGATCTTAGCTTTTGGGCACTATAGGCTAGCATGGCATGACATGACTTTAGGCATGAGCACAACATGACCTAAAAAACACGACTTTGATTATTTTAAAAAATATTTATTATTACTTTGTTTATTTATATATTCAAATTTTGTATGTCTTTTTTGTTTTTCTTATTAATAAACTCACTTTTTGTTTTTTTTATAAATAATTTTGCATTAGTAATTTTTAATTGAATATTTTCTTCTTAAACAATTGTGGATATATTACATGTTTTTGTTATTGTTTTAAATAAAAATATATTTTTTTAATTAAATATTTTTTAAAAATTCATAAAATATTAACTATCACAACAATTTAATAGATCGACCGAAATTGGGCATATACTAGCACGTTGGACTCACTATATTTGGTAAGATAAAGACCTAGTATAAGTACGAACACAACACAAGCATGACATGAGATGTGCCCATGCTTGTGAGCCATGACAATTCTAGAATTTTAAAACTTGGGTCAGCACAAATATGATGTTTTATTGGGTCGTGCCAAATACAAGACAAAGTACGAGTAAGCCTACCCTTCCCGAGTTGTAGAGGCAAGTTGCAGCCTATTTGACATATCTAGTTGGTTGTATTCGTTTAAAATTAACGATTGCAAAGAATAAATTTATTATCTAGTAGTTAACAAAACGTAAAAGATTGTTATGAACTTTGACTTTTGCTTTTAAAAAGTAATATATACTATTACCTTGTTTATTTCTAATCTTTAAAGATACAATTAAATACAAAAAACGAGTTTTTTATTTTTTATTTTTTTCCTCTTCAAAAACGACATACTTCTATTATATATGCAATCCATATTAACTTTCGCGTTGGGTTTTTAAGAATTTACTGCATCCTGTTGAGTAACAAAACACAGATTTTAGTTATTAAAAGAAAAATTCAAACTACAACTTTTTATTTGTAATAATATACCTTAATTCTCTAAAGTCTATGGCTATGATAACTGACATTCATAGTGAATTGATATAATTTAGTGATATTGGAAATCTTCTATTCCTTTAAGCGAGTGGCTGAGAATTTTTGATTCCGTGTTGTCACCTCTCATAGGATTCTCAGTCATCTAGATCTAAGTCACTCCCCATCAATTATTCCCCTTATTATTATTATTTCATCTTAATTTCTCTTTTTAGTTTCCTTAACACTTTCGAAGCCACTCCTTATGTTTTAGTTTTATCACTTAACCCCGAAACATACCAACTAAAAAGTATACTACGTGAACTAAGATTGTCACAAATTCACGATAATAGTAATAATAATAATAATAAAAGATGACATTCATTTTCTTTTCTTCTCTCTTTTTTTTTAAAAAAAAAAAATATTTATTTGTTTTTCTTGTGTTCTAAAAATATCTCGTAAAGTAAACGTAAGAACGTCAAATCATAGCCGGACGAGGACAAAAACCGATTCCTATAAAATGATATATTGTCCCGAGAGAGAGAGATTGGTCTCTTGTGGAGGCCGAGGCTGAGGCTGAGAGACCTTGAAACTACTTTAGTTGAAGTAAAATTCCCAGTGACATAAACAAAATATAATCTAAGACGTGTACTTATAGTTATAAAGCACTATCATTTTATTAAAGTAATTCGAAATTTAAAAAAAAACTATTGGCCCATTATATAAACGTAATTCGAAATGGAAAAACGTATCCAATAGTTCAAAAACATTCTACTCGTTTGATATTGTTCTCAAGTCCTGTTATAGATACCAATGCTATGCACTAGTTTATATACTTTGATAACACAGAATTACGAATGTTTTCAAAATTTTGGTATGGAAATTGGTGTTCCGAACATTGTTAGTTTCTATCAAATAAAAAATCTCTGCCACATTTGCTCTTTAGAATTTTTCTATAATTATTCACATCAAAATAAAACATAACTTTCTTTTTATATATATAAAAAAAAGAATATAGAGAAAAAAGCAACAATGAATTATTATCGAGACTAAAGAAAAAGAATAACATGAATGAATGTAGAAAAACAAGAAGCATGAAATCACCAGCCCCCGCCGTATAGTGCCATATATATATATTGCTTCCCAAAGGATGAGCAACCCCTAAGTCAAATCAATTGTGCCGAAGATAAGAGGGCGGCGTTCATTGTAATCAAAAAAGATATTATGACGCAATACAGTTCACACACTTCTATGTATCCATAGATATGTAATAAAGGATGGATATAGTTACTATGAAAAGGATAATGATAGTTTCCAACAAACAAGTCAACATAGGCTCCTGCGAGCCTGTAATCGAGCCCCCATACACAGATTTTTAACCAGAATGGGATCTGAATCTCTATTGGTGGTACGCTTTTATTTCGATTATATCGATATATAAATGTCATGTAAGAAGAATCTGAATAAAATCAAATGTTCCAAAAGTATATCGTCATACCTTACCACCAAATAGTTCCCGGTATGAAAGAAACTTGCTCTTCTTTCTTTTTGAAAAGAGAGAGAAAACTAGAATTTAATTACTTGGAAGAGGACTTGCATAACTTAAAGCATAGCTAAGTACAATAGCTGGCCATGTCCCATTTGATCTGACCACTAGCATGGTTTTGTCACACTCACATATCTACTAACATGAACACACACATGATGTTTTGGTACACCTCACACTAATATAGGGTAATAAGACTCGGTTGTAATCTACTTATCTGTGGTATTTGGCACTTATAATGTCTGCCCCTTAACATTGATCATGCATAAAAAACACGCTAAAGGCCTTTTCTTTTTCTTTTTCTTTTTTTTAGACACTCTCAAGGGGGGTGAACACATTGCCAACTTCATTTCTATTTTCTGCTTAAAACTGGTAGAACACATGAATTGGCTTAACACGGAAATCTAGCCAGATAATCCCACATCTTCGAAATACAATACACAAACACAAACACAAACATAAATTAGCAAGGGCAAGATTATAAACCAAAAGATAATGATAAAAGCCAGTCTCACCAAGCGTTCAAAGTTAAAAAGAGCTCTCTCTTCAAAGAAATTAAGAGAGCAAAATTATCAATATATGGTAAAAAGGAATAAATAGATAAAAGAAAGAAAGCATATCATTTTATAATCGCAAAAGTAAGAACTACAAAATCAATAGATAATTTATTGTCGGACATGATCTCAATAACAAAAGGCTTCAATACACTTGCAAAGTTCAGAACAATGTAAGCCATTTGGTAACACTACGACATGAAGGCCCCTGACAATCTATACTCTTTTTTTCCAATTTCTGACAAGTAATTTAAATCCAACAGCAGCTATACCTCTAGTGCACTTAATATCAAAGAACTTTACATGAATTCTACCAAACTATAATGCTTTTCCCGCTGCCTAGCAACTGAATCAATGAGTCTAGAAGTAAGAAAAGTCGATAGCTATACCTGAATATATTATCTATGAATTGAGGGTCGTAAACTTGTGATGGTTTATGTATCAAATACAGAGAGACCCCGCATGAGTTTGCACGATTCTCGAGACAATCGGACTTGAACTTCATGACATTCATCGGAGTAACAAAATTTCCATCTCAGGGAAACCTCAGAGAATGGATAGTGACATTCAGTGAACTTTCTGGCCAAGTTTCTAAAATAAATAGAAGATCATTTATACGCCTCCCTGAGGGTACTAGTATATACAAAATGAAAGGCTAATCATTCAGAGAAGACGATGGCTCTGGCATGTGGTTTCCTCGAGAACCATAAAGTCACATAACTGCAGAGGCAGTTCGTCGATGATCTGCTGGCACTCCATTACTGAATTTCCCACTTGGTGATCTACCTTTGAAGCTGTTGTATCTCGCTGGCCTGGGCTGATAGAGAGACATTATCATTTTTTCCAAGGTTTGCACTGAATATTTAGCATACTTGCTGGAACTTGCATCTTGTTCAACCAAGGGCCCGTAATTCTGCATGTAACTTCGATAAACAGGTACAACTGCCTGCACTATAAGCTGGCATGTCTTCTCCCTCAGATCTTTGTCCGTGATGACCCAATTTGACTGCTTCTTGTACATCTCATCAAAGGATTCATTGAACGTTTTCAGCCTTTTCTTGACGAGATCACGAGCAGTGGCACGCCCACCAGAGAACAAAATCAGGCCCTCTCTACTTAAATGACCAGGTAGCTTTCCCCAGCTATCCCTTAAAAAGACTGCAGCGTAATAGTCCTTGCATTGTTCATGCTCTCTTAACCAAGGATCGCCCAAAAGATTCCCAAGCTTAGTTCCCTTGAGTTGCTTGAACAAAAGCCAGCGATTGTTCATTGCAAACAGGTTCGACAGGGTGGTATCTTCATAAGCCTTCAACCATGTGTCCATATTTAGCTCAATGGCTTTAATTATGTTCAAAACCTCATTGATAAGGAGCGTCTCTTGAAACTTCTCATGCTTCCAATTTCGATGAATGACAAGAACCTGGGTTAGGATTGGCTTATAATCATCCCCTAGCAGCTTATTACAGTAATCAATGATGAAACTCACCAATTTTGGTACACTTCCATCTTGAGGAGGTGGAATCTGCTTTTGTAACTCCACCTGAACCAGAAGCTCCCAGAAAATTTCAGCCACTCCATCAATTACCCTCTTGATGAGATCCCTTGTCAGGTTCTGAATTTCAATGCATGCTGCTCCACCAAAAAGCCGGTTAAAGTCCAGTCTCAATTTGTTCAAAGAAGCAAATATATCCAACAACTTCAGAAGCTTTATGGGATCTTTCTTACTTTCTGTAACTGTCTTCCCAAATTGAAGAAATGCAAGAATCCCAGCCTGAGCAGCAATCTTTGAGAAACAGCTCATCCAAACATCAACTCCGATCCTATCAAAAACATCATTACAGAGCTTATACTCTGCCTCAAACAAGTGTTTCACTGCAAATTCCAAATGCTTACCCCACTGTGCTATATAACCCTCTATGCTTTGCACATCATTAAATTCTGAAATGGACATGTCAAGATAATCTAGATTAAGAGCCTGCAAACTTGCCCTTACATTCAAACTGCGAACTTCAACATAAATAGATATGCATTTCTCAAGCCTACCATTAGCAATCAACCTCCATAGAATGGCCTGCAACTTATGGATAACAGAAACAGGCAATGGTGAAGGTGCAATGCAGGCTTGCTCCCCAGACGATGACGACATCGGAAGTGGCACACTGTGTTCTGTGAGGAGACGCCAGAATTCATTTTCTAATTTGTCCAATGCTGCTTCTAGAAGCCCACCATCCAGCCGCGCCTTTCCCTTGGCAGTTTCGAATTCTCTGAGATTTTTCAACGACTTCTTCAGATTTGAAAGGTAACCGCTGTCCGCAAGCGCATTATCCTCCATGTACTCCACTATATCATCCAACCACTGAATTGCCAATCCACAATTGTCACTCAAAAACCTCAAAGCCTCTTCCAAACGTTTCAACACCGACAAGTAACCAGGAAGATCATTACGAGGGTCGGACAACAACGACTTCTCAAGCCCATGAACGGCATCAAAAACCTTAAGCACAGCCGCAGCTGGCCCAACCGCACGGTTAATGTGACCACCTACGGCAACAAGGGCATCCTTATCAGCACGAATTGGTCGTACTGCGGCTTGAAGGACAGGCAATCTGTGGTCGATCTCTTCCAATCTGGGTCCTGTTTTCTCTAGAGCTAACCCTAGGGCCTTTGATTTCTCTAAGCTCACCCTCAATGACTTGGTTGCAGCTCTCAATTTCTCAATGCCATCGATACTCACCGGGGAAGCCATTTAAAATCCCAACCAAAGCAAACCCTTTAACTCTAATGGTCAAAGCTTCAAACACACCCCGACTAAACTCAAGGAACTAAAAACCAAACAAAATCCAAAGTTGGGTTTCTAATCTTCTTCTTAAAATCAATTTCCCTAGGAATCATCGAAAGGAAAGTCCAAACCAACCAGGAAAAATTCAGAGAAAACACAAACCTGATTAAGCAGTCTTCACCAACCCAAAACCAACACTGAAAAATGTCACTAAACCAGAAGTAGCGAAAACCCAATTCAGCAAAAGGTTCAAGAAAACGACCCAGATTTCAATCGGAGCAAGAAAACGCGAGAAAATGAGAGACAAAAACTCACTGGGAAAATTGGGCAGAAAGCGAAGTTGAATCCAACTGGGATTTTTCCAGGATCGGATTCTGAATCAGCTTTGGAGATTCTGTAAAACCCTAATGAGAGAGAGTAATGGAGAAGAGAGCGGACATGAGAGAATAATAATAGCTTTTACCGACACATTTTTTTTGCTTTCCTTTTGCAATTTCCGACGAGTCGTGCCAAGCCAAACAAAACCAAAGTGCATGACAGTAAGGCACCAGAAGGAACCTCTCACTCAAGCCACCCCCTCTTCTCTTTTCTTACCTTCTCTCTCTCTCTCTCTCTCTCTCTCCCTCACACATATCTAGTAAAAACTCTATGAGTCTTTATTATTACTGGTCTTCTATTTTACTTCTCAAATATCACCTCTTTTGTCTGGTTCCCATTTCTTAACCTAGAAATTACTTGCAGACAACAAGAATCTGAAAAGAATAAAAAATATAATATATATATATGCAAAAATTATTGTACAAGTATTTATAAAGAGAATTATTGCTTGGAATGCATTTTACATATATGTTTATTTAGTAGTATAGTTTATATTGTTTTGCACATGGGTTGAGTCTAGACTTTTAGAGTATGTAGTAGTTTACTTGGAGAAAAAGTATTAAATTTTCCAGGCAAAATTTAAAAAAAAGGTGTTAAATTGTTTTTATATTTTTGCAGAGAAAAATATTGTCTGGAATGCATGTTTGTTAGTATTTATTATTATTATTTTTTTGCTAGAGATGTTTATTAATATTTATTTATTAAAGTTGTCTATTCTTTCTCCACATGGTCATGGGCATCATGGTTTGAGTGCTCTCTCTTGGTTTTTCTCCTAACACTTTCAACTACGAAGGGAGATTTTTTTTTTTTTTTTTTTAAAGAAAAAAGGTTTTTCTCCTAACCCTTTCAACTACGAAAGGAGTCTTTTTTCTTTCCCAAGAAAAAAGGATAAATTACACTTTAAAAAAAATGGTCAATTAATCTCTCTCTCTCTGACCCCAAGTGATCGTTGTTACTATTTTATGTGCTAATAGATATGATTGATAATGTGTGTTTCTAAAGGTTAGATCATATCAAGATTGTGTGAAAATAAATTTATCCAAAATTTAATCATTTATGAACATCTATTTTGCGTATTTGGACTTCTTTTATGGGTTTTTTTTTTGAATTTCTATATGTTAATAACTCAATAACATTAAATATTAGTCTTGACAAGCAAATGTTATTGGGTCATATATTTTTGTTTTAGCATATAATTATATATTGTTCATAAGACAGTATGAGATTAACATTTCTGTAAATATTTATAAAACATAATGTATCATCAAAGTATCAACTAGTTGAGCTGTTATGTGTTTTCGTTAAAATTAAACAAAGTCATATTATATGTTTATTGGTCAACTGAATAGAGTCGTTGAGTTGTTGTTCTATTTGCGCTTAATTATGTAATAATGAGATCCATTGTTCATTTCACACTCAGGCTTGCAATGAAAATTATTTATGATTGCAATTTCATTAGAAAGGTTAAAGAAGATTCCCAAGTGGGATCCGAAAGTACTTGAGATACTTGTCCCGTCCATTATAAAGATAACACACAGAAAATTCCTCAAGTTATATGGCATCCTTCTCAAAATTACGGTGATATTCCGTGGAACAAAATCATTTGCTCTAACACACTTTGGAATTTGAAAACTTTACACAAAAGCCGTCTATTAGTCGACTAAAGAATCTTTACATGTTAACAATAGCTATATGTTCCATAAAAAATTAAATTGCAAGATAATTTAAATGTACAATTTATATATATAACTGATATGATTTGAGTTCAGCAATTTAATGAAATATATCAATCACAAACAAAACCAGTTATTAATTTTGGCAAAGTACTTACTTTTAAGAGTAACCATAGCAAATGTCCTTTTTGTACATTTTATTTTGGTAAATATTCGTTTTTCCAACTTACAATTACATAGCTGCGTAAAATAGTTTTTACATTGGGTATATTTGATATATTGGTTCTGATTTATATCTTAAATATATCAGTTTTTAAATCGAGCAAATCAATTTTTACAATGGGTTTATCCACTGATATACTCGATTATTTACTAAAAATTTTTATAAAACTGAACATTTGTTTAAAATCCACTAAAATTTAGCCATTTTTTCATAAAGGTCTAAATTTAAATCAAACTAAGTCCAAACAAAACTAGTCATCATAGTTAGCAAACTACAAGACAGGAGCTAAACAGCTAAAAATACAGACGCGTACAAACAGCTTAGAATATAGACTCATATAGTTAAAAAATACGTATGCGTGTATACTACAGGTATCATATAATGAATTAAAAAATAAAAAATAAAAATAAAAAGGCATCAGACTTAAATTTGATTGGGTTCATCTAGTTTGCCCGTTGGGAATGAACACTAGTATATGCAAGACAGTTGGAAGGTTGGGCCTCGTAACCATAAAGCTGGCCCACTTTCTGCTGAAAGCCCTGATGCCGACTGTGAGTCTCTGACTATGGCCTAACATATGGTGAAGCTTTGGTAGTACACATGAATGTTAGTAATAATTAATCATTCTTCATTCACCAAAACCCGAGACCGTGACGCTATAAACAGACAGGAGCTGAGATTTTTTCAAAACAAATCGGTGAATTGTCATTGTTGGCGTGGATTTTGATAAGTGAATTCAAAATTCAGATTTGATACGTGTAATCTGTAAAACTTTGTAAAAGAATATAGATCAGACTTTTTACTAGTTAATAACGTGGTGCGGGTGTAATATCTACCAAATTTCTACCACAAAAATAGATTATGATGTATTCAATAAAGTATTCTAAGGAATAATAAATGATCAACAAATGAATAGTAAAAGGAGAAGAAAAGATAAAGAAACAAATAAGATTTTAGAGATTTGCGACGGTTTATCTTTTTTAGGTGATTATAAAACTATTTATATTAGTTTTGTGGTCCTCTATAAGTTAAAGTTGATGTCCACATATCCCTAAAAAAACAGAAAAAAGTCTCATCTACTTGTTTGTACGGACAAGCGTACGTGATTGGGCAAAGTGTTGGTCTCTCTACAACTTGTATCGTCCTTACCCCATTCCTTAGTCGGGCTATAAAAATAAACAAAAATATAACATAAATCCATTAACTTTTTCACTATATACTTTCTTTACGCTTATAAAATTTGGCTATTGACAATATTTTCTCAAATGTTCAGTATTCCATAAGTAGGGTAAGTTATTGCCTATAAATCTTAGAGCTTATAAGTCCTTAGTCAGACAATCTCAGAGACCAAGTAAGGCCCTTCCCACTTTGGTTTGAGCGCACTCGTTCCAAGCTCGGTCGTATTCAGGAATGCACGCTTGAGCTCTAGTTTTCTGACTTTAAATATTCATGCTCGGACCTTGGAATTGTAATACTGAATAATAACATGTTTGTGGGTTGTCATTCTCATAAGAGGCTATTCTCTTTTTTCCTTGACTAGGTCAAGATTTGCTCACAGACCTTCTTCATTCTCTAGGTTGTTGGAATTGACCTAACACTTAGGAAAAATCATACATGCATGAAAACTATTGAAAACACATGATTACATCATGAACACAGCAGAAAAGCTAGTAGATTCATGTTTAAAAATTTTTCATGAAAATAATTTTCATAAACATAGTGGATTTAGGTAAATTAAATCTAGATGTATAAACCCTAGAGATAAGATTTAAGTTTACCTTTTGTAGCATACTACTCCTTGATCTCCTTATTGATTGTGATCAAATCTCTAACTTTAGATTTTCTTGTCAATACTTTTGCTCTTGGTTGTGAGTACCAAGTTGAATCGTTCGTTAGAGAACTATCAAGAACTCTTTCATGATTTTCTAGTCACAGTTATTTGAGATGAGCACATGAAATTGTTAGAAAATTATTTTCTTCTTTCTGGGATGTGTATGGCCCAATTACACAATGACTCTAGTGTTGGGATATTTGCTCTAAAAAGTATATTTCTAATTTTACTCTTTCAGTATAAACAACTTTTTCTTATATGCAATTATGATATTTACTAGATTAAACTATCTCAGTTGAATAGTTTATTTATCTGAAAAAGATTTCATGACTTTATTTGTATATAAAGAAACAAACATGATTAAGTATTAATTATGGGGAGACTTGTTTCTTTATCTAATTCTAAATTAACCAATTCGCAATTTGTAAATAAAAATGGAATATTTTACTTACTAAAGATTATAGTTTTTGTCTATCTCTATGGGAATATGTCTCAAATCATTGAAGTGTCTGACTTCGGAAAGAAATATAGTACAATATAAATAAGTTATATATATTTAACTGGACCCAGTAATATAAAGAATTAGAATACCGTAACTCAATTTTTAATATTATTGCAAACTAGCTCTTAGTATGTAGATCTTAATCCTTGATGTTCGACTGGACTTGCTTTCATGGGTTGTAGCCTTTTAATTTGTTAAAAGACTAACCTCTGTGAAATTAGAGGTGAATCCTGTATTAGAGGTTATGACTTATGAATTGATGTGAATACTAAATAGTTGAGGACATTAAGCATTGATGCCACTTTAGGATCTTTCAAAATTTACGAAATAATTAAATCTAAGATCTTAGTATTTACTTTGTGAATTGGTTGATGATTTGTCTAAATTTTCATTGAGAACAAAATTATGGACAATATTATTCCTTGATAGAAAGATAGTAACTTAAAGGTAAATATGTATTGGAAGAGTATTATGGTAATTTCACCTATCTAACTACGGTATTGTATAAGAATTTTACATGTATACGAATATGTTAGATAGATAGGTTAATCAAGGCTGGTTGATTAAATCTCTATAAAATGCATGACATTTAATCTAAGAATGCAATATTGGGCCTTTAATGGAGTGTCCCTTTTATTAATAGTATTTATATAAATACCATAATAAGAATTATTATGTATTTATCATACTATTAGAGCTTAGATTATTTGGATCCATTAAGTCCCTTGTCTAGCTCAACAAAGCTCATTAATTAGTTGGTGGTATTTATGAAATTAATTTTATGAAACTGTGTGAAATAATAATTCTACATTGAAGCTGGTATTTTTATAAATAAGTTACATGAGTTGGATATATTTATAAAAATACACCCGAAGCCCAAATTGGAGAATAAGCTCAATCCTAGTTGGATTGGAATTAGTAGTGTTGGGCCACATATATATAAGACACATAAGAGAAAAAACTACTTAGCCTTAACACTAATGCCATACACATAAGACAGAGAGAAAGAAAGAGTTACACATATAGCTCAATAAAAGTGAGGGAAAAAAAGTTTCCTGCAACCTCATGTTCATATATCATGTCCCAGTGTTCCAAAAGATCAAGAGGGTGTCCTTGATTGTTCTCCAATGAAGGATTCAACTTGGTGCCTACTCGCCTCATCAACTAAGAATAATAGCATAGACAAGAAGATATAGGGTTAGAGATTTGATCACCATCAATAAGAAAATCAAGAAGAAGCACATTACAAAAGGTAAACCCTAATCTCATCTCTAAGATTTATGCATCTAGATTTGATTTATGTTATACATGATCTTGTATATGATATATGCATGTTCTATGGTTATGAAAACTGTTTTTATGTAAAAGTTTTAAAACTTAAATCCGCTAATTTTTCCGCTGCATGCATGATATGATCATGTGTTTTCCATAGTTTTCATGTATGTATGATTTTTCCTAAGTAGGTTAATTTCCAACATCTAGTTCACTGTGCTTAGTTAAATTTCAATGCCTCTCTCTCTCTCTCTGTGGTGTTTAGCACCAGGCTAGGGTAGTACAATTTTTCCTCTCATATTCCTTATACATATGAGGCTCAAAATTGGTAATCCTAGTCTAATTAGGATTAGGCTTGTTCTCTAATTTAGGTTTTGGGTGTATTTTTTATAAATGTCCAATCTATGTAACTTATTTATAAAAATACTAACTTTTGTGTGAAATTATTATTTTATATAGCTTCATAAAACTAATTTCACAAATACTACTAACCAATTAATGAGCTTTATGGAGCTAGACAAGAGACTTAATAGATTCAAATAATCTAAGCTCCAATAGTATGATAAATATATAATAACTCTTATTTATATAAATACCATTAGTAAAAGGGACACTCCATAGTCTCCATTAAAAGCCTAATACTACACTCTTAGATTAAATATCATGTGTTTTATAGAGATTTAATTACCTAGCCTTGATTAATCGATCCGTCTAGCATATTCTATACCACATGTAATATATATATATATATATATATATATATATATATATATATATATATACAACGCCATAATTGAATAAGTAAAATTACCGCAATACCCCTCTAACACATATTTACCTTAAAGTTACCATATTTCTATCAAGGAATAATGTTGTCAATAATTTTGTTTTCAATGACCATTTAGACAAAATTATCAACCATTCACATAGTGAATAGTAAGATCTTAGATTTAATTATTTCATGAATCTTGAAAGACTCTAAAGTGGTATTAATGTATAGTGTCCTTAACTATTCGGTATTCCTGTCAATTCATAAGTCATAACATCCATTATACCAGAGTTTGTCTCGAATTTTCAGAAACTAGTCTTTTAACAAATCAAAAAGTTACAAACCATGAAATTAAGTCCAGTCAAACATCAAGAATTAAGTTCTACTTACTAAGAGCTAGTTTTTGGTAATATTAAGAATTAAGTTACAGTATTTTAATTCTTTATATTACCTAATCCAGTTCAATACACATAACTTATTAATATTGTATTAGTATTTCTATCAGAAGTCAGATACTTCAATAATTTAAGACATATTATTCCTGTTGAGATAGAGAAATACTACAATCTTTAGTAAATAAAGTATTCTATCTTTATTTACAAATTGTAAACTAGTTAATTTAGACTCAGATAAAGAAACAAATTTATCCATAATTAACGCTTAATCATTTTTATTTCTTTATACATAAATAAAGTCATGAAATATTTTTCAGACAAATAAACTATTCAACTAAGACTATTTAATCTAGTAAATGTAAAAATTGTATATAAGAGAAAGTTATTTACACTAAAAGAATAAAATTGAAAATCTGCCTTTTAGGACAAATATCCCAGCACAAGTTGCCTTCTTCGGGATTTTGATCCTTATATGCTTTGACCTTGTAACTCGATATGCCGACCTTAATAGGTATAATCGCATTCGTGCCAAACACTAAGGATAATGGCATCTCTCTAGTTGTGACCTTTTTAGTTGTCCTATGAGCCTATAGCACACCGAGCAGTTCATCAGCCCAAGCTCCCTTTAACCTCTCTAGTCTTTTCTTTAAGTTTTCTTTGATCATCTTGTTGGCTATTTTAACTTGGCCGTTCGACTGAGGGTAATTTAGGGAAGAGAATAGCTTATGGATCCCCTAACTTAGGCAAAATTGCCTAAGCCTTGGTTTTTCAAATTGCCTGCCATTGTCAGTTAATATTGATTGGGGAAGTCTGAACAAGCAAATGATATTTTTGAAGATAAAGTTTGTGCAATTTACTTCAGTAATCTTTGCTGGTGGTTTGATCTCAGCCTACTTAGTGAAGTAGTCAATGGCAATAATTGCAAACTTTACTAATGCTCGGGCAGTAAGCAAAGGTCTGGTCAAGTTTATCTCCTATTTGGTGAATAGCCAAGGATTAATGATCAGCGATATGGGTTCTGGGTGCTCTTTGAATAGTGGGCAAAGTGCTGACACTTGTCTCATCTTTCCATTATTTCTCTTGATTCTTTTGTCACAGTTTTCTAATAGAACCCTTGCCTTAGAACCTGAGTAAGCGACCTCAGTCCTTAGTGATTTCTACACTTTCCTTCTTGTATTTCTTTCAATACATATTTGGCTTCTTCAAGTTGGAGACTCCTCAATTATGGAGCTGCATAGCCTCTCCTATAAAGCTTGTCTCCTATGATGGTGTATCGATTAGTTTGGTACTTGATCTTCTGAGCTTCATTTTTATCATCAAGTAGCCTACTAGTTTCCAAATAATCATAGATTAGATCTATCTAGGAAAAGACCTGGTCTATGTACATGTTCTTCTTATATTCTTGGGTGTTGGGCTCGAACAACGTATCGATCGGGATCTATCCAAGAGAGTTATCAACGAGCCTTGAGGTGAGTCATGTGAGGTTGTTAGCCTCAGTGTTCTCAGCTCTTGATACTCTAGAAATTTTGTACTAAGTCATCACTCCTAAACATTCTTCCGCCTTTACGAGATATTTGACCATATTTTCTTCCTTAGCTTGGTATTCCTTTTTTATCTGGTTTTCGATCAACTGAGAGTCACTAAAGATTTTGACGCATTCCACCCAAAGTTCGTTAGCTAATTTTAGGCCAGTAATCAATGCTTTATACTCAACTTCATAATATGAGGCGTTGAATTCAAGCCTTAAGGTATATCTAATCTTCTCTCCTTATGGGCTGATGAGGATCAAGCCCACTCCACTCTCATTTGAACAAGATGATTTGTCCACATATAATTGCCAGAAAAATTAGTCAGATGGCTTCTCCAATGTCCTCTTTGGTGCTTTGTAGGTGGTCTCCTTGTTATAGGGAGGCTTTACCACGTCGGTGAGATAAGTGAGATCGGCCACAAAGTCAACCAACACGTGTCCCTTGATGGTGGTTTTTGGGACAAACTCAATCTTAAATTCACCGAGCTTGACAACCCACTTTGTCAAGTGGCTAGAAACATCACTTTAATTGTATGTACCTGAAAGTAAAGTCAGAGTTTCCTAGCAACTATTATCAGAGCAAGACCCAGTTTTTGAATTTTTGGGTATCGAGTCTCGACGTTGAGAAGGGATTTGATAACATAGTCTATTGGTACTTTTTTTCCCCTCATCCCTGACAAGAACTCCACTGACTGTGTTTTTTGATATTATCAGGTTTAAGATGAGGGTTTTCCCAAGAATAGGCTTGCCTAGAGTTAGAATTACTAACAAACAGGCCTTGATTTCTTGGAAAGCCTTCTCACACTATTCTGTCCATACCAGGTGTTTCCCCATTTTTAATACTTAGAAGAATGGTCGGCATTTGTTTGTCAAGCTGGCTATAAACTTACTCAATACTATCACTATGTTGGCCAAGCTTTGGATTTCCTTTGTATTTCTCGGGGAACAAAGGTCAAGTATCACTTGGATCTGTTCAGGGTTCACTTCGATGCCTTTGTGGTTTATCATGAAGCCGAGGAACTTCCCAGATTTAACCCCGAGCATACAGTTAGTAGGGTTCAGCCTCATTTTATATTCCTTTAGGATGTTAAATATTTCCTTCAGGTTTTCCATGTGGTTGGATTTCTTAAGACTCTTGATAAGTATGTCTTCAACATATACTTCTATTGTTCTCTTGATCTATTTTTTGAACATCATGTTGACCAGCCTTTTGTAGATTGCTCTAGCATTCTTTGGCCTGAACGACATTATTAAGTAACAATACAAGCCTTGTTCAGTCGTGAAGAAGGTATTCTCCTCGTCTTCTAGACACATATAGATTTGGTTCTAGTTTGAATAAGTGTCCATAAAGCTTAAGAGCTTATGTCTGGCCATTGCATCCACTTGTTGGTCAATTCTTAGTGGGGGAATGAGTCTTTTGGGCAAGCTTTGTTCAAGTCTATGAAATCTATACAGACCCACCATTTTCTATTTGCTTTCTTTAACATGACCACGTCAGCTAACCACAATAGCTAGTTGACTTCTCCTATGAACCCAGCTTTGAGTAGTTTTCCGACTTCCTCATTGATGGCCTTGTACTTCTTGAGGTTGAATTTCCTCATCTTCTGATTAATTGGCTTTGCATACTCGTTCTTCTTCAACTGATGAACGATCACCCCAAGATCTATGCAGGGCATGTCTTCATGTGACTAAGTAAATATGTCTGTGTACTCTTTCAGGAAATCCACGAGCTTTTCCCAGAGTCCATCCAGTAATTTAGATCCTATTCGGACCAATCGCTCTGGATATTGGTCATCTATTTAAGTAGATTCAACATCCTCTATGAGTTCAACCTTCATTTCTTTTTGCTCTTCTTAGGGGTTGAGGTCGCTAGTTGCATTGCCTATTAGGGAATGACCTCCACGTTATCAACCTGGAAGATCATGAAGACCAAGTATGCTTTTTGGTCAGACTTTATTACTATGGCATAACACTCTCGTGCGGAGGTCTGGTCTCCTCTGACTACCCTGGCCCTTTCTTCAACCGAAAACTTCATTATAAGATAGTGGGTCGACACTATTGCATTTAACTTTCTTAAGGTTGGTCAGCTACTTATAATGTTGTATGTCGACCTCTAGTCTATGACTAGGAAATCCACCATTTGGATGGTGGCGACGAGCTCTTTCCCAAACATCATATGCAATCTGACCAATCCTTGTGGGTAGACACATTCTTATATGAACCCATATAGTGGGGCCCTAAATGGCCTACATTCTACCTTACTGATATTCTTTTTTCAGTAGGATAACACAAATAGTATGTCCACCGAGCTACTAGTATCAATCAAGACCCAAAAGACTCATCCATTCACGATCATAAGCACCACCACAAGGGTGTCGTTATGTGGGTGGATTAACCTTCTGGCGTCTTTCTTAATGAACGTGATTGGTGTCAACTTTTATTTAGAGAGTTTGGTGATTTATTCTACAATGTTCATTTGGTGTCTGGATACAATCTCCCAAACTATTCTTACTTAATCTTATTATGCATTAGCTGAATCACCCACTATTGGTCCCCTCGAGATAGTTCGTATCTCATAGGGCACTTTGTTGTTGTTGCTACTCAGACTTACTTGCCCGCCTGCGCTCATGTATTTATGAGGAGCAAAGGCGTAGGTTCGTTTGTCATGCTCGACAACTCTATTCATATATTCCCTCAAATAGCCTTATTGAATCAACCACTCTATTTGATCTTTCAATTGTTGATAGTCTGATGTGTTGTGTCCCAACTCTCTATGAAATCTATAGAATTTGTTCATATTCTTATTCTCTAGCGGTGCCTTTATTGGGTATGGAGCTTTCAACATGTTCTTTCCTTCAATCCGCATCAGAATCTATTCTCTTATCGTGTTCATGGGGTGTAGTTATTCTATATAGGAACAATCGCTCTATTCCGGCTCAGGATCGAGGGACAAGTGTTGTTCATGTCGGGATATTGTAAAGAGTTACTAGTAGGTGGGATGTCTTGCTTGCTCTTTTTCTACTGTGGTCTACTGGTACCCTTTTGCCTATTCCTCTCTTTTCTGATTCTTTACTTATGCCAATTATAGGGGGTAACAGTGCCTTCTTTTACCCTGGTCAAGAAATACTCCTCAGCATTGGCTATTTCTTGAGCTTTTTCCTTGAACGTAGTGTATATGGTTGGTCTCTTCTTGCTTGTAAATTATACCAGCTTCTCATATCGCGTCTCTTCTTGAGAAGTATTTAAGATTGTTTCTTAGGTGACCCTGGGGTACTCGAGCACCGCAGCATTGAACTGGGTGAGGTAAGACCTCAAGAATTTGTTTTCCCCTTATCTTATGTTCTTAAGGTAAGTCCAATGCTTCTGTTAGATTCTTGAGCCTAGGAATTATTGCACGAATGCCTCGAACAGGGCCTCAAAATCTTTGATGGACCCAACCTCCAACATGTCGTACCAGATTTATGTCGAGCCCGTTAAGGTGAGTGGGAAAGTATTACAAAATGTCATAGGGTCAGTTTTGGCTATAGTCATCCATGTCTTACAATTTTTTTACATAGTGAGCTAGGTCTCCATTGCCATCGTATAGTAGAGCAGGCTTGTTGGGAGATTGTTGGAAATATGCTCTAGAAAGCAGTTTCTTTATTTGACATTTTAAACAATATTTATTGGATTTAAGTGTTATCTATTTGTTATTAATAAATTCCATATTATGTCCCAATAATATATATGTGATGTTTTCTATTATGCAAACTCTAAAAATTTTCATGACTAATAATGAGTAATAAATAATTGTTCGTGTGAAGTGTTCACATGTAGGAGACTAAATTCTTTATTTCATTATGTCTAAATTAAAAGTTCACATTCTGCAAATAAAGATGGAAAACTTTATTTTGCCATAGAATGTAGTGTTCTCTATTTCAACGGGATTGATGAAGTCTCCAATCATCGAAGTGTCTGACTTCGGATAGAAACACTAGTGCGTTATAAGAAAGTTATAAGTGCATTGAACTGGACCGAGTGAAAATAGAATTTGAGGTCAAGTGTCGTAACTCAATATTCTATCTTTCACTAATCTAGCACTATTGCAAGATTACCTTAATCCTAGTGATTGTCGGACTTGCTTTCATGAGTCTTATCTTTTTGACTTACTAAAGGACTAGGTCCGATTATATGGTTTGAACTCCGGTATCTTGGAAGATAAGATTTGTGAATTGACGAGAGCGCCTTTCATGATTTGGAAACTATGCATATAATGTCACTTTGAGTTTTTTTAAGGACTTGGATAATAAAAAACCAGGCACCAGGTGTTCACTTTATGAATTTGACTGTGTTTGTATGGGTAGTTACAAACACCGTAGTCAATTATTATCCATAAGATGAAAAATGACAACTCAAAGGTAAATATGTACTAGAGGGGTAATACGATAATTTCACCTCACTAGTACGGCATTGTATCGGGGGTATATCTACAAGTATAATATATGCTAAATGGATCAAGTTCATTAAAGTGTTAATTAGCTTCACAGAAAATATATGACATTTAGTCTAAGAGTGCAATATTGGGCCGATCTTGGAATGCCCCAATATTAATGGACAAGGCCCAATCATAATTAAGAATTAATTATGATTATGGGTAGTTGGCCCATTGGAGCTTAGACTATTTAGATCTATAAGGTCCCCTATCTAGCTCACACATAACCCAATAACTAAGTAAATGGTCAGTTGAGCACAATAAACCCATTAGGGTTTACATCTTTTTAAATACTTAAGAGAAAAGTTCTCCTAAGCCTCTCTAAGTGTTCTACATGCCACTCAAGCATAGTAACTGTATTGTTTTGTGTGACAGAGAGAAAAAAAGAGAGTGGGAGAGAACCGAGCTACTGCGGGAGAAATCATGTGTTTATTCATGGTTGTTGAGGGAGAGATACCCATAGCCATAGATGTGCAATCAAGGAGAAGGAAGAGTGTCTTCCAGATCATCTGCTCATCTCTCTTTGGGAATCAAAAAGGTGCCCACAGACCGGATCATTCAACAGGCTCCAGAGAATAGACAGGAAGGCTTAATAGTTGTGAAGCGCTTCCAGGTTTTATCTACACTAAGATCCATGAATTGATTTATGTTAGATCAACGATCCTACGTTTTTGTTTTGTAAAATTTCAAGAAAATTTTAAAATTCCTATTCCGCTACATTCTTGATTTGTTTACAAAACTGCGGAAATCGTTTTTCGTAAAATTATTTTTCAGAATTTCTAGCAATTGGTATCAAGAGCAAAGGTTTTCGATGATCTAGCATATCTTGTTCATGTTTATTCTCTTAAAGTTTGATGATCTATGATTTCCATAATGATCTCTTTGATGACGTTTGGTCTTGTTCATGTTTATGAGTATGCTCTACTATGTATGATGATTGATTGATTCAATGAGTTTAAATGATAATCAATTAGATGTTACTATGAGTTTATGATCATGTGATGTGTTTTTGATTTTTCATTCTAGTATGTTCTTGATTTTTCTATGAATGTTATTTTATGTTCTTGATAAAAGTGTTCATAGAAAATGATTTGATCTTTAATTGTGTTTTAGTTTTTAAGAAAAACTGTTTCTCCAATTAAAGATTTTTAAAATTTTGGATTTGAAAAAAAAGGATGGAAGTGGGTTTGGTAGCTAGGGTATTATATACCCTAGCCATATACACGTTGGTTCTTGCTAACGCAAGACCCATGTGACCACTTATGCAAGACCATAATGGTCTTGCAAATGGCCACTCCCAAGCACATTAGATGTGCTTTTTTGTTATAAGCACATAAGATGTGCTTTGATCGCATATGTGCTTGTCGGCTAGCTTGTCGGGCACACGTGAGTTGAACCATGCAAGGTTCGTTCGATCATTTGATCAATGCACATAAGATGTGCTTTCGACTGTATATGTTTTGGTCATAAGTCATACGAATTAGTCATGCGCATATGACTAATACAAGCACATAAGATGTGCTTGAGCCGCACATTGACGCGGATTGAACCATGCTCGGCTCGACGCAACACTGTCCCATCTCGTGCCCGTGGCTATTCCAATGCCGTGCATAACATATTGGCATGCAGAAATAGTTCCGTACGTAACCGCGCAACATCCCCGAGGACTTGTTCCTCATGCCGTATGTGTGTATGACTACACGTCTACATGCAACAATGTCCCATCCCTATAGCCGCGCCACTTTGGCCCGCCTCCGTAGCCGCATATATGCCGTCTCGTACGCTTGTCGTCGAAATCTACACGAGCCCGTCATTACTTGGTAGTTGTCCCGAGCGAGGCCGCGTAGTGTTATGCGAGCCCGTCGGCGCTCGGGATTGTCCTGAGCGTGACCGCATGACATCCCGAGGATCATCCTCGTTACGGTTTCCCGTTCAGACCTTTAGCTTGTTCCGAACTATGCGGCGGTATTCCGATCGGTATCCTGATGCCGTTGACGTCAAATTATCTATTTTAGATAATTTCTTATTTTAAATTTCCTTATTTGAATTTTGAATTAGTGATAATTAAGGAAATTTGAATTCGTTACCTTATCTAATTTTTGAAATTTAAATTTTGGTAACTAATCTGATAGGATAAGATTCTATCAGAAAATCCTATATTCTCTAATTTTGAAATTTAAATATTTGAATTTAAATTAAGGATGAAATCCTTAGTTTATGGAAGGATTTAAATTAAGAATAAGATCCTCAATTTAAATAAATTCAAATCAAGGATAAGATCACTTGATTTAAGGAAATTTAAAAATGAATATTTAAATATAGATAGGATTACATATTTAAATAGATTTGATTTCAAATTTAAATATAAATCAGATCCCACTATTTAAGGAAATCAATTTAAATAAATAGGGAATTAATTAACTACCAAAATATATACTAGAGGGGTAATATGGTAATTTCACCTCACTAGTACGACATTACATCAGGGGTATATCTGCAGGTATAGTATATGCTAAATGGATCAAGTTAATTAAAGTGTTAATTAGCTTTACAGAAAATATATGACATTTAGTCTAAAAGTGTAATATTGGGCCTATCGTGGAGTGCCCCAATATTAATGGACAAGGCCCAATCATTATTAAGAGTTAATTATAATTATGGATAGTTGGCCCATTGGAGCTTAGACTATTTAGATCTATAAGGTCCCCTATCTAGCTCACACATAGCCCAATAACTAATTGAATGGTCAATTGAGCCCAACAAGCCCATTAGGGTTTACATCTCTTTAAATACTTAAGAGAAAAGTTCTCCCAAGCCTCTCTAAGTGTTCTACATGCCACTCATGCATAGTAACTATGCTTTTTCGTGTGACAGAGAGAAAAAGAGAGAGTGAAAGAGAACCGAGCTATCCTGTGTTTGTTCATGGCCGCTGAGAGAGAAATACCCATGGCCGTAGACGTGCAATCAAGGAGAAGGAAGAGTGTCTTCTGGATCGTCCGCTCATCTCTCGTTGGGAATCAAAAAAGTGCCCACAGATCGGATCATTCAACAGGCTCCAAAGAATAGACAGGAAGACTCAATGGTTGTGAAGCACTTCCAGGTTTTATCTAAACTTAGATCCATGAATTGATTTATGTTAGATTAACGATCCTATGTTTTTGTTTTGTAAAATTTCAAAAAAAAATTAAAATACTTATTCCACTGTGTTCTTGATTTGTTTACAAAACTGCAGAAATCGTTTCCAGTAAAATCGTTTTTCGAAATTTATTTTTCAGAATTTCCAGCACTCTATGCCTTATGTGTGTGATATTGTATGTGTTACTCTGTAGTTGTTTCTCTCATATATCTTATATATATGAGGCCTAAAATTGCTTATCCCAATCCAACTAGGATTGGGCTTGTTCTTCAATTTGAGCTATAGGTTTTAATAAATATGTCTAATTCATGAAAGTTATTTATAAAAATACCAACTTCTGTGTAGAATAATTGTTTTACATAGTTTCATGAAACTGATTTCACAAATACCACTAACCAATTAATGAGCTTTGTTGAGTTAGACAATGGACCTAATAGATTCAAATAATCTAAGATCCAATAATATAATAAATACATAATAATTCTTATTATGATATTTATATAAATAATATTAATGAACGGGATACTCCACTAAAGGCTCAATACTGCATTCTTAGATTAAATGTCATGCCTTGTATAGAGATTTAATATTCTATACCATATATAGAATTCCTATTCGATGCCGTAGTTGGAAAGGTGAAATAGATGTAATACCTCTCTAACATATATTTACCTTTAAGTTAGTATCTTTCTATTAAGGAATAATATAGTCAATAATTTTGTTCTCAATTGCCATTTAGATAAAATTATCAACCAATTCACAAAGTGAATACTAAGATCTTAGATTTAATTATTCCATGAATCTTGAAAGACTTTAAAGTGATATTAATATATAATGTCCTTAACTATTTAGTGTTCCCATCAATTCATAAGCCATACTCCAATTTGCCAGAGTTTGCCTTTAATTTCATAAAAGCTAGTCTTTTAATAAATTAAAAGGTTACAACCAATAAAAGCAAGTCTAGTTAAATATCAAGGATTAAGATGTACATGTTAATAGCTAGTTTGTGATAATATAAGAATTCAGTTACGACACTCCAATTCTTTATATTACCTGGTCCAATTCAATACACATAACTTATTTATGTTGTACTATTGTTTCTATCAGAAGTCAGACACTTCAATGATTTGAGACACATCATTCCTGTTGAAATGGACAAACATTATAATCTTTAGTAAATAAAGTATTCCATCTTTATTTACAGATTGTGAACTAATTAATTTAGATATAGATAAAGAAACAAGTTTCCCTATAATTAATACTTAATTATGTTTGTTTCTTTATACACAAATAAAATCGTGGAATATTTTTCAGATTAATAAACTATTCAACTAAGATAGTTTAATATAGCAAATATCATAATTGCTTATAAGAGAAAGTTGTTTATACCAAAAGGATAAAATTAGAAATCTATTTTCTAGGACAAATATCCTAACATTCTCCCACTTGTCCAAAAAGCAGTTACTCAAATTATTATACTAAAAGCCTACAAATGTTCCAAATGACCAAAATTAATAAAAGCAAAAATTAAGTGTTGAACTAACAACTTAAAGAACTAAGAAAAATAATGAAGATCATAAGCGCTCTCTTCGTCATTTTCTTGATGCATTTCTCTTTCATCCTCTAGAAAGTCTCCACTTCTGTTGATGAAGGTAGTATTAGTAGATTGTCTATAAAGAATTTAGCCATTCTCTTCTCTTGGATAGCCAAGCAGAAAATATTTTTATAAATTCTTATCAACTTCGTCTCCCACTTTTTTGTACGGGTATACTTCATAACTCCATACCTTTAGATGCTTTAAGTTCTCTATATAGCTTATCCATGTCTGAAAAGGTGAGTGAAGTTGAGAGTATACAAAGTTGTCTTTAAAGTATAATCTTAATACCTTTTCGACAACAGCAACTCCTTGTACATCAGCTCTACAGTATGCTTGAGTCTGATGTTGTACCTTTCAGTAGCTCCTATACGACTGTGCTCATAGATAGTCGCATATTCATAGGGAATAATAAGATCATCTAGTGTTGGTCTTAACAGGTCACATAGAGATTCAATAGCTTGAACTTCTTGACCTTGGTGTCATGTTGCATCCGCACTTTTCTTTTAAACTCATGGAAAACATCTAGGGCTTCATCGTATTTCTTCAAGATATACTTAACCGAAATCTGAGTATTCATCAACAAAAGTGACAAATAATGCATGCTTGTTATAGGAAACTACCTCCATAAGTTCATAGATATACACATGTACGCACTCTAACTCAGCTTTCTCATAATGAGTGGTAAGATGATGCTTGTACCTTACAGGCTTCTTGCAATCTTTACAGTCTATGTCGTTGCTGATATATACTTCATATAAGTGACCAGCTCCATAAGTCTGCGAATTTCAAAGCATGATATGTGTCCGAGTCACTTGTGTCGATCGATGGTGTTGTGCTTTTTCCTAATGTCATTCACCATTTCTTGGAGTTTACTAATGCTTATTATATAAGATGATGTACATTTGTGGCTTTGCAGTCAAAACATAAAGTCTATTATGCATTTTTCCCACACAGTATAAAAGATTGTTGTCAAACATGAAGCGGTAGCTTTCTTTGTATATCTTTGATACTAAGAGAGCATTTATACTAAACTCCGGTATGTAGTAGCAATCTTTCATGATCATGGAGCCATCATTGATCTTCAAGTAAGCATCACCCATGGCTTTAATCTCTTTGATTGTCTATAACTTCCACATAACGACCTACATTAGTTAATTAATTTGGTTCAATCAATTATTTCTTATCGTTACAGATATTGACACTAGATTCTCAGTCCGCTAGTCAGAGATCTCATCTATCCTCAGTAAAGAGATTTTTCTTAGCTTTCTAGACGATCTAACTATTGGAGAAGATCCTAACCTCTTTTCAGTAGAGGTATTCTCAGGTTGATTATCATTCAATTTCATTAAAATGCTGTAATGTCTTTATAGATGTCCATACTATATTCCCTTATCTCTTTCCTCTTTCCGGAAATCTTATCCATCTTATAAAAAGTGTTTCCTCAAAAATTACAAATGATAAAATTTCCAATTAGACAAAAGTCATAAAATAAATTCCATTCATAATCGAATTTAATGAATTCAATTAACAATTAAATTCTGTAAGTTTAATTCTCAATTAAACATATAGGAAAAAAACAATCGAATACAAACATCTTTGTTTCGATTAAATTTTACAACAAGATAATAAATGCCTTAACAAGGGTATTCATTATCTTGAGTAAGATAATAAATACCTCAACAAGGGTATTAATTATCAAGAATGAACTTTGAAAAAATCACTAAACTCTTGTGATATTCAAATCAAAGTAACTGATTTAAAATCATCAAACAATTCGTACAAGATATTGTAATACACATAGAGTAAATTAAGAAATATAAATGTAATGACATATAATCAAATAAGAAGATTATGTGTTATACTCTTATTAGTCATTTGGAAACTAAGGATAAACTATAGACATGTAAATTATTATCCTCTTAGTACTCAACTAAGTTTGCTAGTTTATCTGAATATAAAAGAATTTGGAATACTTCACATATAAAATCAAGATAAAATGCTTGTGTAAGAATCCTTAAGACTGTTACAAATATTCAAGGTATTTTGACCTACCATAGATTACAAGTTATATACGGGTAATCATGTAAATCTATAAGTTAAATATGAACAATTCACTTTAGACAAAAAGAAAAATATCTCATATTCTATTTTCCTAATTACCCTGCTTATCGGTCTATAGAATTACTAAATAGCTCTTACGGGAGGTTGATAGCATCATATATTGAGTGTGTAACCACCATTTCAATTAACAAGCTTTCTTGTACAATATAATCTCCTACAGGATATCAGTATGTAAAGTTCACTCTCAAATTTATCTTAAGAGATTCAATACCACTAATACCTAGATGAAAACCTTCCTACAGGAGTTCAACAAGACTCTTAAGTGAAGTACTTCTTTAGAATTATTGAACTAATGATAGAGATCATGGATATCTCATACCCACTCCCACTCAATCTTTTAAAAATTTAAGGATCCTGATTTTACTCAATTATCTAACTTATTTAGTAACCTCAAAATCAATTATGTATATCCAATTATGCAACTTAAAGAGAATGAGCTAATTTAAGTCATTATGACATATTATTCTAGACATGGTGCTATGATCGAACAATTATTGTCTAAAGCCAAAGTACTAATACTATAGTATACATCTCATGTATATAAAAGTAGACAATAAAAGCATACAGGACATAACGATCAAGTAAGAAGGTCTGTGGATTGTAAATCATTCAAGTAAAACTTTTCTAAAAGAAAATTCAATTATTTGATCAAAATTCGTTCAACCAAAGATAAATAATTGAAAACAGTATTTAAAATAAATCTTGTATAGAACATTAGTTTTGAAAAATCTAACTAAGAAACTTTAACAGCTAAAAATATTCAACCAATAATTTTAAAGATTCTTAGTAGTAGAATTTAATCAAATTAAATTCTAAGTGTATTTATAAAAATAAGTAAGCACTTATAAAAATATTTTGTAAAAGAGTTTTACAAATAATTATAAATGCAAGTAATGAATATAAACAACTTTATATTATATTCATTAATTTTCTCAAAATTAATCATTTCAAAACTAAAGAATGGTTTAAATAATTCTAGATAAAAAATTTAGCAAAATTTAAAATCCTCCCACTCAATATGACAGTCATATCAAATATATTTTGTAAAAATATAATTATCTCATAATTATTAAAAATCCTTTTTGTTTCATAAAATATTACCATAATTATCTCATAATTATCAGTATTTTATGTCAACTACCACTGCACCAAAATATTACCATAATTATCGCATAATTATAATATTTTCTTAATTAAAATTAAAATATTTTAATCTCATTAAAATCAAGCTCCAATTGAATTTTGAAAAAAAATATTAACCATGTAGGTTTGATAAAATATATTTGGTGCGTGTCGAATCCAACAAAATAAATCCCTGCTCTAAATGTGTATATATATATATATATATATATAAATAATTGCATACAGTGATGAGCAAGGTCGTCTCCACAAGGATTGGTTAGATTTATTTCCTTAAAGATTACGATAAATAAAAGAAAAGGGATTTTAAAAATTAGAATTAGACAATCTAAAGAGAACGCAGTAAAAGAAATACAAATAAAGGAAAAATCAATATAATACGAACATCTAGCCAAAGGTACAAATTCAGTTTTGGATCAGTGAATTGATCATTGATGCAAAGATAATTTCTTTAATTCTTTAATAAACTGGTTATAGTTATTAACAAGCTCTAACAACCTATCTCTCCTTAATATCTTGATAACCAAAACAAGCTCTTTGATTATTTCTCTTACTAGTAGACAATCCTAAACAAGCTCTTAGGA
>JXTB01000036.1:1391297-1456460 GCA_002914805.1 Parasponia andersonii
TGATCAGTTGAGCCCAACAAGCCCAATAAGCCCATTAGGGTTTACTAATCTCTCTATATTTAAGAGAAAAGTTCTCTAGCAATGAGATACAAGTGATATACATGAAACACCCCTTGAGAAGAGAGTGTCACATGAAAACAGAGAGAGAGAGAGCAAAGAAAATCGGCCACCACTAGGGATTCATTGTCCTTGGTGTTTCGGCCATCCCGGAGAAATTGGTTCGAGAAGATTGTCTTCTTGTTCATCTACGGATCTCTTTGTTAGAAATCAAGAAGGTGACCACCCTCCGGATCAATCAAACAGCTTTCAAGAATAGACGGGAAGACAAGAAGGTTGTGGAGCGAATCCAGGTATTGTTCTTGTCTAGTTCAAGAGTTAATTCATATTAGATCACGATCTGAAATATTTTGTAAAAAAAAAAATTTTATACGACCAATTCCGCTGCGTTTCTTGATTTTACAAAACTATGGTGTTCTTGAAAATAATTTTATGAAAATATTTTCCGGATATTTATTCTAATAAACACCAGCAATTATCCCAACCCTAACTTTATCCAAACAACTAAAATATAGATTTTAAATAAATAAAATAAAGACAACTAAACTATCATGTAAAATGAATGAAAGTAAGCAATAAGAAAAATGCCTAGATTTACTAATTCCCCAACCATCATTTAGACACAACTTCCCAATTTTCCTCTTAGATTAACTAATCCACTATATTGACTAGATTCATTAAGTTTAGTAATTCTTAATAGGGTTGCACAAATCACATACATATATTCCTATCCTATGCAAATTTATTCCAAACTAGGTAATCTTATATTTTTTTACCTAAGTCTAAATTTTTAATCCTTTTTCCAGGCTCATAGAAATTTCATTTAACAATCTATTTAGTGATAAATTAAATAGAAGTAATAAGTATAAGATAAAACAAATAATTCAATAATAGATTCTATTAACTATTAAAGAGAAATAAGTAAACACAAGATACTACGCTAGTTCACATAGTAAAACTAGACAAAAAAGAATTTAGTTCATAGTATAAATTGAGAACAATAATATTGAATACAATGAATTCTAAAAATACAAAATATGAAAGAGAAAAAAATTTTAGAATCCCCCCATTTTGAAAAGCTTGAAGGTGTTCATGGAAGTTATTAATCTCCTCCTCCAAACTTAGTTTTTGCTCTCTTGAATCCTCCCTTAAGGATTTGCTCAACAAAATCTCCTCTAAATATGAAAAATATAATGAAAAACTCACAAAAAAAAAGAAGAAAAATACTTAAAAATACACGATAGGTATTATAACGACACTAATGATTTCCAATTAGTTCCTCAATACTCATATAATAACATAAATTAAAGAAAGTACAAATATTAGTTAGGTATTAAGAATAACTCAAGAGCACGTCCCATCTCAAATTGAATTTCATGTGTGTTTGTGTAAATAACTTTCTTCTATAATTGTGTGAAATCCGGATAAATTTATGCAAATATATATTAAACACAAAATCTCAAAGGTAACAATCAAGTTTCATAAGTTTGTTTTTCGAATCCATTTCTACTAATATAGATAAACACAACACCAACGATCAAAAGGTCTTCATTAAGGTTGTAATATTGACATAGGTGAAGGTATGATGATTTGGGTAAGGTGAGCTCAAATCACCATTAAGCACATTAACTCTAGGACTCATGTAGAGCTATTCTTTTGCAAACATACTACTAAAATTAAAATTTTTCTTTCTTCCATCAACATTTCCCCCAACATTTATTTCATTTTTTTGTTCTTGAATTACACACCCTTAAACGTGCTTCTTTCTTTCATGAATAAGTACGTAACATTTTTTTTTCAATTTCACTCCACCCATCCTCCCATAACATAGCATAGCTCAAAAAATTCAATAAAAACAATCAGTATGCTCAAGGGGTAAAGGTTGAATGACATTATTTTAGGCTAGGCTAATGTGTATGTGATTGAAAAAAAAAAAGACTTTACAAGGTTAAAAATGGGTGTACTAGGGATAAAATATATTATGGCTAGCTTAAAAGGCTTAAATAGTCCAAAGGTTGTCTTAATCCCTTCCTTAATGAAATGTTATCTAGGATTTTGCCTTAATAGATTATCAAGCAAATTTTAGCACTTGTGAGATTATCAAAATATCATGTTTATATAAACATTCTCTAGATTCACCCATAAATTAAAGATAAAGGCATTGTGCTCAAATATAGACTTTCTCAATCAAAATAGAACTAACACAAGAATTATCCATAAAGCTAAACCAAAATCCATATTTTTCAATAAGTTATGCATAAATTCACCCCAAGTTCTTATCATTAGAATATGGTAATCATTAAAAAAAGTACAAAATACCTTTATTTATTCAAACACACAATCACATAACTAGAAAAATAAATACATAATAACAAACAAACTAACACAAGCATAATCTAACAGGTTTACTCTCTCCTCCAAACATAGCATATAAAATATAAGAAAATTAAAGAAGAAAAGAATGAGTTTAGGGATATTCTTCACGTTCGTACATAGCCATGAAGCTTGATCTCTTTGAAACAGTACTAATTCCTTAGATTGCATAAAACACGAATATAGAAAAAATAACACACGAATATGAAAAAGTATACACTAGTGTTATCTCCCAAGAAATGCTTGAGTTATCGTTTTCGGCTTGACTCAAGTGAACACTCATCAAAGAGCAGTTGTCGCCCATAAAGTATGGCAAAGAATACCACAAATAGGTTTTTATTGCAATGGTCCTCAAGTTTGACTGGGTGTAGACAATGATAGCTCATAAATCCAAAGTGACTTGATTCTAAATAATCGGATACAAATAGAAACTTTACCTTCGATTTGTGCTTGTAAAGAGTATAGTGTTGAGATGGTATCTCTAACAACAAACAAGACTCCTTTAGTGACACACTCATGTTGTAACATCTCCTGATTCCACACACGTACTTAAGGATATTTGTATAATTATTTAGTGAAATTGGAAGATACTACTCGATTTAGAACTGATAAAATAGTGAAAATTTAAAACTTTTCAAACTTTCTGGAAGAAAAAGGAAAATTCCACTCATAATTACATATAGTCTAATTTATATGTATATACATACTCACAAAGTGGACCTCTTATAAAAATATACATAATATACACACGCTCAAAATAGGTATAAAATTCTCACTCAGGAAACTACAGCGTCAAAATACTAACATACACAAGCCATGGTCAGAAAGTTTGCGCTCATCCTCTAACTCATATAGCATCAGTATTCTCTACAATGTAAAAAATGTTTGTGAGTAGAAAACTCAGTAAGTAATGAATGCAAATACAGAGTGCACATAACAGATAACAAATAATTATATAATTAGGATCCCTGTATATATTGTATTGTCTGACAAGATCATGAATCGCAAACTGAACCACTCAAATAACTAATAACTAATGACTAATTATAAGTCGTCGTTTGGAGGTCTTGAGTCCTAAATATATCTCATACCTTTCTGTATACTGCAGAAGTCCTCTCCATATGGCTATCAGAGTGTTCTCAAAGGAACTAAGTAATGCCACGAAGGAACCTAATAATGTCCTCAAAGGAACCAGATAATTAGGCGCTGGCCCACCACACCCTATTCACTAATACTCGTCAGGTAATATGAATACACCACATGTTCATGCCTCATGTATGTCATGATGATAACAGATACAAATTTTCATATAAGAGGCCACAAGTTCACAAAAATAATTAATTTCTTACATTACAAGTATAACGTTATTTACCTTGATTCTGGGACTTTATACACCTTCTTTGTTAAATGCTATTCGCTCTAGGTACAATTGACATGTCCCTAATTTTTTTTTTTCAAATACGTTGTTACACACGTGATATCACTAAAAATTGTGTTCTAAACTATGGTTGAAAATAACTAATTCCTAATATGATTCTGGGCAAATGAATAGAGAACACAAAGTGACTAATCAAGTAATAAATACCCAAATTGCCAATTAGAGCTATAAAGAATTCTGATCTATGAAGAATATATTTGACCAAGAATTTCATATAATGATCAAGTAAATAGTAGCCATAAAAGAATTTGCATGAATCCTTTCCACCGAAACACTGAATATTTAAACTACTTAACAAATACGTAATATTTTCAATAGGAGGTGATAATTAGGATATAAGAAAATGAGTAAATATATACCTAATTATTTTATTTAATTAAAAAAAAATCCAATACAAAAGAATAGAATTCTGGTCTATCTTGATAAGTATTCACATATAACCATGAGAACTATAGTCGACTTAATAAACTTTAAACAATAAATAACAAACATGGCTTCCATAAAAGATAAAAGAAAAGAAACAAGTAAAGCATCATCGTAAACAAAAGAGCATAGGTAAATGTAAATATATATATATATATATATAGGTTGCCAATCCAATAGGTATTTTATTGGTGGTGCCTATATATATATATATAACTCATTAGCATCGGATAAGTTAGCATCCCACTAACTTTTAATTCTCTACAATAAACTAATTACAAGAGATTGATATAACTCAAATCATACGTACATATAATAACAATCACTAGTCCACTTGATAATCTAAAGTGTATTTGATATTTCAATAGCAAACAAGTTTCGGAAGTAAAAAGAAATATAAAAGATCAATTATATCTTTATCTAACACGCGAACCAAACCAACTAAGTAAGGACTCGCCTTTTTCTCGGAGAACTAATAAAGGTAGAAAACATCTTCAATGTTTTTAGATGAAAGAACAATATATAGAGGGGAAGTGGTTGAGTCGGTGGATTTAAAAGGAAAACTTAATCAACTATTTGCGGCTTGTAGAAGAAATAACATGTGCCGATTTAATTATCAAACCTATAATTATTTTTATAAATGGATTTTTTCTAATTGGCTAATAAAATAATGATTTAAATGTATGTGGCAATAAAACTAATAAACAAAATCTACGTCTATTACGGGAAATAGACATATAATGAGAATATAATCTCAATGAGAAATATATACGTATTCAATTTATTTAGTCAAATATTATAAATTAGAATCACCTTAACAAGGCACACAAAGAAATAAAATAACATAACAATTAGTCAAAATACAAGTGTGCAACGTTTTATCAATTGGTTTAATACACATCAAAACTTGTACCAAAGAGCATTTTAGGAGTATTTCACTACAAAATATCTTAAAACGTAATAAGAGTTAATAATAATAATTTAATATCAAACTTAAATAGTATACAGACATGATACTAATATAAATAGGAATGCTATATAATTATGTTATTATTGGCCATTTAATTATGTAAGAAACTATGTGTTATTAAGGAATTTAGGATATCACACATGTAAACCAATGATGCGGCCAAGTCATTGGTCTTTTGGACTTCGTCATCCATCAATATGTCTTTTGGTTCTTCTTCTTCAAGTTCCCTTGAAGACTCTTCAAAATAAAAATATTTCAAATCAAATTTCGTCATGTCATCCATCATTTGATAGGCTTCATCTTCGAGTCTCTCTTCACAAATTGGGAAGCCATATCTATCTTCAGCCCAACTCATACTTGTAGAATTCAAACCTTTCAGAAACACTTAGAATTGGTACCACTCGGGCAATTCGTGATCGGATTCTCTATTAAGCCTTATCTTGAATCTTTCCTAAGCCATGTGTAAAGGTTGTAAGCCATATTAAAAAAATATTGTGAGGTTTTGGTGAAATATTGCCTTAGCATCATGAATCTCACAAACAAAAATAAAATAAGTTAAAAAAGAAAAATTTAAAGTAAAATTAGAATTAATTAGTAATAATATTAACAAAAAATAGTATTTCAATCCCTAACAACGGCGCCAAAAACTTGTTGGTTAGAATATATAACTATAAATTTACATATCCCTGCATAAATACACATGGTCACAAGTAATATAGATATGGAAGTAAAATGACTGTCAAACCCATATGGATTTATTTCTAATTTAATGTTAAGTATCAAAATTATCTCAACTCTAACTTTATTCAAACAACCGAAATATAAATTTTAAATAAATAAAATAAAAATAACTAAACTATCATACAAAATGAATAAAAGCAAGTAATAAGAAAAATACTTAAGTTTACTAATTCCCCAACCATTCTTTGGGCATACAATTTCCTAATTTCTCTTTTAATATAATAATCTACTAGATATGTCAACTAAAAATTCGAATGTATTCACAAATTCTTTTCCAAGAAATAAGTGAAAACACTTAGACAAACTAATATGTTACTCCTAATATAAATTGACTAGATTCATTAAGTTTAATAATTCTTAAAGAGGTTGCACAAGTCACATAGGTATAATTCTAACCTATGCAAACTTACCTTAAACTAGGATATTTTATATTATTTTACTTAAGTCCAAATTTGTAATCCCTTTTTCCAGGCTCATAGAAATTTTACTCAAAAATCTATTTAGTAATATATTAAATAGAAATAATAAGCATAAAATAAAATAAATAAATCAATAATGGATTCTATTAATGAAAGAAGATAATATGCAAACATAAGATACTGGCTTGGTTCACATTGTAAAATTAGGCAAAAAGGAATTTAGTTCGTGGTATAAATTGAGAACAATAAAATTTTAATACAATGAATTCTAGAAATATAAAATATGAAAGATAAAAGAGTTTTAGAATTCCACCTTTTTGAAGATCTTGAAGGTGTTCATGGAAGTTATCGATCTCCTTCTCCAAACTTGGTTTTTGCTCTCTTGAATCCCCCGTCAAAGATTTGCTCTCAATAATATCACTCTCTAAATATGAAAAATATAATTAAAAAAACTCACAAGAAAATGAAGAGAAAAATCTAAGAACAAACTATGATGTTGATGAGAAAATCAAGAAATGGAGTATGTAAGTATGTATTCGTCTTCTTCTTCCTCTTCTATCTCTCTTTCCATGGTTACCGCTCTCTTTTTCTTTCTATCCTAACATGTCTCTTACAACTCTAAAGATATGGTTCTAAAGAGATGACTTTTGCAAATTTAAGGCAAGTCGAGTCTGGACCTTTGGATCGTCAAAATATTGATCTTTGCCGTCTATTATTAACCTAAGATGCAGACAGTGGCGCTGTGATGCAAAAACTTCTTGAGAGTTAGTGCTGCGGTGCCACTTTTCATACTGCAGCACCCCTTTTCCACTTGTATGGCCCCACAGCTTCCTAAATATGTCATTTCTTCATTTTAGCTTCAATTTAACTCATTTTTATTGCGTTACAACCATATCAAATTTAAATTTGATATCAATAATTTAAAAGATCCATTTGTGAGGTATAAATTTACTCAATTCATGTCAAGTACCCTTGTTTTATTATTCTATATACATAAACACACAAAACATCAAAATAATGAGAAAAATAATTGAAACAACTTGATATAAATAAATAAGAAGATAGTGTTTGTCAGAATTCAGTGTCAAAAAATCTAACTACTAAAAGTCACATCAAACACCTTGATATATTTCTGCTTTCCATTGTGGAATGATTGGTCATATAGTAAAGGAGTGCTTTGAAGAAGACGGAAAGGGCCAACAGGAAACCGGAGACCTCAGTTTTGGAGATTGGTTACGGGAATCACCTTTTAATAAGCCATTTACGCAAAACCAAACTTCTCTGGCTTATCGAAGAAATATTCTCCTGTCAAGGCTGCCGATAGGGGGAATCCAATGCAGTTAAAGTGGGAAGTGATGCGTGAAGCTACAAAGAATGGGGCGGGGCAGAACCCTGCTATCTCGAAAATTGATGCCGCAATTTGCAGAAACTGGAGCGTTTGTCCGAATTCAAAGACAAAAAATCCAACTACTCAGGAAATTGCGAATGAATTGTCGACCACTAAGGACTTCTCCACGCGGATGGCTATTCAAAATTCAGAAAAAGAGGCAAGTACTAATTTAATACAGCTAGGTCCAAGTAGGAGTCCAAGAGAACCCGTAGAGGAAGGATATGGGCCAATTGGGCCTGATAAAGAAAGAGACTCATAATCTGAGGACAAAATGGTTGAGCCCATTCTTGTGACCCACAATGAGAAGAGTCTTCCAGAATCTTTCGTCTTTGCAAACTTGTCAACAAACTATCTCGAGGAAAAGCAAAAGCTAACTCTTGTTCTTCTAACTATCGATCCAATGTTGCAACAAAAGAAAAGAACATAACAGATGTAGGAATATCTCATGACGAGGTAACAAAGCGTCCTGTGTTGCTTGATATCTCAAATATTAATAACAGATTTGGAATGCTCATGGTCTGGGGAATCCCGGAGCAATCCAACATTTGCGGTGTTTTGATTCACCGCTATTTCCCCCCTCACTCCTCTTCATTTCAGAAATAAAACTTTGGGGGAGGAGTGCGAATGATTTAAAAGTTTTGGTTGGTTTTCCTAATAGGATTATCGTGTATAGCAATGGTCGTGGACTCAATCTGTGTCGTGTCATATTTAACTTAATTAAATCATATTATTAACATGTTAATTAACGTGTCATCTGTTTAATAAAAATGATACGGGGTCAAAATATATATAAATAATATAATTATTATTTTATTCGATTTTTTTAATTAAATTTTATTATAATAAAAGAAATTAGTCCATTAATTTTATATTTTTTATTTATTTACAAGAATTTCATGAAAAAATATTATTTTTAAAAATATTATTTAATATAATTTATTAAAAACTTACTTAATTATGTCAAATCAAATTAATTTTATATAATTAAGTTCAACTAATCGTGCGAAAAGAGTGATGTTATCGAATCATCTCCTATATTGTCACCCTTAGTCATTGCAGTGGAGTCGCTCTCTTCTGTCGGAAGGACTTGTGGTTTTTCAATCAAAAGTTTTTCCAAGCACTATATAGATGTTGTGATTGATGACGGGATTTCTGGTAAATGGAGATTCACCAGTGTCTATGGCATCCCTTTTCGGAATCAACGCCACCACTTTTGGGAGTTACTATGTGTGGGACCCGTTCCCGAGCCATACGCCACGTGGAAGGCCACGCGGATCGCACGTGATCTCACAATCGGCCATTGGATCATCCGAAGTTAGGGCCGAGTCCATCACTGACCCTGGACGGTTTGGCCCAGTCTGACCCCAACCTCGACGACTGAGGGTCGGAAGCCCCAAGGGTCTGCCATCTGGGTACAGTGGCCCTTACCTCAACAGTCGGGAGGGTCAGAAGCCCCAAGGGTCTTCCGACCGAATACGGTAGAAAGCAACTCACGGCTCCAGACCCAGACAGAGCATTTAATGCGATCCTGGGTAGGTGTGTGCCAGGGACAAGCCGTCCTGACGGAACGGCGATTTACCAAAATCTTACTCCTGACAGATTGAAGCTGTAGGAGGCGGCGAAAATCAGGCCACGGCAGCATAGAGGAGATCGCAAAAATCTCAGCCCGTGACTACTGAAAAAGATTTTGAGATGAAAGGTACTCAGTCCTGAGATTGAGAACTACGCGGTTCACAATCTCAGGACTACATATATAAGAGCCATGCGTTCCCCAGAGGGGCATGTATGCTAAAAAACAGATATATATATATATATATATATATATAGAAAAGTCTATGAACAAAAAATAGATAGATATTCATACTGAAATATTTTCCTTGTTATCCTGTATCAAAGATAAACCACTGACTGAAGCATCGGAGAGTCTTTGCAGGTAGCCACCCCTACCTCTCCGATCTTGCTTAGAGTTCAGAGGACTTTGGGACAGCAAGAACACGTGGATAGTTGGAGAATACAGCATCAGCAGTTCGAGACACGTCGACAGCTGGTGAAAAACCGCTCCAACAGTTTGGCGCCGTCTGTGGGAGGAGGTTGAGCGTGGGAAAAAGAGTAAGAGACTCACGACCACACTCTCCCCGAACAAAAAAGCTATACAATGTCTGATGGCACCCTCAAGAATGACAACCAGAAGCACACGTCCTGACGCCGAAGGAAGCTCCCGAGAAGAACGACCAGATCTGGGGCAGAAGCTGGATCAGATGCTTGCCACCCTGGCGGAAGCAAACAGGAAGGCAGAGATGGCCCATAAGGCCGTCCTGGGTTTAAGGGACGAGGTCGCAGAGGTACGCAGAGATAACGCTCACCTCGAAAGTTTGCTGGCAAGTGAAGATAGGACCCAGCGGAGGGAAGATTTCGACGAAAAAGTCCAATAAGAGTTTGGAAGCCAACCGCGGGGAGAAGCTCCCGCCCCATCCGGGTCATGGATGCAGGGGGTATGGCAAAGCCAGTCAAGACCTTTCCAAACCAGGGGGGCAACAGGCGGAAGACACCATGAAAGCCCTGGGGTTATGCCCCCCGACTGGAAGCAAGAGATGATGGCAGAGTTGGGTAAGAGACTCGGCAACCATCATAGCCAGACCCCCGATGATCTGGCAGAACAAACTGTACGAGGCATCAACCGGACGGCCTTTGCTGACTGGATCCAGATGGAACCCAGGCCGATGGATTTCACGACCCTGACCTTCAGGCCGTTCGAGGGGAAGACTGACCCCCTCGACCACATATACCACTTCCAGCAGAAGATGGCCTTAGAGACCAGGGACGAGGCTATGACTTGCAAAGTCTTCTCTACGACCCTTGTGGGACCAGCCCTGCTATGGTTCAGGCAGGTCCCGGAAAAGTCCATAAACAGGTTCGAAGACCTCTGCAGACATTTCCTGAAACAGTACACAGGTGTCCGAAGACAACAAAAAATCATACGAGACTTCGACCGTTTGGAGCAGGCCGCAGATGAATCTCCGCGGGAGTATCTCTCGTGTTTCCTTGAGGTAATGTCACTGGTCCATAATGCATACTCAATCCAAGCCACAGGCTCATTCGTCCGGAGCCTGCGGCCAGGATCAATGTTATCGGACCACCTCCTTCTAAATCTTCCGTACGATATGGCGGACATCTAGGCAAAGTCGGAAGGAGTATTCAGGGTGCTGGAAAGCCACCAGAAGGTACCCAAGACCTCTGCCGCAATAACAACGATGCCAATACAACCCCCGGCCCAGCAAGGGGTGAAGAGGCCCTCACCGGGCCAAGGGCTGGCCCCGAAGCTGGAAGTCCCCGTCCGAGACGGTCTGGAGGGAGACAAGAGGAGGAAGACGACCCGTGATCCTCTGCCCAAGTACGAGCTCAACACACCGATCGATGTGATCTACCTCCAAAACAGGGACAAGGGCATTTTCAAGGACCCACCCAAATCTGGTGTCCCTGAGCATATGAAGAACAGGAACAGGTACTGCCAGTTCCACAAAGACTTCGGGCACGACACCGTCCACTGCCGTAACTTTTATGCTCAGATCATGTTGGTAATCCACGCTGGCAGGTTGAAGCAGTACGTGAAAACCGATGAAGCCCAGCCGCGGCAAGACATCACCAGGACTGAGAAAAGGAAACAGGCTCAAGCCTCTGGGTCAGGAGAGCAGACCCTCAGGATAGTGCCGACCATTGTGGGCAGGCCAGAGCCGACCCACAATCAAGAGGAAAAAGAAAAATGCCTCAAAAGAGCCGAGGGTAGGGCGAAGCGCTTGAGGGGGATGGAATACTTTGTCAACCACTTGATGTCGGGAGAAGGCTGCACATCCACCGCCCCCATCGTTTTTACCCAGCAAGATCTAACCACGGTGCGCCATCTTCACGACGATCCCTTGGTGATTAAACTGTAGATCGACTCCGTATTGGTTGGAAGGGTCTTGGTCGATGGTGGAAGCAGTGTCGATATCCTTTTCCTCAGCACATTCAAGAATATGGGTCTGGATAGGAGCACACTCAGGCCAACCTATCAACCGCTGTTCGCTTTCGACAGCACAAGGGTCTGCCCTTTGGGCGTCGTGACCCTTAATGTTTGCGCAGCTGAGAGATGCTTGGACGTGGATTTCGTCGTCATTGATTGCCAGTCCTCCTTCAACGTCATCATGGGAAGGGGATGGATCCACGCCATGCATAGGGTCGCTTCCACCCTCCATCAGGTCTTAAGATGTCAATCAAAGGATGGTACGTACACGATCGACATCAAGGGGGACCAGGCCTCTGCAAGGAAATGCTTTTCAGCCGCCCTGAGGGGAGCCGACGCGAGCGCAAGCACCGTAGCCGGGGACGGATAGCAATCAAAGAACCGCCTGCCAGCGTACATGAGGCAAATCGAAGAAGAGTCTGACGGTCTGGAATCCACGATCGAGGAGCTGGTAGCGGTCCCTTTGAAAGAGGAAGAACCGGCGAAGGTGATCCTAATCGGGGCCTTATTACCCGAGGAGCAAAAGAATGAAATGTTGGGATTCTTAAAGCGGAATGAAGATGTCTTTGCATGGTCCCACGATGATATGCCAGGGATAGACCCCGCACACTCCTGTCACTGGCTGAATATAGACCCCCATTTCCCCTTGGTCAGGCAGAAACCCCGAAGATTCGCACAAGAAAAAAACAGGACGATCAACAAGGAGGTAGAAAAGCTACTGGAGAGTGGTCTAATCAGAGAATGCGTATACCCGCGGTAGGTTTCTAACCCGGTAGTGGTGAAAAAGAAAAACGTCGATGACCGTATTTGCATAGATTTCACCAACCTGAACAAGGCCTGCCCGAAGGATAGTTTCCCCCTACCAAGAATCGACCAAATGGTAGACGCGATGGCGGGATTCAACAGGATGAGCTTTCTGGATGCCTACTCCAGATACAACCAGATCCCCCTGTACGCGGAAGACCAAATCCACACGGCTTTTATCACAGAGCGAAGTCTGTACTGCTACAAGCGTATGCCGTTTGGCCTGAAAAACGCAGGGGCAACCTACCAAAGGTTCATGAATAAGATGTTCGCCAGGCTGCTAGGAAAGTCTATGGAAGTCTACATCGACGACATGGTCGTGAAGAGAAGGGAGGATTAAAACCATCTGAGGCACCTGGGCGAATGTTTTCAGATCCCAAGAAGTGTGCATTTAGGGTATCCTCTGGGCAATTCTTGGGGCATATCGTGAGCCGGAGGGGTATTGAAGCAAATCTGACCCAGCTGACCTCGATCGCGAATGTGCAGAGACCCTCATCCGTTCGAGAGGTCCAACGCCTGGCCAGAAAGGTAGCCGCTCTCAGCCGATTCATATCCAAGATGTCCGACCGATGCAAGCCTTTCTTCCAATACCTGAAGAAAAACTCTACTGCCATCTGGGGGGAAGAACAGGACAGAACACTGGCAGACCTCAAGCTGTATCTGAGTCACCCACCTATCCTAGCTTCCCCATCAGAAGGGGAGCGTCTGTACACCTATTTAGCAGTGTCCAAAGTGGCGATCAGTGCCGTACTATTCATCGAGCAAGACGATAAATAGAAGCCTGTATTTTATATAAGCTGCATGCTCCTAGATGCCGAAACCTGATACAGTGTGGCAGAAAAGCTGGTCCTCGCTCTGGTCAGCTCTAAAAAGAAGCTCCGGTAGTATTTTGAGGCGCACTCGGTCACTGTGTATACGGATTTCCCCATCCGCCAAATCTTGGCCAAACCAGACCTGTCGGGACGACTGACCAAGTGGGCTATCGAGCTGGGAGTGTATGATATCGAGTATCAGCCTCGAACGACAAAGAAAGGGCAGGTCATGGCAGATTTTCTGGTGGAAATCGAATCCTTTGGTGAGCGGCATGACCTGAATCAGATGTCTCAGCTTCACTCCCCTTCAACCTGGATGCTCTACATGGACGGATCCATGAATGCCTCAGGATCAGGAATCGAGATAGTCTTACAGACCCCAACGGGCCTCAGGGTTGAGAAAGCATTGAGGCTCGGTTTCCAGGCGACTAACAACGAGGCGGAGTATGAGGCATTGTTGCAAGGCCTCGAGTTGGCACTACATTTCGGAGTAGAGGACATCGCCGTGAAGACCGACTCGCAGTTGATCGTGGGTCAGGTCAGGGGGGACTTTGAAGTAAAAGAACCAAGGTTGCATAGGTACTTCTCCAAGGTGATAAGGGCAAAAGCTCGCTTTGGCAATTTCAGTATCGAACCGATCCCCAGGGAGATGAATCAGAGGACTTTGGGACAGTAAGGACACATGGACAGTTGGAGAATATAGTATCAGTAGTTCGAGACACGTAGACATCTGGTGAGAAATCGCTCTAACAGTAAACTACTCCGGCGGGCGCAGCCTCGCCCACAAGGCTCTAACGGCTGGATACTTTTGGCCATACATGATGACGGAGGCAACCAAATTTGTAAAAAAATGTGATAAATGCCAGAGGTTTGCCCCAATGAAACGTCAGCCCACGGAGATTCTTCATTCGAACATAACTCCCTGGCCGTTCGCCAAGTGGGGTCTGGATATCGTCGGAGAGCTCCCCAGAAGTCCAGGAGGAAAGAGATACGTCCTACTGGCCACGGACTATTTTACCAAGTGGGTAGAGGCCGAAGCCTACACGACAGTTAATAAGGCAGACACGATTAATTTCATCTGGAAGAACATAATCTGCCGATTCAAGATCCCAAAAGAGATACACGCCGATCATGGCACACAGTTCCAAAATGCTAAGCTTAAGGAGTTGTGCGAGCTATACGACATAAGACTCAGTTTCTCTTCTGTGAACTACCCCAGGGGAACGGCCAAGCAGAGGCGACGAACATAGCCATATTCAGCAACATCAAAAAGAACTTGCAGGAGGCTAAAGGCAAGTGGTTAGAAGAACTGCCGGCCGTTGTGTGGGCCCATCGAACCACAGAGCGGAGGTCTACTGGGAGAACACCGTTCGCCATGGTCTACAGATCAGAGGCTGTGATCCCGACCGAGGTCAGCCTCCCGACCCTCCGCTTCGAAGTGGTAAAAGATTCCCCCCTAAACGAGCGCCAGTTAAGCCGCAACACAGACCTCCTGGAGGAAATGAGAAGCATGGCTTTGGTCCACCTGGCTTCATACCACCAGCAAGCTAGGTCCTACTTTGCGAAAAAGGTTAGTGCCTGACGATTTAATGCCGGGGATTGGGTCCTGAAAGCTAGAACAGGGAATTCCTCGAAACTGGACTCCAATTGGATCGGACTCTATGAGGTAATCAAAGCGCTCGACAATGGAGCATATATCCTGAAGGAACTGAAAACGAGGAAAAACGTGCCAAACACGTGGAATGCTCAGCACTTGAAGAAGTATCACATGTAAGGCACGTACTTATGATGTAAGACCATGCGAATGCATATATTATTGAAAATTTTAAATCCAGAACAAGTCAAATTCCTTTCTTTGCCACATGGATTCATCTTTGGATTGCTATGAAAAAAGGGTCTGCCCACAAAGGCAGACCCGACGTTTTATGTTGCTACGGAAAGGGTCTGCACACAGAGGCAGACCCAATGTTTTAGGATACTACGGAAAAGAGGCCCGCCCACAGTGGCAGACCCTACGCCTCAGTTGCAAAAAATCATACCAGGCTGCCACGGGAAAGGGTCTGCCACAGTTGCAAACCATACGCACTACTCGTGCAATAAAAGCTCGCACTCTGGGACTCACGTCGCTCCTCGACGACCCGAAAAAATGTACGAAGAGGAAACTACTGCGCAAAAAAATTTGCCAGCAGACCTTGAAAAAGCTTGCACTCTGGGACTCACGTCGCTCGTCGACGACCCGAGAAAACGTGCGAAGAGGAAACTGCTGCGCAACAAAATTTGCCAGCAGACCTCGAAAAAGCTCGCACTCTAGGACTCACGTCGCTCGTCGACGACCCGAGAAAACGTGGGAAGAGGAAACTGCTGCGCAACAAAATTTGCCAGCAGACCTCGAAAAAGCTCGCACTCTGGGACTCACGTCGCTCGTCGATGACCCGAGAAAACGTGCGAAGAGGAAACTACTGTACAACAAAATTTGCCAGCAGACCTCGAAAAAGCTCGCACTCTGGGACTCACGTCGCTCGTCGACGACCCGAGAAAATGTGCGAAGAGGAAACTTCTGCGCAACAAAATTTGCCAACAGACCTCAAAAAAGCTCGCACTCTGGGACTCACGTCGCTCATTGACGACCCGAGAAAACGTGCGAAGAGAAGATAACTGCACACCAAAAACTCGCCAGCAAACCTCGAAAACGATCGTACTCTAGGAGTCGAATCGTGCAAAAAGACACTTATCGATGACCCAAGAAAACGTACAAAAGAAAAAGGGGCATGCAACCAAAAAGCTAGCCAGCGGACCCCCAAAGGAACACTTCTAGCTACACGAAGAGCTAAAGGAAGGCAGGGTCAGAATCCACCCGTTGGAAGTGGACCCTCCCTAAGGGATGTTTTGACTACACGAAAAGTTAAAGGGAAACAGACTCTAGCCAGGGGAAGATCTATCTTTGCATGGTCAGGATATGAACAGATTTGGAGTCTACCCGTTGGAAGTAGTCCAGAGACAAACCAAACATGAAAACAGAAATCAAGATTAAAACCTATTTATTATGTCCTAAAAATACAAAGTGCGCAAATAATGGTGGTGAGCACTCATGAGCCCTATTTGCGAGGTGCAGATTTAGAGCGGACTTTTAAGGAGACGTCGGAATGATAATGCCCTGTTTGTTCCCGATAAGAGCCAAGCCCAGGCCTTCTCCTTTGCAATGACGGGTCTAAGCAATGGTCGACCAATCCCTGGAGCTGGTTCTAAGCACGGTCCCATTTGGGGTCGGAGAAATCCAGCCACACGCGTGGGTCGAACTCTGCCCAAACAAGTTATAATGAGAGTTATATTTCTGCAAAACCGGATGAGCCAAAACTTGCACCCCTATTTCCAAAGCTAGTCCAGATAATCACGACCCGAGGAAGGCTCACTAATAATCCGAAATCGAGTCCTTACAATTATTTATATAGACGGTCGGATGCAAAAGAAAACAGTCTAAAAGTGGTGGCGCGTTTCTTATTATTTATTCGAAGGGTTACAATGAATGATTAGCTTTACAAATATACAAAATTGGGGATCCTAGTTACCTCCGTCCGAGGAGGCGCGACCAACCCCAGTGCTTGGACTAGCCTCGGAGAAGGGTGGCGTGGCCGGATCAGATTCGTCACTAGATACAACGACTGTGCCAGACCCTTCACCAGTTGAGACCCCGAGGCTAGGCTGAATGTTCAGGGCTTCCAGAGTTCAATCTGGCGGACCAGAAGCAGGGACAAGCTCTACGGCACCAGGGGTAGATGTAGAGGGCCCATCCTTCTCTGCGGCAAGCATCTCCAGCACGTCAGCTGGGTATGTGATTCTGATCTCGTCCCCGAGCTGCTGCATGTAGTGTTTGACAGAGTAGTGGTCCCTCTCGACGCCTTTTGGATCGTCAAATTGGTCTGGCATCACCACCTCAGCGTGGTTTTCAAACTCTCTATTCTCCCAGCCAGACCTGTAACTTTCCGCAGAAAGAACGTCCACTTGCTTCTGGTACCGTGTTTTTAACTTCTCCGTATCTACCAGTCTATCCTTCAACATCGCCAATCTGAGTTCTGCCTGCCGGTGCAATAAGTCGCTCTGTAGCTCTTGCTCCTTGATCCTTAGCTCGCCCTGAGCCAGTCTGGTGGCTTCGAACTGGGCAAGCCTGTCGGCCTCCGCCTGAGCCAGTCTTGCAGCCAGCTCCTCGCGTCTGGCTCTCTCGACACTCAGAGCGTGTGCCACTGCGCTGCTAACCTCGCTTCCTCGAGGCCCCGATATACATCGAAGTCAGACCTCAATTCGGTGAGGGCAGCCTCGCTGCGCTCGGCTAGTGCAGAACGGGAGCTCAACTCCTCGGTCAGATCCCTGACACGAGCAAAGTAGAAAGACTGGATGGCAGACAGCTGCAAGTTAGACAACAAAGAAAGGGGTCAGCATTTACCAAAGAAGTTGAAAAACATAAAAGCACCCGAATGTAACAAACCTGCGCGAGAGTGCGGGTGGTGATGAGCTCGACATTCTCTGACGTTAGGGCCTCCAGCCCCAGCTCTATGGCTGGGCCATCCCTTTGAGTGTCGCCCACACCTGGGGAACACGGCCCCACCTCGCTGGCCATAAGGGCGTCCTCTCCGCCCGCCGGGCACACCTCTAGAGCATGGGCAATAGGGACCGAGGAAGGTCCGGAGCCATCAGGAATGCCGTCGGCCACGGTGGGAGGCGGTGCACCTCCTCTGGGCTGGCCACCGCGTGCTGACCATTTTCTCCTTAGAAGGGTCAGCGTCGCCCCATCATCGTCACTGTCAGACGAGAGGACGACTCTGCCCCTCTTCTCCACCCGGCCCTCTTCCTCATTGGATGAGCCGACCTCGCGTGGCCGCTTTGTAGGGACTGGGGGAGGGGAGGAGAGTCTGGACTTCAATCTTGGAGCTCCCCTACTGAGCTCGGCGATCTCTCCACTGAGGCTAACAGCACTCGATTTCGAACCAGAGCCAGGGGTGGGTGAGATCACTGCTGCAGACCCCCTAGTCAAACTTGGCGTCGTCTCTTCCATGCGTACGATCAGGATGGCAGACGGTCCCCCGAGTGGAGATCCACCTGCATCGAAGTGGGGGACCACTGGTTTTGCTCCTCCCAAAAGCACCACGAGGCGCTGGCCAGCGGATGCTTTGGCATGAGCTTTAGGTGCCACGGCTCCCCCTTTGACGGGTGAGGGGCCGTCCGACGGGCCTGTCTCAGAACCTGTGAAGAACAAACAACGAGATTAGTTTGCAGTCGTAGTTCGACCCACAAGGACTCAAAGATTTGAAAATAAACTCACCCCTAGCCCTCTTGGGGGCGGCGTTTTCTTCCTTGCGGAGCCTGATGCATTCCGCGGCCACAAGCCTCACGGCCTCCTTGAGCTCGTGATTGGACGGCACTACCAGATCGTTGGTGCCCGCCAACTGGCTTGAAGCCGCAACCTGCCGACTCACCATGGTGATCCGGTCATTTTTGTCCCGGCGAAATCGGTTCAGGGTAGAGGCATCGAGTCGACTCCTCAGGTGCTTGGTGATGACCCAGGTATCCATGGGGAAGGAGAGGTATGAGACCATCCTGGGCATCAGGTTCATCGTTAGGGGATTAGGACGGCTTGAATGTGCCTGCATTCCCCCGGAGAGCCGAAAATTATGATCTCCTCCAGGCTTTTGAGCCGCCCAGCCGACAGGTATGGCTCGAACCTATTTTCTTCTGCTGAGGCTGCACAAGACAAAGTAGCGTGAGCAATAATATCGGGAGAGGACCCAGACCCAAAGATCATGGCCTAAATACTTACTCTGCAGGAAGACTGAGGGGACTTGGAAATGCTCTCCGTTCACCCAAGGGGAGCACCACACCTCTCCAACGGCGTAAAGCCTGGCGTGAGAGTCCCATTATTTATCTGACCGTGGCAACCCCAAAAAGATGTGGCGCCCAGGCAGCGGCTGGAGATAGAAGGTGGGGTAGGAGCCCTTCTTGGGGGATGAGAATAAGCTTATAAGCATAAAAGACCACCTCCAGGTCAATATGCATGTTATAGATAACTGACAGGGCAGAAAGCCCCATCAGAATCATAATCCCATTTGTATTCAGCTGCATCGGATGGATTCCCGTCAAGGCAAAAAATTAGTGGATTAAGGGAGGAAGAGGGAATCACAGACAGTCCAGATGCTTCCTACCCAGGACGATGGAACCCTCGGGGGCATAAGGGTGAAGGTACCAGTCTGCTGGGCCTTCAACCCGTTGAAGTGTCACTCCTCCGGGGAGGCAGAGCTGCCTCCTCAGTGAATCTAGTTCTGAATCCATAACGGGTTGCAATTCCTGGTTTTGATTTGAAGCCATTGTTCTGAAACGCGATTGAAAGAGTGAGAGTCTTTAGAAAAGAAGGAAGCAGAAACCCTAGGAGTTTATGAGGTTGGAATGATTGAAAATTTTGGTAAAATGGCAAATGAACACAATTACGTTTTTTATAGGGGAGAAGCTGAAGAGTTTTTCTGGAAAAGGAGAGAATAAGGGAAACCGAGCAGTCAGAACTTCAAAATTCAAACAGATCTCGTGATGAGGGATGGCGTACCTCCGCATTAGGAAGAGGGAACCACGTGCGTCCCCCAGATTAGAGGAACGGAGAGACGATTTCCCCACTTGATGGACAGAGTCCATCAAGTAGGGAAATGGAAGCAGTTGTGGGACCCGTTCCCGAGCCATACGCCACGTGGAAGGCCACGCGGATCACACGTGATCTCACAATCGGCCATTGGGCCGTCCGAAGTTAGGGCCGAGCCCATCACTGACCCTGGACGGTTTGGCCCAGTCTGACCCCAACCTCGACAGCTGGGGGTCGGAAGCCCCAAGGGTCTACCATCTGGGTACAGTGGCCCTTACCTCAACAGTCGGGAGGGTCAGAAGCCCCGAAGGTCTTCCGACCGAATACAGTGGAAAGCAACTCACGGTTCTAGACCCGGATAGAGCATTTAATGCGATCCTGGGTAGGTGTGTGCCAGGGACAAGCCGTCCTGACAGAACGGCGATTTACCCAAATCTTGACAGAATGAAGCTGTAGGAGGCGGCGAAAATCAGGCCACGGCAGCAAAGAGGAGATCGCAGAAATCTCGGCCCGTAACTGCTAAAAAAGATTTTGAGGTGAAAGTACTCAGTCCTGAGATTGAGAACCACGCGGTTCACAATCTCAGGACTACATATATAAGAGCCATGCGTTCCCGAGAGGGGCATGTACGCTAAAATACAGATATATATAGAAAAGTCTGTGAACAAAAAACAGATAGATATTCATACTGAAATATTTTCCTTGCTACCCTGTATCAAAGATAAACCACTGACTTAAGCATCGGAGAGTCTTTGCAGGTAGCCACCCCCGCCTCTCCGATCTTGCTTAGAGTTCAGAGGACTTTGGGACAGCAAGGACACGTGGACAGTTAGAGAATACAGCATCAGTAGTTCGAGACACGTGGACGGCTGGTGAGAAACCGCTCCAACACTACGCAGATGAAGCTCTCATCTTAATATTCCGACTAGACAGGTTTGTAGCTTCTCCCCAATGGCAATCCTTATTATTTTGTAGTTAAGTTTTCAAAATTGATTACTGGTGGTCAGATCATCGTGTTGTGCACTTGGTGCCTAACTTCATAAATGAAAGATAGGTAGAGCATAATAGAAACAACAAATCATTCCGCTTTGAGCCTTTCTAGGCAAAAGACGACGATATTCTGCCAATAATTCATGAAAAATAGTCTGCAATTGTGGGGGTCCCAAATCCAGCTTTGATGGCAGAAAAATTGGAATGTTGCACTGCGGGCCTCAAGCAGTGGAGTTCTGGCAAGTATGGCCACATCCCATATAAGATGAAAAGGATTTTAGGAAATCTGGATAAAGCTTATGCTGGTCCTTATGACTCTAACTCACTGGCCTCTCTCAGAAGACTTGAGAAAGAAAGGGATAGAATAATGTCGCTTGAAGAAGAGTTCTGGAGACAGAGATCGAGAGCAGAGTGGGTTAAAGTAGATGATCGCAATACCATGTTTTTCCACTCAAAAACATCTCAGCACCGAAACAAAAACACGATTACTAGTCTCATTGGCACAGATAGCAAGTGGTGTGAGGATGCGCATGGTGTTGTCCAAATCATTGAGCATTACTTTAATGACATTTTCCACTCTTCTTGGCCCAGCGAAGCCTCTATTTCTAGGTCACAGATTTAGTTTCTCCCGAGATCACTAAATTCTATAAATATTGCTCTCACAGCCCTTACATCTGTAGGACCCGTTTCCAAGTCATACGCCACGTGGACGGCTGAGCGGGTGAACAGGTCACAAAAGGGGTCCACTGTCCGCCGGGAGTCAAGAGTGATTAGTTAAAGGCCACGCGGGTCACACGTGATTTCACAATCGGCCATTGGGCCGTCCGAAGTTAGGACCGAGCCTATCACAGACCCTAGACAGTCTCGGCCCAGTTCGACCCTTACCTCGACAGCTGGGGGGTCGGAAGCCCCAAGGGTCTTCCACCTGAATACAATGGAAAGCAACTCACGACTCCAGACCTAGACAGAGCATTTAATGCGATCCTGGGTAGGCGTGCGCAAAGAGCAAGCTGTCCTGACAGAACAACGATTTACCCAAATCTCATCCCTGACAGATTCAAGCCGTAGGAGGCGACGGAAATCAGGCTACGGCAATACATAGGAGATCACAGAAATCTCGGCCCGTAACCTTTGAAAAAGACTTTGAGGAGAAAGGTACTCAATCCAAAGATTGAGACCCACATGGTTCACAATCTCAAGACTGCACATATATGAGCCATGCGTTCCCGAGAGGGGCATGTACGCTTATAGAAAGAAGTATATAAAAAAGCTTATGAGCAAGAAACAAACATATACTCATACTGAACTAATTCCTTGCTACCCTGTATCAAAGATAAACTACTAACTTAAGCATCGGAGAGTCTTTACAGGTAGCCACCCCCGCCTCTCTAACCCTGCTCGGAGTTCAGAGTACTTTGGGATAGCGAGGACACGTGGACAGTTGGAGAATACAGCATCAGCAGTTCAGAGACACGTGGATAGCTAGTGAGAAACTGCTCCAACAGTTTGGCGCGGTCTGTGGGAAAAGGTTGAGTGTGAGAAAAAGAGTAGGAGACTCATGACCATGCTTTCCCCGAACGAAAAGCCATACAACATCTGATGGCACCCTCAAGAATGACAACCAGGAGCACAGTCCCGACGCCGAAGGGAACTCCCGAAAAGCACGACCAGATCTGGAGCAGAAGCTGGATCAGATGCTTGCTGCCTTAGCGGAAGCAAGCTGGAAGGCAGAGATGGCCCACGAGGCCATCCTGGGTTTACATAACCAAGGTTGCATAGGTACTTCTCCAAGGTAATGGGGGCAAAAGCTAGCTTTGGCAATTTCAATATCGAACCGTTCCCCAGGGAGATGAACCAGAGAGCCGACGAGCTAGCTAAGAGTGCGTCAATCGGGGGTACCACTGGAAGCATAGAAATTCTCTTAGAAGGCGGGAGCATGGAGGACCCCCCGCAGACCCCTGCGCACCATGTGTTCGCAACCGGAGCTGCTGACGAAGAGTGGATGAAACCCATCACACAGTATTTGACGGTGGGGAACCTGCCCGCAGACCCCCGGGATGCAAGGTCAGTCAGATTGAAGGCTGCCAGGTACTCGATGATGGATTAACAGTTATACAGGAGATCGACAATGGGTCTGATGCTACGCTGCATAGGTCCCGTCGAAGCGCAAAATCTGATGGAGGAAATCCACGAGGGAGTATGTGGCAACCACTCTGGCAGACGCAGCCTCGCCCACAAGGCCCTAACGGCCGGATACTTTTGGCCATACATGATGGCAGAGGCAGCCAGATTCGTCAAAAAATGTGATAAATGCCAGAGGTTCGCCCCGATGAAACGTCAGCCTGCGGAGATACTTCATTCAAACATAACCCCTTGGCCATTTGCCAAATGGGGTCTGGACATTGTCGGAGAGCTCCCCAGAAGTCTAGGAGGAAAGAGATATGTCCTGCTGGCCATGGACTACTTCACCAAATGGGTAGAGGCCGAAGCCTACACGACAATTAATAAGGTAGACACGACTAACTTCATCTAAAAGAACATAATCTGTCGATTCGGGATCCCGAAAGAGATACACGCCGATCATGGCACGCAGTTCCAAAATGCTAAGCTCAAGGATTTGTGTGAGCTGTATGATATAAGGCTCAGTTTCTCTTCCGTGAGCTACCCTCTGGGGAACGGCCAAGTAGAGGCGACGAACAAAGCCATATTCAGCAACATCAAAAAGAACTTGCAGAAGGCTAAAGGCAAGTGGTTAGAAGAACTGCCGGCCATTGTGTGGGCCCATCGAACCACAGAGTGGAGGTCTACTGGGAGAACGCCATTTACCATGGTCTACGGATCAGAGGCTGTGATCCCGACCGAGGTCGGCCTCCCGACCCTCCGCTCCGAAGTGGTAAAAGATACCCCATTAAACGAGCGTCAGATAAGCTGCAACACAGACCTCCTGGAAGAAACGAGAAACATGGCCCTGGTCCACCTGGCTTCATACCACCAGCAGGCTAGGTCCTACTACATCAAAAAAGTTAGTGCCCGATGATTTAACACCGGGGATTGGGTCCTGAAAGCTAGAACAGGGAATTCCTCGAAACTGGACTCCAATTGGATCGGACCCTATGAGGTGATCAAAGCGCTCGGCAATAGTGCGTATGTCCTGAAGGAACTCAAGACGGGGAAATATGTGCCGAACACGTGGAACGCTCAGCACTTGAAAAAGTATCACGTGTAAGGCACATACATATGATGTAAGACCATGTAAATGCCTATGTTGTTGAAAAGCCCAAATCTTAAACAGGTCAAGTTCTCTTTTTTCCGCATAGATTTATCTTTGGGGTTGCTATGGAAAAGGGGTCTACCCACAGCGGCAGACCCCACACACTATTCACGCGTGAGACCCATATGAACGTTTATATTATTATAAAACTTAATTCCGAAACAGGTTAGGTCTTCTGCCACACGGAAAAGGGTCTGCCCACAGTGGCAGACTTGACGTTTCAGTTGCACAGGCAAAAGATCACACCAGGCTGCTGCGGAAGAGGGTCTGCCCACAGTAGCAGACCCAATATTTTGTTTGCGCAGGCAAAAAATACTACCAGGTTGCCACGGAAAAGGGTCTTCCACAGTTGCGGACCATACCCACTATTTGCGCAATCAATGATCGTACTATGGGAGTCACGTTGCTCGTCGATGACCTGAGGAAACGTACGAAGAGGAAATAGCTGCGCAATAAAAACTTGCCAGCAGACCTCAGAAATGCTCGCACTATGGGACTCACGTCGCTCGTCGACGACCCGAGAAAATGTACGAAGAGGAAATAGCTGCGCAACAAAAACTTGCTAGCAGACCTCAAAAATGCTCGCACTATGGGACTCACGTCGCTCGTCGACGACCCGAGAAAACGTGCGAAGAGGAAATAGCTGCGCAACAAAAACTTGCCAGCAGACCTCAAAAATGATCGTACTATTAGAGTTACGTCGCTCGTCGACGACCCGAGAAAATGTACGAAGAGGAAATAGCTGTGCNGGGACTCAATTCGCTTGTCGACGACCCGAGAAAACGTACGAAGAGGAAATAGCTGTGCAACAAAAACTTGCTAACAGACCTCAAAAATGCTCGTACTATGGGAGTCACGTCGCTTGTTGACGACCCGAGAAAACGTACGAAGAGGAAATAGCTATACAACAAAAACTTGCCAGCAGACCTCAAAAACACTCGTACTATGGGAGTCACGTCGCTCGTCGACGACCCGAGAAAACGTACGAAGAGGAAATAGCTGTGCAACAAAAATTTGCCAGCAGATCTCAAAAACGTTCGTACTATGGGAGTCACGTCGCTCGTCGACGACCCGAGAAAATGTACGAAGAGGAAATAGCTGTGCAACAAAAACTTGCCAGCAGACCTCAAAAACGCTCGTACTATGGGAGTCACGTCGCTCGTCGACGATCCGAGAAAATGTATGAAGAGAAAATAGTTGCGCAACAAAAACTCGGCAGCAAACCTCGAAAATGATCGTACTCTAGGAATCAAATCGTGCAATAAAACACTTGCTGATAACCCGAGAAAACGTACGAGGAGAAAGGGGGTGCGCAACCCAAAAGCTTGCCAGCGGACCCCCTAAGGAACATTTTTAGCTTCATGAAGAGCTAAAGGAAAGTAGGGTCGGGATCCACCCGTTGGAAGTGGACCCTCCCTAAGAAACATTTTTAGCTACATAAAGAGCTAAAGGAAAGCAGGGTCAGGATCCACCCGTTAGAAGTGGACCCTCCTTAAGGAATGTTTTGGCTACACGAAGAGCTAAAGGGAAACAGGCTCTACCTGGGGGATGATTTATTTTCGCATGATCAGGATGTGAACGGATTTGGAGTCTACCCGTTGGAAGTAGTCCAGAACCAAACCAAATGTGAAGACAAAAATTAAGATTAAAGTCTGTTTATTATGTCCTAAAAATACAAAGCACGCGGTTAATAGTGGTGTGCACTCATGAACCCTACTTACGGGATACAGGTCTAGAACGGACTCTTAAGAAGACATCGGAGTGATAGTTTCCTGTCTGTTCCCAGTAAGAGCCAAGCCCAGGCCTTCTCCTTTGCAACGACGGGTCCAAACAATGGTCGACCAATCCTTAGAGCTGGTTCCGAGTACGGTCCCATATGGGGTCGGAAAATCCAGCCACACGCGCGGGTCGAACTCTGCCAAAACAAGTTATAACAAGAGTTATGCCTCCATGAAACCGGATGAGTCAAAACTTGCACCCCTATCTCTGGAACTAATCTTGGCAGTCATGACCTGAGGAAGACTAAATAATAGTCCGAAATCGAGTCCATACAATTATTTATACAGACGGTCGGACGCGGTCAACAAAGAAAAAGAAAACAGACTAAAGAGAATCACACGGTTCTTATTATTTATTCGAAAGATTACAACGAAGGTCAGCTTTACAAATGTACAAAGTTAGAGACCTTAGTTACCTCCGTCCATGGGAGCACGGCCAATCCCGGCACTTGGACCGGCCCCGGTGAAGGGTGGCGTGGCAGGGTCAGATTCGTCACTAGATATAATGACTGCGCCAGACCCCTCACCGGTTGAGACTCCAAGACTAGGCTGAGTGTCAGGGGCTTTCGAAGTTCGACCTGGCGGACCGGAAGTTGGGATAAGCTCTATGGCACCAGAAGCAGATATAGAGGGCCCGTCCTTTTCTACGGCAAGCATCTTCAGCACGTCAGCCGGATACGTGATACTGATCTCATCCCTGAGCTGCTGTATATAGTGCTTGACAGAGTAATGGTCCTTCTCGACGCCTTTCTGATCGTCAAATTGGTCTGGCATCACCACCTCAGCGTGGCCTTCGAACTCTTTATTCTCCCAGCTAGACCTGTAACTTTCCGCAGAAAGGACATCCACCTGCCTACAGTATCTCGTTTTTAATTTCTCCGCATCTGCTACCCTATCCTTCAGCGCCGCTAACCTGAGCTCCGCCTGCCGCTGCGATAAGTCGACCAATAATGTTAATACCTGCGAGGTCCTCTCTGTGTTTACGAGACATCTCCACCTGAGCACCCATCAGATTTTTGTGATCCAAGAGGAGATATCGGTTTACCTCGTGGGACCGGTCAAGCCTGCGTTGCAGAGAGTGGGCCCCTAGCTTGGCTGTCACCTCGGCTTTTCTCGCTTCCTTGCGTCTTCAACAGCCCTGTCACGAGCGATGAAGGCTAGTCCCATCTCTGCCCCCGCGTTCTATAACTCTTGCTCCTTGACCCTCAGCTCGTCCTGGGCCAGTCTGGCGGCTTCAGATTGGGCAAGTTTGTCAGCCTCCGCCTGAGCCAGTCTCACAGCCAGCTCCTCGCGTCTGGTCCTCTCGACGCTCAGAGCGTGAGCCACTGTGCTGCTGACCCTTGCCTCCTCGAGGCTCCGATATATATCGAAGTCAGACCTCCGCCCTCGCCGCGCTCGGCCAGTGCAGAGCGGGAACTCATCTCCTCAGTCAGATCCCTGACGCGAGAGGAATAGAAAGATTGGATGGCAGCCAGCTGCAAGTTAAACAAAAAAGGGGGGGTCAGCGTTTAGCAAAGATGTTGAAAAACATAGAAGTAACCAAGTGGACCAAACCTGCGCGAAGGTGCGGTTGCTGACAAGCTCGACGTTCTCCAAAGAGAGCGCCTCCAGCTCTAACTCTGCGGCTGGACCCTCCCTTTGGGCATCGCTCGCACCTGGGGAACACGGCCCCGCCCCGCTGGCCGTAAGGGCACCCTCTCTGCCCGCCGGGCATGCCTCTGAGGCAATGGCGACAGGGACGGAGGGAAGTCTGGCACCATCAGGAGCACCATCGGCCACGGAGGGAGGTGGTGCATCTCCTCTGGGTAGGCCGCTGCGCACCGACCTTTTTCTACTTAGAAGGGTCAGTGTCGCCCCGTCGTCGTCACTGTCAGACGAGGGGGCAACCCTGCCCCTCTTCTCCACCCGGCCCTCTTCTTCGTTGGACGAGCCGACCTCGCGTTGCCGCTTTGTGGGGACTGGGGGAGGGGAGGATAGTCTAGATTTCAATCTCGGAGCCCTCCCACTGAGCTCGGCGATCTCTCCACCGAGGCTAACAGTGCTCAATTTCGAACTGGAGTCAGGCGTGGACGAGATTGCTGCAGCAGACCCCCAAGCCGAACTCAGCATCATCTCTTCCCCATGCACCATCCGTGTGGCAGACGGTCCCCCGGATGGAGGTTTGCCTGCGTCAGAGTGGGGGACCGCTGGCATTTCACCTCCTGAAAGCACCACGAGGCGCCGGCCAGCGGGTGCCTTGGCGTGAGCCTTATATGCCGCGGCTCCCCCCTTGACGGGTGAGGGGTCAGCCGATGGGCCCGTCTCAGAACCTACAAAGAACAAATAACATGTTTAGCTCACGGCCACAATCCGACCCACAAGGCTCAAGGATGAGAAAATGAACTTACCCCTAGCCCTCTTGGGGGAGGCGGTTTCCTCCCTGCAGAGCCTGATGCACTCCTCGGCCACAAGCCTCACGGCCTCCTCGAGCTCGTGGTTGGACGGTGCCACCAGATCATTGGTGCCCGCCAACTAGCTTGATGCCATAACCTACCGACTCACCATGGCGATCCGGTCATGTTTGTCCTAGCGGAATCGGTTCAGGGCAGAGGCGTCGAGTCGGCTCCGCATGTATTTGGTGATGACCCAGGTATCCAAAGGGAATGGGAGGTATGAAACCATCCTGGGCATCATATTCATCGTTAGGGGGTTGAGGACGGCCTGGATGTGCCTGCACTCCCCAGGAGATCCGAAGATGATGATCCCCTCCAGGCCTTTGAGCCGCCCTGCCAACAAATGCGGCTCAAACCTATTCTCTTCTGTTGAGGTTGTACAAGACAAAATAACATAAGCAATAACATAGGGAGAAGGCGCAGATCCAAAAATCACGACCTAATACTTACTCTGCAGGAAAGTTAAGGGAACTTGGAAATGCTCTCCATTTACCCAAGGGGAGCACCACGCCCTTCCAACGGCGTATAGCCTGGCGTGGGAGTCCCATTGTTTGTCCGACCGCGGCAACCCCCAAAAGATGTGACGTCCTGGCAACGGTTGGAGATAGAAGGTGGGGTAGGAGCCTTTCTTGGGGATGAAGGTAAGCTTATAAGCATAAAAGACCACCTCCAGGTCGATATGCATGTTATAGATAACTGACAGGACGGAAAGCCCCATCAGAATCATGACCCCATTTACATTCAGCTGCATCAGATGGATTCTTGTCAGAGTAAAGAATTGGTGGATCAGGGGAGGAAGAGGAAATCGCAGCCATTCCAGATGCTTTCTGCCCAGGATGATGGAACCCTCGGGGGCACAAGGATGAAGATACCAGTCCGCAGGGCCCTCAACCCATTATAGCGTCACTCCTCTGGGGAGGCAGAGCTGCCTCCTCAGTGAATCCACGATGGGGCGCAATTCCTGATTTTGACTTGAAGCCATTGTTCTGAATACGACTGAAAGTGTAAAAGTCTCTAGAGGGGAAGGAAGCAGAAACCCTAGTGTTGGAGCGGTTTCTCACCAGCCGTCCACGTGTCTCTGAACCGTTGATGCTGTATTCTCCAACTGTCCATGTGTCCTCACTATCCCAAAGTACTCTGAACTCCGAGCAAGGTCGGAGAGGCAGGGGTGGCTACCTGCAAAGACTCTCCGATGCTTAAGTCAGTGGTTTATCTTTGATACAGGGTAACAAGGAATTAGTTCAATATGAGTATATGTTTGTTTCTTGCTCATAAGTTTTTTTATATACTTCTTTCTATAAGCGTACATGCCTCTCTCGAGAATGCATGGCTCATATATGTACAGTCCTGAGATTGTGAACCATGCGGGTCTCAATCTCCGGACTGAGTACCTTTCTCCTCAAAGTCTTTTTCAGAGGTCACGGGCCAAGCTTTCCGTGATCTCCTCTATATCACCGTAGCCTGATTTCCGCCGCCTCCTATGGCTTGAATCTGTCAGGGATGAGATTTGGGTAAATCGCCGTTCTGTCAGAACGACTTGCCTCTTGTACACGCCTACCCAGGATCGTATTAAATGCTCTGTCTAGGTTTGGAGTCGTGAGTTGTTTTCCATTGTATTCAGGTGGAAGACCCTTGGGGCTTCCGACCCCCCAGCTATCGAGGTAAGGGTCGAACTGTGCCGAGACTGTCCAGGGTTTGTGATGGGCTCGGTCCTAACTTCGGACGGCCGAATGGCCGATTGTGAAATCACGTGTGACCCGCGTGGCCTTTAACTAATCACTCTCGACACCTGGCGGACGGTGGACCCCTTTTGTGACCTGTTCACCCGCTAGGCCGTCCACGTGGCGTATGACTTGGGAACGGGTCCCACAACTGGCGGCAAGCATCTGATCTAGCTTCTACTCCAGATCTGGTCGTGCTTCTCGGGAGCTCCCTTCGGCGTCGGGACATGTGCTCCTGGTTGTCATTCTCGAGGGTGCCATCAGACGTTGTATGGCTTTTCGTTCGGGGAGAGTGCGGTCGTGAGTGTCCTATTCTTTTTCCCACGCTCAACTTTTTCCCACAGACGGTGCTAAACTATTGGAGCGGTTTCTCACCAGCCGTCCACGTGTCTCTGAACCGCTGATGCTGTATTCTCCAACTGTCCATGTGTCCTCGCTATCCCAAAGTACTCTGAACTCTGAGCAGGGTCGAAGAGGCGGGGGTGGCTACCTACAAAGACTCTCCGATGCTTAAGTCAGTGGTTTATCTTTGATACAGGGTAGCAAGGAATTAGTTCAGTATGAGTATATGTTTGTTTCTTGCTCATAAGCTTTTTTATATACTTCTTTTTATAAGCGTACATGCCCCTCTCGGGAACGCATGGCTCATATATGTACAGTCCTGAGATTGTGAACCATGCGGGTCTCAATCTCCAGAATGAGTACCTTTCTCCTCAAAGTCTTTTTCAGAGGTCACGGGCCGAGATTTCCATGATCTCCTCTATATCGTAGTAGCCTGATTTACGCCGCCTCCTACGGCTTGAATCTATCAGGAATGAGATTTGGGTAAATCGCTGTTCTGTCAGGACGGTTTGCCCCTTACGCACGCCTACCCAGGATCGCATTAAATGCTCTGTCTGCGTCTGGAGTCGTGAGTTGCTTTCTATTGTATTCAGGTGGAAGACCCTTGGGGCTTCCGATCCCCTAGCTATCGAGGTAAGGGTCAGACTGGGCCGAGACTGTCCAGGGTCTGTGATGGGCTCGGTCATAACTTCGGACAGCCTAATAGCCGATTGTGAAATCACGTGTGACCCGCGTGGCCTTTAACTAATCACTCTCGACACCTGGTGGACGGTGGACTCCTTTTGTGACCTGTCCACCCGCTCGGTCGTCCACGTGGCGTATGAGTTGGGAACGGGTCCCACAACTGCCCCCATTTCCCTACTTGACGGATTCGTTTTCGTCAAGTGGGAAAATCGTTTATCCGTTCCTCCAATCTGGGGGATGCACGTGGCTCCCCCCGCAGACGCGAAGGCATGCCATCCCATATCACGAAATCCGTTTGAATTTCGAAGTTCTGACTGTTCGGTCTCCTTTACTCACTCCCCATTTCCAGAAAAACTCTTCAACTCCCTCTCTATAAAAGCCGCAATTACGCTCATTTGCCACTTTACTAAAATCTTCAATCATTCTAACCTCATAAAATCCTAGGTGTGGGACCTGTTCCCAAGTCATACACCACGTGGACGGCCGAGCGGGTGAACAGGTCATAAAAGGGGTCCACCGTCCGCCAGGTGTCGAGAGTGATTAGTTAAAGGCTACGCGGGTCACACGTGATTTCACAATCGGCCATTGGGCCGTCCTAAGTTAGGACCGAGCCAATCACAGACCCTGGACAGTCTCGGCCTAGTCCAACCCTTACCTCGACAGCTGGGGGGTCGGAAGCCCCAAGGGTCTTCCACCTGAATACAATGGAAAGCAACTCACGACTCCAGATCCAGATAGAGCATTTAATGCGATCCTGGGTAGGCGTGCAGAAGGGGCAAGCCGTCCTGACAGAATGGCGATTTATCCAAATCTCATCCCTGACAGATTCAAGCCGTAAGAGGCAGCGGAAATTAGGCTACGGCGATACAGAGGAGATCACGGAAATCTCGTCCCGTGACCTCTGAAAAAGACTTTGAGGAAAAAGGTACTCAATCCGGAGATTGAGACCCGCATGGTTCACAATTTCAGAACTGTACATATATGAGCCATGCGTTCCCGAGAGGGTCATGTATGCTTATAGAAAGAAGTATATAAAAAAGCTTATGAGTAAGAAACAAACATATACTCATACTGAACTAATTTATTGCTACCCTGTATCAAAGATAAACCACTGACTTAAGCATCGGAGAGTCTCTGCAGGTAACCACCCCCGCCTTTCCGACCCTGCTCGGAGTTCAGAGTACTTTGGGATAGCGAGGACACGTGGACAGTTGGAGAATACAGTATCAGTGGTTCAGAGACACGTGGACAGCTAGTGAGAAACCGTTCCAGCAACATCAATGGAAGAAATTAAGCAAACTATTATGAATATGGGGGGTACAAAAATCCCAGGGCCGGCTGGTTTTCATCGCCTGTTCTTCCAAAAATATTGATCTACGATGGGTACCACCTTATACCAGATGTGCAGTAAGGTGCTTCAAGGTGAATCATCAACTAAACCTTTAAATAAAACGAATGTGGTGCTTATCCCAAAAATCAAAGACCCTAAGAAAGTTTCAAACTTCCATCCTATAAGCCTATGTAATGTTGTTGCCTACAAGGTAGTTACCAAAACTATAGCCAATAGACTGAAATCTTTTCTCCCTCTGCTGATTGATGAAGCTCAAAGCGCAATCATTCTGGACCATCTAGTTACGGATAATGTCATCTGCGCTTTTGAGATCATGCATACGATGAGAAAGAAAACATAGTGTCTAAAAGGGTGGGATTGCTTTAAAGTTAGATATGAGCAAGGCTTAAGATAGAGTCGAATTGGTATTTCTAGAGGTGATGCTTAGAAAACTGGGTTTTACAGACAAATGGATTTTCGTGGTCATAGCTTGTATAACTACACCTCATTATTCATTTATCATTAATGGAGTCCCGAGAGGAGATTTTCTTCCTACCAAAGGCCTTAGGCAGGGTTATCCTCTCTCTCCTTACTTGTTCTTTATCTACATAGAAGGTCTATCATCTCTCATCAGAAGAGAAAAAGAAGAAAAAATACTCACGAGGTTTAATGGAGATGGCAGTCCCAAGTTCTCCCATCTGTTTTTTGCAGATGACAGTGTTCTTTTTTGCAAGGCCATAATGGAGGAAACATTTGAAGTCAAAAGGCTGCTAGAGTTATATGGAAAAGCTTCAGGGCAGGTGATCAACTTCCTGAAATATGTTTTAACTTTCAGCCCAAATGTCCGAATTGTGTTAAGAGAATCAATCCAACAAGCTATTGGCGTTAGTGAAGCTTTACCACATGACAAATACCTGTGGCTGTCCACGTTTCTAGGAAAGAACAGAAAATAAGCTTTTGAAGGAATAAAGAATCGGATCTATAACAAACTACAATCCTGGCGAGAAAAGCTCTTCTCTATTGGTGGGAAGGACATTTTAATCAAAACGGTTGTCCAAGCTATTTTTATATATTCAATGACCCTTTTCAAGCTGCAGGTTCTGACGGACAGAGGAAATTACATTGGAAATCTTGGGACAAAATGTGTATTAGAAAGTTGGAAGGTGGTATGGGCTTTAAAGATCTCAAAGCTTTCAACCAAGCCTTTTTAGCAAAGCAATCCTGGCATATGTTGATAAACAACAATTCTTTAGTATCAAAAATTCTGAAGGAAAAGTATTACAAAGGGTCTGACATTATGCAAGCTACTGATAAGTGGGGTTCTAGTATGGCATGGCAATCTATTCTTTGGGGTTGTGAAGCCTTACGTTTGGGTACCTGCTGGTAAGTTGGAAATGGGACTAATATTAGTGTCTTCTCTAACCCTTAGATACCTCGCCCAAATAGCTTTTGCTCAATTACCACAGTGCCAGAAGCTGTGACATCCCTAAAGGTGTCCGATGTAATTCAAAGACCTAGTTTTTGGGACCCGAAAAAGCTGAGAATGCATCTTTGGGAGGTAGATGTTCAAGCAATCATGGAAATACCCCTGAGCTACAACCATACCGTTGATAGGAGGATCTGGCACTTTGAGACCAACGGCATCTACTCGCTCTGTTCCAGTTATAAAACTATCATTGAAGCCTAGGGGTGACCTAATTCATCTGATTCGGATCATATCAAGGGCTGGTGCAAAAAGCCATGGAATATGAAACTACCATAAAAAATCAAGGTTTTCATCTGGAGAATGTATTCTGAAATCCTTCCAACTAAAGAAAATCTTATAATGAGAGGTATTCCCTGTTCAGGATTTTGTGCTCGTTGTTATGATGACATTGAATCCACATATCATACTGTAGAGTCATGCGAAGCAGCAGAGGCGTGTTAGGCTTTAAGCCTTTTCTAGGTAACTCTACAGCGATTCCAAGGAAACCAAGCCCCTGAACTTCTCTATTTTTTGATGAAAAATTTGTCAAAAGATGATTTTGAAACATAGTGTGTTATGGCGTAGATGATATGGAAAGATAGAAACTCTGTGGTTCATGGAAAACCAGATCGAGAACCTTTGGCTTTACTGGAAGATGTCGAAAGTTGGCTATCAAAATTCAAACATTTCTATTCTCCCGAGCTGCCTAAGGTCCGTTCTCGTCTTCATGTGGGCTGGTCCCTTTCTCCACCAGGTTCACTTAAGCTTAATATGGATGCTGCCGTTTTCTACAAGCTATATGGGTCGCTTTGGAGCTTTTCTTACGGATTGTATGGCAGTCCGAGAAGGTTTAAAGTTTGCTAGAGAAGAAGGCCACAAGGTAATCTGGTTGAATATGATTCCTTGAATATCATCATAGCTATTCACTTTAGGTGTTCTCTTGGTGTCGAAAGTTCCATTATCAATGACATCGTTGTCAATTTCTCTTGGCTAGATAATGTTAGCTGCTATCATGTCCCCTAAATAGGGAATGACGCTACTTATTCATTAGCTCGTTTTGCTTTATGCTCTATGTCTATAATGGTGTGGAGAGGCAAGACTCTTGAGTGTGTCTCCAAGGTTGTACTTAAAGATTTACATTTGGAATATTAGTACTTTATTTTTCCACTCAAAAAAAAAAAAACAAAAACATAGCAAAACTTAAGACGAAATAGCACTAGATAGTTCCATTTTTATGGATTTAATATTAAGTCCATAAAATTAGAGTTATCTAGTGCTATTATACCTTAAGTTTTGCTATATTCTTATTTGAATTAAGTTGTTTTAAGTATTTTTCTTGTTGTTTTGATATTTTATTAGTTTATGTTGATAAGAGAATGAAATAAAAGTATTTGATACAAAGTTAGATGAATTTGTGACTCACAAATGAGTTTTTCAAACCATTAGGATCGAAATAAATCCGATACGGTCGTAATGCAATGAAAATAAGGTAAATCAGAGCTAAAATAAAGAAATGGCACACCAGGGAAACTGAGATGCCAAACCAGTAGAAACGTGGTACTGGGGCACCAAAAAGTGGCATCGCGATGCCAAGTCTCGGGAATTTTTGGCACCACGGTGCCACCGACAACGTCCTAGGTCAATAATTGACGACCGAAATGAACTTTTAGACGATCTAATGGTCCAGATTTGATCTGCTTTAGGTTTGCACGAGTCTTCTCTTTGAAACCATGTCTTTAGAGTTGAAAAAAGTATACTGGAATAGAGAAAAAGGGAGAATAGCAGCCATAGAAGGAGAGGAAGAAGAAGATGAAGACATGCTCCAACCAATTCTATTCTTGATTTTCTCATCAACATCAATATCATAGTTTGTTCATAGGTTTTTCACTTCTTTTTCTTATGAGTTTTTCTTTGTATTTTCCATATTTAGAGAGTTGTATAGTTGAGAGAAAATTTTAGAGAGAGGATTCAATGGAGCAAGAGCCAAACTTAAAAGAGGAGCTTGACAACTTCTATGAACACCTTCAAGCTTTTCTAAGGAGGAATCTATAACGTTTCTCTCTTTGATATTGTATTTCTTGAATTCATTGGATTGTAATGTTATTGTTCTCAATTAATATTATGAACTAAATATTTTTTTGTCTCGTTTTACTATGTGAACCAACATAGTATCTTGTATTTGTTTATTTCTCTTCTTTTATTAATCAAATCCATTGTTGAGTTATTTATTTTATCTTGTACTTATTATTTCTATTTAATTGATCATTAAATAGATTGTTGAGTGAGACTTTTATGAACTTGGGAAAGGGAATTTAGGTTTGGACATAGGTAAAACAACATAAGATTACCTAATTTGGGGTAAGTTGGTATAGGATAGGAATATACCTATGTGACTTGTGCAACTTTTGTAAGAATAACTAAACTTAACAAATCTAGTCATTTTATGTTAGGAGTAATATATTAACTTATTTAGATATTTTCGCTTATGTCTTGAAAAAGAGTTTGTGAATACATTCGAATTCTCGGTTGACAATTTTAATAGATTAATTAATATAAGAGAGAAATTGGGAAATTGTGTGTTTAAAGGATGGTTGGAGAATTAGTAAACCTAGACATTTTTCTTATTGCATGCTTTCATTCATCTTGTATGATAGTTTGTTATCTTTATATTATTTTTGCGAAATCTATATTTCGGTTGTTTGAATAAAGTTAGGATTAACAAATTTTAATACTTAGCTTAGACTTAGCAATCAATCTTCGTGAGTTTGACACTCTTAACTCCTGAATCTATATTACTTGTGACCGTGTGCACTTGCACAGGAGTGTGTGAGTATAATTTATAGTTATACATTCCAACCAACATTAACAGTTGGCCACTTCTTCTTGGTTCCTTGGTCTTTTACTACTGGTGTTCACTTGGTCTGCTTGTAATATGAATGCCGATCAAGAGTTGGTCTCCTTATTCGTGAACTTTCCCTCGATACTATGCTAGGCCTCTCATCAAACCCTGCTCAGCTCCCTTTCATGGTCTTCAGGGAGAATTCGATTCCTGGTATTTCATTCCCATGGGGCCTAGTCAGTCTGCAAAGTGCTTGGTGTCGTTTTGAGTATACTACTATAATGTGTCATTTATGACCTGGCATACGTGTCGTTTTCTGATTAGTTTGGAGAAATTATTCTCAAGAGTCATCAAATTACTAGGCTTTATTATGTGTCCTCGAATTCAAATATAATATATATGGTTGTCAATCCAGTAGGTTATTTTTTTTACCTATATGTAGGTATTTTTTTTAACCATTAGATCATCATCTAATAGTGATCCAACAATTATAATAAAGTACATGAAAAAATGTGCATCATTAATGTTATTTCTCTCTTATTTTTTAATATAAAAAATATATATAAGAAAAATTTTCACTAATCAAAACAATACCTATGCATAAGTAAAAAAAAATACCTGGATTAGTACCCTATATATATATATATATATATATATATATATATATATATATATTTGGGTAAACGTCTATAGGACACAGCTATTAAATAATGCTAATAATATTATCTTTATCCTAATTAACTCCCTAAATCCCAATATAAGAAACCTATGTTTTGGTTTTTTCTTTTCATGGCCGTTATAAAACATTGAGCTGGCCTACAATAAGGTCATTTCTATTATTTTTCTTTTACATGAATAGGACTTAAAATGATTCATTAGTTTTCTAAAAGCCATCTTAGGCAAATGATAATGGTAAGAGACATTCTGTTAAATTACTAGATTGAAAATTGATTTTCAATGTAATTAATTTGTTATATTATGTGTTTCTAATTTGTAATTGGGAAAATAAGTTAAACAACTATGATTCACAGCTATGCCAAAATATGTATGGCAAATGGCATTGCTGTCGAGCTATTCATAATTTCTTTAATTCTTTTGCTATAGTCAACATTAGGCATTCATAATTTCTTTAATTCTTTCGTTATAGTCAACATTACGCGTTCGCTCTTATTTACACCGTCGACTTTTTAGCTTAATTAATTCTAATACATAAACATCGAAAGAAAAATGGCCATATACTATACATTTAAATATCATCACGTTGGAGAAAAAGAAATAACAATACCGAGTAGAATTTTCAACAATGTTTTGTGATGGTTAATAACACTATACTTTGGGTAGAATTATTAGCACAGGAGTTAAGGCCGTCGTTGACTTTGAGCAATAGGGAATAGATATGTTTGGTTCATGAAATATAATGGTGGTAGAATATAAAATGAAATTAGAATAATAACGTCAATGGTTGTAGAATAGAAATTAAAAAGAAAATGATAATAATAGCGAACAGTGGAATCTGGTATAATAAAAAAGCTCATTTCTTCAAATCAAGAATGGATTACACACTTGCTATAAAAATTTATAAAAAAAAAACCTTCGCTAATTATAGCACAGTTGACCACTGAATCCATTGTACTTATCTCTTCGTCATTGAAAAATTTTGAATTCCAATCATAGAGCAACAAATTTGGCCATTTACTCCATTAATATTGCACTGCCCAAAAAGTCCAATACCACAAACATAAATTAAACCTCCTTTCTCTAGAATCCATCATAGTCAAGGATTTGTTCCCACTAAAACCAAATTAAGAATTAAATGAGGGGGGAAAAAAATGAACGTGATGATAAAACTTACTAGTTCCTGCTATCAATCAATAACTTGCAAAACAAAAAATAAATAAATAAATAAACCCCACCAAAAGGCATCTTAATTAGATCAATTTCAAGTTAATTGAACACCGAACCGTTTTAGCAATTACCGATTGAGATTCCTCTTTTCTTTTTTTTTGTCATATTTATATCTCTAACTAATTTACATCCAACTCCTCAACTACTCGCATATTTTTACGGAAAAAAAAAATGGGAAAAAAAAAGAAGTCTACGCGTTTGGTCGCGTTGACTCGAACACCAAGGAGACCCCGCCTACGGCGGTCATGGTGTCCGGCAGGCCAGGCTGCGCGTGGCGGTGCTCCCCCTCGTAGGTTACAATCAGCATCGACGGATCGTCTGGAGCTCTCTCCACGTGTTTCCTTGCCGGGCAACCCCTCATGGTGCTACACTTGTAGTAACCCCTGAACAACCAAAACGACATCGTGTGACAATTTTGAATCAAATTAAACTACTTAAATAAATAATTTTACATCTAATCTGAGAAAGCTAAATGGATTTGTGGTAGAAACCTTGGATAAGGGGAGCCCTTGATTGGTTTCTGTCCGTACTTTCTCCATGAATACTCATCTTGTGGAATATCGGCGACTTTGGAACTTATCGCCGGGACTCGAATCGTCTTCTTCACCCGATTTTTCCTGAATTATAAATTAAAATAAATATTAAATTTACTAGCTTTGACTATTGTGCGACTCTAGTACTAAAATAAGCCAGGGACGTTTTCAAATATGGTTCCTTGGTCAACACTATAGAAGTTTGAAAAAATCTACGCACATGCCGAGGAAATGACTGATAGGTCCAACTAAACGGCTTATTTATTTTAAATTTTAAAATTAGAATAATCCCATAAAAACACAAGAGACACCGCAGTGTCATTGTCGCGCGTGCCGAGCCCATTAATGAATTTTGTGGACTTCAAACCTACCTCGCTGACCCAAAAAAAAAAAAAAAAAACCCCCGGTTCATTCAGAGTTGACTCGGTCTGTTTAACTCAACTGCCACCGAGTTTCACGCCGAGTCAACTTTGGCTATTATTAAGCAACCCATCGTCTGCATCTAACTTCACCGAGTCAACTCAAACAATGAACAAACGCCTAATTCAACTACCGAAAGGCGTCAGCCAAACGTGCGCGCAAAATGCTAAAATGCGCATGGGTGGGATAGGGTAAGGAACGTAAGCGGTACCTTCTCTTGGAGCAGTGGCACTTCCCAGATCCGGATCCCGATATCTTTCCCGAAGCGTCGCCCGAGTGTTCGTGCTCGTGGCACCTCTTCTTGATTGGCGCCGTCGATAGCGGCGGCTTACCGCCGGAGACGGTCGGCGCCGAAGACAGGAAGATCGACCCCTGCTTCCCGTTCGAGACGCTGCCGTCCCCGGTGATTGCCGACGACATGAACGACGAGCTCGACGACACGCTGAAGCTTTCCTTCGCGAACTCGACCTCCCCCGCGGCAGAAGCGACCTTCTGGCTCGAGCTCAGGAAATTGTTCGGCTTCGTGAAATCCAGAGTCATGATCTGCGGCGGAGCCGGCTGAGACTGGACGAAGCTCGCCGCCTGAACGGTCGGCAGAAGAGCGACCGGCGCCGGAGAAACGTACGTTGCCGGGGGCAGCCGGGGAGCCACGGCGAGGGTTTGGGGCTGAGGGAGCGAGAGAGAACCAGAGGAAGACGATGACGAAGAATTGGAGGAGTGAACCGGGGCGCGCCTGAACCGGGCGTGACCGGTCCGGTTGAGGAGAGTGATTACTTTGCGGAACTTGGAAACGGTGACGTCCGCGAGGTCCGTACAGTCCATGAAATTGGGTTGGGTTGTAGTCTGTTGCTGATTGTGAGAGAGGAACCGGATCAAGTGCTCCATGCTCTTCAAGCCCTGAGCCGCGGCTTCCTGAATCGCTTTCTGATCGTCCATTTTGGGGAACCCCATGAGCTCCACCGCCATTGGAGGAAGATGAGAAAAAAGTTCTTAAGAGAAACGTAGATTCTAGAAATAGTGACTCGAAGAAAAAAAAAAAAAACAAGTCTCAGGCGGCCATAGATGGAGAACTTCGAAAGAGTTTGAAAAATAAGAAGAAGAAGAAGTGAGAGATGGGTTCAGGAGGAGGGTTGAGATGATATAATAAGGGGCGAGGAGTGTGGACAAAGGGAGGAACCGGGAACCGGATGACCTGGTAAACAGTTTGAATTGATGAGAGAGAGAGAGAGAGAGAGAGGAGTTCTTGAGAGTCAAAGTAGTTACTCGATCGGACGGCTGAGATTGGTTTGAAGTTTTCTTATAGGGAGTCGTGAATAAAAAATAATTGGGATTAAAAAAAAAAAAAAAGAGAGTGGTCTTTGCTTTTGAAAGTAGTGGAGTGGGTGGGTCCCGCCTAGGAAAAATTAAAAACTCTGTGGGTTTTGCAAATTACAACTAGTTAGTTCGGTTTGTATTCATAATTAGTTAATATATAAGAGAGTCTTCAAACTAGTTATTATCCTCTGTTTAGAAAATGATAACAAAAAGGGGAAATTCAAAGATGGTTGACACTGCTAGAGACCCTAGAGTAAAGTTACAAACTGAGCTTTTTTTTTTTTTTTTCCCCGTTTACGTTTGTCCTTTTTTAATAAGCTTTTTTTTTTTTAGGGGAATAAGCCTTCTATTAGTGCCGAGGTCCCTAACTTTTTTTTTTCCCCAATTATTCAAAAAAATTTCAAGTGCCATTAAAGTTGGTAAAGCTTACTTACTATAAATTATGAATAACGTCAGAGACACGAACTTTTCTACTGCTGTTCTTTATTTATTTTTGTAAATTTTTGTACAAAAATCGGTATCTCTAAATACTGTTCTTAAGGAATGTTTTTTGTGAATCTTAGTGTCTTTCACGTATAACGGTATAAGGCAGTATGTAGCTTATTTTTACAGAAAAATCAAGTATCTGACTGAACTATCTTGTGACTTATACGAAAATTTTATATATAATTAATCGATCATTATATACCAAGCCACGATGGTGTTTCATGGGTTTTGTTACTAGAAGCTCTGAAAGCTATTTCTCAATCAGGGACATTAACCTCTTTGTGGTAACTTTATCGTGGCTGATCTTAATTAAAGACTTGCATGGAAAAATAAACAAATGAAAGCTGGAATGACTAGCATTTTGTCAAGTGTATAAATAAGACATTTTTTATACGTATGAGGCTTTCACCACTTATAATTTGAAATTCTAGCTTCAAAAAAAAAAAAAAAAAGAAGGAAAGAAACTCAGTAACAGGGTAAAAATAAAACGCACACTATTATTAGTTTTTCATGATTTTGAAAGGATTTACATTCAAACCTATACTAGCTATGTCTTTTTTACTCCATAAGTAGCCAAAGAAGTATTATGTGCACTTGGCGGGGCTGCTCTGTTTAAAATTTTTTAATTTAAACAAAAAGTGATGCTTCTTTTTAATTCAGACAAAATACAACAAATTAATATATAATATATATTTATATATATATATATATATAACAAATTGGACTTTCATAGTATTCAGATTATAATTTGTGTTGGTGTCATCATACTTGGCCTTTTTCTCTATCTAACCCTTCATTATTTCAAGACAACACTCTTTTTGTCTCCATTCAATTCTTTGGCAAGACCAAAACAATGCTAGTCAAAAAGAGATACCATATTTCTTATTAAATCTCTATTGTTCCAGTAGCTTTGAACCTTGAAAAGGGAAAAGTTAATTGAGGCCGCCCCTAATCAACTATTCAGCGTTTTGACTCAAAATTACCAATTTTTTATGAAATATTTCCTTCTAGATCTGGTCCTCATATTGGTTTGTGGTCTAGTGGAAATACAACTTTACGAATAGTTTGCATGTTAAATAATAATAATAAAGAACCTCAAACCCAACTAATCCCGACATTAATTCATATTTTTTTATATATTAATGTGAGAGAAAGAAAGCTGACTGAAAGTGGAGATCACGTGGAGTATTTGGTTTTTCTTTGATAAATCTGAAACTGTTGACCAACTTTTACAAATTTTTAGAAACCGGGTGTTGCCGGTATCTCTTGTTCGAACCGTTCGATAATCCTTAAAGAAATCCAACGGTTAATATGGAAGAAATAGAGTTGACCTTTGACTATACCTCGAAGTGATAGTATCATATTCTCCTTCCGCCACGTGGCTAAGTTTCGAAGGCGTCGTGAAACTTGGTTGTTTTATTGTTTCCCTTGACGAATATGAACTTGGCTAGTTGCCAATTAATTAATTAAGAAAAATTATAGAGTTATTTTTTTATTAAAAAAAAAACTCAACTATTAGTGTATGTTCAAGTTTTTGACAAATCTAAAATTAATTATAAGTAAAGCCGAGGGCGTTTTAATTAATTTTTTTTCTTCAAGGAACTTATTGCCAAATAAAATTGAGACATCTCTTCTTATGAGGTATTAATCTTCAAGATGATAATAATATAAATAAAAAGGTTTGTACCAAATAATATTGATACTCTTTGATATGGCTTTCAGTTGTGCCAATGAGCATTAGGATATGTGCATTTGCATCTTATCATGATTAATCTACGTTGAGCCACTTAGTTCAATCATTCCTTATAAGTTATAAATATCTTGTAAAATATTGTTTTTTATAAACTCAATGGGATTTCCCTGTTTTACGTGAGTAATAACTTATTGAGTAAAGGTAGCTCTACATAATAATTAGCTAGAGAAAAGATAAACAAGTTTAATTGTATAACTCAATTTAATTAGAAATTATCAAATGAAAATATTAAAAATACTTTGTCCAAAATTTAGTTAGCATTTTCATATAGCTGTTTTCAGTGATAATATTAGTTTGCATACCATAAACCCACTTGTGAATTTATAAACTATATATTGGATATGATCTAAAAAGTAAAAGCTTAACACAATTAAATAAATGCTAATAATACATAAGCAACAATAGATTCTTAACTATTAATTCAGTTGGCGTTTACTTTTAATTTAAAAAGACATAGCTTAGGAAATATCATAATAAAGTTTATGCCAACTTGCAATGTATTGAACATTCATTAATCTCTTCAATCTCAACAAGAGTCCATTATATCGAATTTGACTTTCTTTAAAACTTTAAATATACCGGTGTGCTTGACAACCTCAAATAAAGAACCATTTGATTTAGGGCATGTTTGATATGCACAAAGATTTGATTCCTTGTGGCTTTTTTAAATAAAATAAAATGCATGAATTTAATAATTAAAATTAAGATATTTAGTATTGATGCTTCTTACATGTGAAGAGTAACTTGATCCCCAGTTTGTCGTGCACGTATATTACTCAAAAAATAAATAAATGAACAAATAATTGACAAATACATTTGGTTAAAGAATGAGTTTACAAATAAATTTGACTTGATTAAACTTGTGAACTTGTTAATTGAGAAAAATCAAGTGTGAAATCGTTTAGTTGGCCATATCTGACCTGGAGGGTATCCGATTAGATTAGTCAAAGAGCTTACATTTTGGTTAATTTAACTTGTATTTCCTGGCAAGAATTATTTTATACTCCACACAGTATTATTCAACGTTCATTTTTCTTTCCTTTTAAATATTGTTGGTTGTTCGAAATAATTCTACATGTTTTTTTAAAGGAAAACTCGAATAGATTCCTTTTAAAAATGTCAATAAGTTTGGTAAATCCGCTATCCTAAATTCTTAATAAAATGCAACAACCCGTGACTACGTGAGTGGACCTTTCATCCTCCTGGAATTAAAAAATAAATATTCTGTTGTTATTATTTTTATTTATATTAGTTTTTATTTTGTGCATAGTAGGACTGCAACGCGTTTTGAAGTTAGAACCCAAAGCCAAGACAAGTACTTCGTTAACCCCATTATTTACGTTTATGTTCAATTTCAACCATTTAGCTCTAACTGTCGATAATTTACAATTATGGATGGGAAACAAAAATAGATGATCAAACCATTTGAAACATATAAGATACAACCATTAATATAGCTGTTTTCTACTTCTTTAAAAATTGAAAAAAAAAATGATATGAGAAAAATAAATAAATAAATAAAACTGTTGGAGACATCGTTTAAAGTTTTTTCTTGATGATGCATGCTGCATCCTCTGTGTTAATAGAGTTAGAGTCTATAACCATAAAAAAACTTACTAATAATTTATTGGTAAATGATCAAGCTCTGATTTTCTCAGTGCAAGATCTCTTTCCAGTGCCCAATGTTACAATTACAAATAGAATAATTAATCATTTTTTCCTCATTTTTTCCTTTATACTTAATTGCCCTTTAAATGTCAATATTGTTCATTTTTTTCCTTTCCCCAAACCACAGTCAGTAGACTTCAATATGTAAGGGTCAAATAGTGTTTTCACCTATAAACGAGTTAAATAAATGATTTACTAACTTTTTTATTAGACATTTTCCGAATTGATAGTTTTATAGTAAAATGAAATACATGTAATATTTTACGTTAGTTAAATTTTGCTTTTTGAAAAAAAAAGATGAAATAGCAGTTTTTCGTTTGTTATTCATTACCCGCCTGAAAAAATATTTTTGAATAATGTCTTCAAAAGGTGCATAATAGGAGTATTCATGATTGGTCTAAAGCATCAATCCGTGAACCAAATTGTATGTATGATTCGACCAATCTCTCAAAAGTGTATGATCTATATTGATCGACTCAAATCGGATAGACCATACATCGACTCAAATCGGTTAGATCATATTTATAGACCATACATCGACTCAAATCGGCTAGATCATATTTATATTTTGTTGTATAATTTAGGCTATTTTTATCGAACAATATAAATATAAAACAAAACATATTCCAAATAATGATACATTAAAAACAATCTTAACATAGTGTCCAAATATTTAAATAAAAAATAATATATTTAAAACTTACAATCAAATCGAAAATTTTTGTCATTTTAAACTTAAGTTAAATCCAAATCGAAATATAACAGCAATCTTAAAGTCTAAAATATATTATATAAATTACAATACAACCATAAATCCTAAGTAATATGCTTTAATAAATATATGCTACAAGAAGAATAAAAACTTCAAATTTTAACTTGGTCAGTTTTAAAAACAAACTTTTATTACACATACAAAAATACAACATCTTAAGAACATATTGCAATAAAAACTTACAAAATAAATATACATATTACAGTATATATAATTATTTATAAAATTAATTTATCTAGGTGGTTTAGTTTAAAATCGAGCATATTTTTTCCAATCTGCAAACCAAAAGGATCCATTCGATTTGTTGTTTTTTCAATTTGTCATCGGCCATAAACGTGCTATAATTGCTCAAATTAGTTTAGATAGGCTGATTTGTACGGTTTAACAGTTATTTTGAACATAATTTCATATCCAAAATGAGCATCATGTACTATATTATAAATGCAATAAAAAAAATACACTTAATACAACACATACATCAAGTTCTAAGTCAAAAGATAATTAAAAAAATATTTAAAATTTCTAATTATTGAAGATTTTTTAACGATAAAAAGATTATATGCCCATTAATAACCGATAGTCTTCTAATAAAGCAAATAAAGAAAGATTTTGCCATTTAAGTTCCATTATATAAAGTAAAAATTGGAGTAAATTTATGCCAAGAACAAAAGTGGAGAGCCATAATGACTAATTATTTTTTACAGATATGTAAAATGCCTACAAAGTATTCAATTAGAGTCTTCATTGACCTTTTCAATAGTTTTTTTAAGTAATTTTGTTTTACTTATGCTGCTTTTGATTTATAATCTTTTACATTCTGTAGAATGTACGTTTACAATTGAACGTATGATACTTTTAGTCTTATAACNAAAAAGAAACAATGTAGTCAAAATTATCAAAGTCCATTTCAAATAGTGTGGTTTGAGATTGGACGTGAATTGTATCGAGTATTTATAAGAAATGTCATTTTTCTTAGATCAATTTAAAAATGGCTATTTTTATACTTATTTAATAAATAACCGTTTTATAATTTTATTTTGATAATGACCATTTTTCAGTTGATATGTTTTTTGAAAAATCAATCAATTTTCTTAAAAAAATAAATCAATTTTATACAAAATAAATCAATATACTGTAATCTATTAAATATAAAAAAATGACCACTTTAAAAATAATTTTCCAAATTTGGTGCTTTTTTAACAAAATATGATCATTTTGCGCCATTTGGTTAAAAAGCCCAATTATATTTGTGGTTCGTGCATTAAATAGGAACTAATCCAACAAAAATTTATTGCAAACACCCATCATTCTTTTCACCATTCCCAAACAATGTAAATTTTAAATTTATTTGTGACTAATTCAAAAATGAAAACTTACTCAATAATACGTTTGGAGTTATCATACCTAGTAAAAATTTAAGATTGCTACCATTGTTACAAGTTTAAGGCACCAGCCATTACTCTTTCATCTTTGTTATGTTCACTTCCCACGTGAAAGTATACACTTCTTATATATAATCCATCCCACGTGAAAAATTAAAAATATCCCAAACGGAATTTAAATAAAAAGTACAATGTGTTGACTTTTACGCCCTTCAAAATTCAAATAAGCTTATCCGCTAAACAACGCTCTAGAGGATATGATCCAAGATTTGATGCTTTGATGCGTATAACGCTGGCCACTACCCACTAATATAATCAGCCGAGATCTATAGAATCCTTGTATTTCCCGTAGTTACAAGAATACCCTTTGTATCTTTAGTACCACTTTCAATCTTTCGTACTAAAGAATAACGGTAGGAGATTTTACTAAATTTTTTTGATTAGGTGTTAGGACTAAATTAAGGGTACTCGTTCCAATTTTGCAGCGAGTGAAAAAATTTCACCAACATGCTTATCCACTAACACACATAATCACTTATTTTTTTTTAATAAAAAATGCATAAGCACTCAAATGACTTTTAACCGCACGATTAGAATTATGAAGTTAATCGCACTGCATTTTATTTTCTATTAAATCCTATTAAAAAACATTGTTTGGTGCATAAAAAATATATTTCCATAAATACAAAGCTGCGTAACTATTAAACAAAAATAAAATAAAATTGTCAAAACTTTTGTCTCTACAGATAAAAGATAATCAATTCAATATATATACATATACAAAAACACTTATTAAAACTTGACACTTGTGAAAATATACATAAATAAAATTTTGTATAAATATAAACAGTAGTCTTTTCCCATCAAGCTGAGAATGTAATCAAAAAATTTTGAGAAAAAGGGTGATTCGGTGGGCATTGCCATTCAGATAGATAGCATTTTCGAGATCGAAAAAACTATAATATAAATGCCAACGACCAAAAGCTCCTCAACCTAATTTTGTATTTGATTACTTTAGCCCATATTTAATTACATGCTTGGTCGTCAAAAGTGTCCAATGGGCCGTGCTAATACAGTCCTGAACACTGAAGCCCATTTTTTTTGGAACGGGCTTGACACAGCCCGACTAAATGTCTCTAATGGAGGCCCAATGTCGACACCATAGGCCCTTGTACAATTCACAGCGCGACCAGTCTGATGTCGTGCAAGACCCAACTGTATATGTCCATCCTTTTAAATTTCTTTTAAATTTGATTTAGTTGATGTCTATTCTTTTTAATTTATAGTAAAATGTCCACTTGTTTAAAAATTAAAAAAATTATTAGCTAATAAATATTATTATTTTCTAGTTTTATCCTTAATTTAAATTTCTAGTTTTTTTCGTTTGGATTTTTTGAATCTTTCGTGATTCTCTCTCTCGTTCTCGTTCTTCTCTCTCCCTCTCTCTCTCTCATTCTTTTCTCTCGAATCTTTGGCGAAGAGGTGTTATTTTCCAACATTGTTTTTGTTCAGCTTATTTTTCTCTGGCGTTTTTGGGCTTATCTTTATATTCCTGACATTTTTCTGGTTATGCTTCATCTTCTCCGGTAATTTGGTCAATTTCTTCCTTTGTATTGGTCGAGTTCAGCTTTCGATTTGATCTTGTTAGGTATGCATTGTTTTTTTTATTTTGATTTTCTTTTTTTCTAATCATATCTATATTTTTTGTGTTTGTTTATATTGTGTATATTTTTTGGGATTTTTATTTGTGCTTCTTCTTCGTGTTACAATTATTGTTAATTTAAGTTTAATCCTTGTTTTTCTTTCTGATGGCTTTTTTTTTTTGGAATTATACTATATAATTAGTAATGGTTTATTACTTTTTTGTTGTAGTATATATTATTATTATAGTAGTATATTTATTTTGTCTAGTGATATATGCTACTGTTGTTCTATTATTTTAGTTATTAAAGATATTTAATATTCTTGTTTGGTTCATAATTTTTTAGTCTTTGTATATGCGCTTCTTTTCGTGATATATAATATTTTTTTTATGATTATTGCTGATTACTATGTTAATTATTTTGTTATTTTGTTCATAGATTTTTGGTCGTAGTATATAAAAAGTTTGTCATGGTATATGATACAGTTATTACATAAAATAACATTATGTAAGAGCAATGATACTGTTATTACACAAAACCTTATCATGACCAAAAATTCATATAACAGTATATGATACCGTTATTACAAAAAACTAGTTATTATTGTTATTACACAAAACCTGTTATTACTTTAAGTATATGATACGAATATTTTGTTTTTAACTCTTGTTTTTACACTTTGAGGTTTACTAATTTTTAGTCTTGGTATATAGAATTTTTATCATTATATATAAGATTATATACCAAGTTCTTTAGATATTCGATATTTTGTTATTTTGTTTCTATCTTTTTTTTCATTTCAAGTTACATGAATTTTTGTACATATGCTTATTTATGTTGCGTAGAGAATCATGTACTATTTCTTTTTTATTTTTGGCCATGTTATTACTATTGAAATTTTGTTAATTGTTTGTTTTGTTATTATAGAGATGGCAGTGATACTTATTATTATTCGTTACGATGGTCATTAGGATGATAATAAAAAGTACGTTGATTTTAGATTCACTGCTTCTTTGGCTAAAGAAGGGACAACATATTTAGAGTTTGTTGAATTTCTTTTCAAAGAGCCTTATTTATGTCTTGATAGATTGAGACATATGATTCATTTGCTTGTTAACACGGATTATGATAGTTCTAGGAATAAACTTTTGGAGATTAAGAGCGATAGTGGATTAGTTTAGTTTTTGTATATGACAAAGGATGATAATGCTATGAAGTATCCACTCGTCATTACCTATGATGAGGTACCTTTTGAAGATATAAATATGAGCACATTTAGTTTTGGTCCTATTGGTTCATCTTTGTTAGGGAGGGGTTCATCTGTTGATGAGAATAGGTCATATTTTTTAGGTGAGGATTCATATGTAGTTGAGGCAGGTTCATCTTCTTTAGGGAGTGGAATATGTATTCTTGATGTTGGTTTATCTTCTAAATATAGTAGTTCAACAAGAATATTTGAGGTTGGTCCATCTTCCCACAAAGTTGGAAGTTCTATTATTTCTTCCATTTTGACTCCCATTTTTAGCAACTCTCCTAATTTTGATGACATGAAAGGTTATTTAGTGGACTCAAATAACTTAGATAAGCTGAAGGAAAAATATTTGTTTACTAGTAAGAAGATTTATAAAAGGCTCTGAGTTTATTTGCAATGAAGAAGAATTTTGAGTATAAAATAGTAAAGTCTAGCCCGGATAGGCTTTCAATTGCATGTGTTGGTTTAAGTTATTCATAGTCTTTTCACGCTTCTAAGTATAGACAATGTGGCTTATGGATCATTCATAAGTATGTTAGTGAGCATACTTGCTCATTAGATATTGTTGTCCATGACCATAGGCAAGCGACTATTGAATTTGTTTGCAAGTGTATTTTGAACAAAATTAAGGAAGATAAGAATAGATGAATGATTTCCCAAGACATTATTAATTACATGCGTATGGAGTATTATGTAAATATTAGCTATTTTAAAGCTTAGACTACTCGGGAACCTGCTTATGCTTCTATTGATGGTCATCTGGAGGACTCTTATTGTTTGATTCTATCATTCCTGACAACTTTAAAGACTTTGCACCTATGTATGTTTGTTTTCTATTCTGATTTTTTTTGTATATATTTATTCGTGTTAAATACATGACTTTTATAACTTAGTACATATACATATGTACCAACTAAACTAGTATGTGTTCTGATTTTTAGTTGTATATGATTTTTTTGTCTTTGGTACATGGATGTTATAACTGGATACATATGTATATATACCTACTGAACTAGTATATTTTCTGATTTTTGGTTGTATATAGATATTATAACGTGATATATGTATATATGTACCTTCAACCATTATGTGTTTTGAAATTTGTTAGAATATGGGTTTTCGTGTTTGGTACATGGGTATTATAACTCGATACATATGTATATGTATCTACTGAACTAGTATGTGTTTTTTTTTTATTTTTTTCATGTAGATTCATATACTGATTATGAAGTTAATAAAGATGGAAATTTTTTATATTTTTTTATGGCATTTAGAGCTTTCATTAAAGGTTGGCATCATTCTAGGTTTGTTATATCAGTTAATACGACCTTTTTAACATCGCATTTTTGTAGTATACTATTCATTGCATCTACGAAGGATGCAGATAATCATATTTTCCCTCTAGGCTTAGGTGTCAGTGATTCAAAGTATAACTCATCTTGGCATTGGTTTTTCAAGCATTTAAGGAGTGCGTTAGGGGTTCATATAGATTTAGTGATCATTTTAGATAGGCATCTTGGTATTTTAAACGACTTACCTCTTGTATATCTAGAGGCTAAGCATGTGTACTATATGTATCATTTGTTAAAAAATTTGAAAACTCATGTGAAGTTTCTTGGTAATGATGAGTTGTTCGAAAAGTGTGTGAAAGCTTATACTAAGTCCGATTTTGATGATTCTATGCGTCAAACTATTGATATCAAATCAGAAGTTAATAAGTACTTATTAAAAGATATTAGGTATGCAAGATGGGTTCGTTACTATGCTATTAGAAGAAGATATAATACAATGACAAGTAATATATCTGAAAACATGAATTCAATGTTGAGTCAAGCAAGATCTTTGCCAGGTATATTTGTTTTTATTTATAGTATATGAATATATATACTTGGTTCATATTTGTATGTACCAGAAAGAAAAACTTACGTACTATATATTTGTTTATGGTATATTATATATTAATTTATTGATATATTTATATTTTCTTTGGTTAATGGATGTGTGTATCAGTTATTCTTTTGCTAGAGGTAATAAGACAGAAGGTGCAAGATTGGTTTTCTCATAATTCTTTTGCATCTTCATACTTAAAATTACTGCTTACTCCTTGGGTAGAAGAAGAAGTGCGAAAGCAAATTGAGTTTGCACTGATAATGACTGTAAGTTAGGTTTTTCTTTTTTCTGTTCTTTTTACCACATCTAGTATATTAGTTGTTTATCTTGGTATATATCCTTTTGAATATGGTACATAATTATATATACCAGGTTGATTAATATATCTTATTCATTGATTTCATTAGATTTAGTATCGTCTTTTATTTTCTCTCTATTTTATTTTTATAATCAGGTTTATACGGTTGGTTTATATATATATATCAAGTCCATTACAAGAATTTGGAGTTCATTGTATATTTGGCACAATGTACTTATAGTTATAAGAGGTAGGATTTTGAAGGTATTCCATACTCACATTTATGTGTTATAGTGAGTAAGTTCAATTTGAACTACTACAGCTACACATATCAATTTTTCAAGAAGACTACTTATCAGAATACTTATGACGGGATTATTTGCCCACTCAAAAGCCAAGCTGATTGGGATGTGTCAAACTTCATTAAAGAGTAACTTGTTCTTCCACTAAATACTGAAAAAGCCAATACTGGTAGGGCAAAAAAGAAAAAGATTCTTTCAGCCGGTGAGTTTAAGAAAAAGAATCAAGTCAAGTGTAGTTGATGCAAGTAAGTTGGGCATAATTAGAAAACTTATCGAAATCCAATTCCTGCTGAATTCTGTGTTCCAAAGAGGAAGAAAAGTCGTGGAGATCAATAATCTCTTTTTATTGATTTTGTAGTTTGTTTTGTTATCAAACGGAGAGTTTTTTTTCTTCTTTCATATGTTGGTACATGAAAGTTTGGTCATAGTATATAGATATTTTTTCATGGCATAAGAAGTTATGTACCAGATTCAGATTTATTACATTGAGATATTGGATATTTTTATTTTCTTTACATATGTTCTTACACAATGAATTTTTTTGTCATAGTATATAGAGCTATATTTTAGATTTATTACTTTAAGTATAGAATATTCTTATTTTGTTTCTAGCTCTTGTTCCTGAACTTTTATGTACATAAATTATTAATCATTATTTATGAAATTTTTATTATTGTATATGAGTTTATATACCAAGTTCCTTTAGATATTCAATATTTTATTATTTTATTTCTATCTGTTCTCATTTGTATTACATATATACGTTATGCTCCGAAGTCTATTTAAAATTTTGATACATAAAATTTTGATCGTGGTATATAGAAATTTTGTTATAGTAAATGAGGTTATGTACAAGATTTAGATATATTACAATGAGATATTGGGTATTTTTATTTTCTTTCCATGTATTTTTACACAATGAATTTATATTCATGGTATATGAAGCTATATTTCATATTCATTACTTTAAGTATAAGATATTCTTATTTTATTTCTAGCTCTTGTTCTTACACTTTCAGGCACATGAATTGTTGGTCTTGGTATATGGAATTTTTATCATTGTATATGAGTTTATATACCAGGTTCTTTTAGATATTTGATATTTTGTTATTTTGTTTCTATCTATTCTTATTTCCAGATATATGAATATTTGTTCTTGGTATATTAAACTTTTTTCATGTTATATTAAGCTATATATCATGTTACATATATACCTCTGTTTGAAATTATATAAACAATAATGACTAATTCATCTACATATTATGGTATTTAAGCGTATATACTGAGATTCAATTCGTAAAATCCATAAAAAAAAATATTATTATTTCTAAACAGTTTAGATTACTCAAGTATATATGACAAAGTAAATAACTAGAACTAAGTAAGAGTAAGTTTAGATGCAATAGGAAATTTTCTAGTATTCAATACGTTCAAAACTAAAAGTATTTCGTACAATAATCCTTGTTAAATTAAAAAACTAAAATATCATACTATTTTCCTAAACCAAAAGAAGACCATATTTTTCATATCACTCTTGTACTTTTATTTAGTATAATAACCCAAGTCATATTTATATTTCTATATCACTTGTATATCCTATTATTTTCTTATTATGTGCCCAATGATGAAGTTCAACTGCCATTTTTTGCCAAAAAAATGTCATTTTATCTTGTAGAATTTCCTTTACATCAACTTCCATCATCAACGCTTCCGTTTTCTTGATTACAAATATCTCGCAATCACTCCTATTTTCGTCAGAGAAATTATCAATTTTTATAAGTCATGTACCATGCATTATAAACTATACACCCCGTTCAAATTAGAATGTACCAGACTAAATTTTCAAACTAAGTTTATAAGTCATATACCTTTTATGAAATTTCATGTACCATAGCTAATTTCCTATATACCAGTATTGATTTTGTAGAGTTGTCTTACTCATTTTGTTATACTTCAATATCTTCTATAAATTGCAAGAAAAAGTCTCCCTTGCTGATCTCCTTTCTCTCTTGATAAAATATCGTGGCTTTCAAGAGAAATGGGATCATAATTGTGTAGATAACAAGTACTTCTTTTACCTTATTTTGATGTGCTAGTGATGCTATACTGTCATAGACATTTATTTTTTGTTCTATTAAGTTTATTTTAGCAAGCACTCAGTGTTTAAGTTCTTCCATGAAGACGGGTATATAGACGTAATCTACTTCAGACCACTTTCTACCTACTGCCATACCCTTTCTATTGACACATTTTACTAGAAAGGATTTAGGTATTTAGGCTTCTTGTCTTAAGTAAATATTTCTTTTCTTTCATCATCAATATATTCTGTCCATACCATTCAAAATGTACTAGTATTTTCATATACTATTCAAATTAGTATATTATTTTACCTTTATGATTCATCGGTTTTAATACGTAGTTCATGACATATATACATCTCATGTACCAAAGGATCCAATACTTTAGTAACAATAGTACAATCAAACTATTTTCTATATGAACCACTATAATAACACCAAATATAGTAAACATGTCAAACATATATTCATTGTAATATGAAATTATGTAATAAGATTTATTTTAAACAAAAAAAATATACCATAAACTACAAACTAGTACAATCAACCAGAAACATAAACTAGAAACATAAACTATTAACCTTTTGTTTAGCTACAAACTAGAAATATAAACTTCTTTTTCAGTAATGAACTAGAAACATAAACAATTAAACTAGTTTGTAAATCTATGACAATGAAACAAATATTTACTTCTTGTCCATGGGCTTAGTACACATGCCTTTGTGTTAGGTAAATCCATCTTCACATTCTTTGCCTCCTCCTCAACTGCTTCCGTTTGAAGAATTCTCTTGCTGGTGCTTTTATTCTTTTCTATTTTGGTTCAGCAGCTGCTTGTTCCCCCATTGGCTTGTTCCTTTGTCATTCATAGAGACTTTCTAGGTCCAGAAGTAGTTACTTTGGTTTTAGCAATCTCCTGTAAAATGAAATTAGTTCTTATATTTAGTATATAAGTACATATTATTTTTAGAATTGTTTTATTTTGTAATGAAGAATATTTACCTTTGTTTTAGGTTGTTTATTGTCCTTGTTCTTCTCTGCTGCTTATGCTACTGCTTGTTCAATCTTTTCTTCATTGACTTGGACATATAAACTAATATGATAAACCAAGTGAGCAAATACTATGATACATAATATCAAACGAAATCAATTTTCTACTCAGTACATTATCACATATACCAAGTTAAATATTCTATGAACCAAATAGACAAAGTTATGAACCAGTTTTTATCCTTATTTACATTGGATTGAGGTTCTTTGTATATTATTACACGTATCAAGAATAAAAATCTACGTAACAGACATGAAAAGTAATGAACTAGGCATAAATTGTTGAAAAATCCTAAATTACTTTTGAGTTCACAGTTATACAAATAAACCAAGGATTAAAATTAGGTATATGACTTTAAAATCTAAAAAATATTGAACCAAAGACTATTGTCTTTTAAAATCTTATACCATATTTATTAGAATTCAAATTGATGCACCACATATGAAAAGCTATGTACTATTTTGAAAATGTTATGAACCACACATATCTCATCGATGAAACTGAATTTAGTTAAGTTGGAATTATAGAATACTGTGTATCTAAACATTTATAGTATAAATATTTGATTAATATACCAGTTCTGCATCCAAGTTTTTCTCTCCTTGGTCTGTTTCTACAGTATGTGACTCCTTGATTTTGTGGCCACTATCATTACCATTGTTTAGTACCTGCACATTCAGATTCATGGTTATTTATATATGAATTTGGGTTTTTTATTATAATATGTTATGCCAAATGACATAAATTTTCTTCAGTACATTATCACATATACTAAGTTAATAATTCTATGAATCAAACTAAAAAAGTTATGAACTAAGTATAATCAAAACTTGTTAATATTTCTAGATACCTTGTTTTAATACACCTGTTTTTCTTCTTTGTTTTTGTCTTCTTTCTCCTTTTCTTGGTTACTTGTATAATCCTTTTTATTTATTATGTTTTTCTCCCCAACCTAAAATATCACAAAAAGATTTCAGCTTTGAATGTAAAGTTAACCAAAATAAAAATACATTTAACTATATTATATATACCTTATCCTCCATAATAGCTTTTCCTTTGTCACTCATTTTAGCTGGCTCGCTGCTGCTGCTCCCCAAGTTTTGTACATTTATAAACAAGCATAAAGATATAGTAATGTTAAGCTTATGAACCATATATATAATGTCATGAACTATATGCAAAATTTTATGAACCAAGTTTAAATATCATGAACCATACTGAAATATTAAGAAACTACCTTTTCAGGCATATCATTCTTTTGTTATTCTTCTGCTTTATTTCATCAATATTAAGCTCCTGAATGACCTCCTTCATAGCAACAAAAAAGTCATTCATTAAATGAACCAAGACACAAAAGTAATAAAGCAAACAAAGGTTTTGACTATTTACTCGAACTGCACTATAGTCCTGTTATGCAGTAATATCCTCGGGCTCAGCTCCTTTGTTAGCAACTTCCTCATTCTCAATAGTCTTCTACATTCCTTTGTTAGTTGTTGCTGCTGCATTGCTTGGACCAAGTGCATATTGTTTAAGAAAAAGCTTTGAATGTATCTTAGCAACCATTCTCTCTAGCACGTCAATCTACTTCTTCATTTACTTATTTTCCTTGATGATCAGCTTGTTCTGCCCGATTATGTTCTCTAGTTAAAGATGCTTTGGTGTTGCTTCGCCAGAAGATGGTTCATCATGTTCTTTTTTTATAAAATTTTCCTTTTCTCTAAATTCGGCCATGTACTCCTTCTTCAGTTATGATGCCTAAGATTCTCACATGCATGATTAACCAATAATAAATATGTTATATTACATAATAGACATATTAAGTGACTAGATTCAACTTTAAAGTAAATTGCTCATTTTTTAATGTTAAATGCTTTCGATATATGTTATTGTACTAATATTTGTCGAAGTATTCCTATGTAGTATAAAGGCTCAATACCCTTAGAGAGAGAGAGCTTGGTGTGTGAGAAGAATAAAGAATATATATTCATGAACACAATACAATGTGCTCCTGCATTAAAATTAAGTTTATTAATAACTTGGTCAAATAGTAGTTTTTTGGTAAAATATATTTTTCATGCTTTTCGGAGTCAAATTCACTATATGTTTAACATGTTATAGCCTTAATTCAATGTTTAGGACTAATTTATAACATTTTATTTGTCAACCCAAAGTAAGTACAAGATGGTAGTCACTGTACCGAATTGTGTTTAATTGCACTAAGCTAGCTTAGATTCGGTTTAATCGTGTAATGTTATTTTGGAGCATTCTCTTAATTAGGCATTGATACTATGTTATATTATTAATTAGAGTATAATTGACTTATTTTATATTTAATGATTGGTTTTGAGACTAGGTTCCACCAGATTACAATAAGATTGGCCATATGAGATTATAGGTCAAAGTATGACTAGTTTTCACTTTCTAAACTAGGATTCACTAACTTAGTCTACACTTGAGTATATAGGAATGGCCACCAATGTGGTGAGTAATCCAAGAGTGATTTAAAGCTAGACGTATGGAAGGTTATGGTGTGAAATATTAAAAATACCCCTTAGAATATAAGTTACTCCTTTTCTTAGACATTAAGTATTGATTTTGGACCAAATCTGGTAATTTCTTTCCCATTTCTCTCCAGTCACGACTCAAACTACTCTAGTCAGTATCTAGGCTTCTCTTAACTCCTCTTAGCCATATCCAAGATTTTTTAAATGATAGAACTCAAGTTGGAGCTCTAGAAAGCAAGATAAGCTAAACTAGTCAAAATAATTCTACTAGTTCTTCTTCCTAGATTTTATTTTCTTATTTGAATTTTCCCACTTGATACTACTTGAGAAATTGTTTCTCCAGGTTTTCTTGAGTCCTAAAATCAGTTTTAAAGTCCTGAGAATCAATTTGGTGGAGGTAGAAGGCAAGAGTTTCAGTAAAAGCTCAAACTAATCAAGGTGAGCTCTATATAGGATTTTGAATTTGTTGTTAACTTCTTTTGTTTCAACTCTTAAAACAAAGCTATTATTTGATAAATAATGGTCCTAAGAACCTTTATATATTATTGAAAACAAAAAAATGAAGGATTAAAGTTAGACCTAAAGCCTCAAAGTTTGTTATTTATCGAGTTAAGTATTTCATGTGTAGTAGATTAAGTTTTTTATATTTGTAATCTGATTTATTAAACTTAGAGTGTATATTTTATTGATACTATTATTTATTACACTCATTTGATGGCTGGTTGTAATAGCACACAAGTATAAAAAAAGGTTTAAACTTTGTTTAAACCGAAAAAGAGTTCAAAGTGTGCTTATGTTATTCTAAGTGATCCTCTTTGACATGTATATGTGTGAATGTCCTAAAAATAGGGAAGATGCTGTCCAAATATTTATAAAATCAAATGGCACCATTTAGAATCAAATGGACTAGGTTTTACGAAAGTATATGCCATTTTGGTTCATTTTGTGATTAGATTTTTTGATTTTATGAAAGTTGTGAATTATGCTTATGGTTATTTTTTTTAAGCATTTTCCATTATATTGATCATTCTAGTAATAAAATTGATATTAGGTCTCCCACACACCTTGTCACAGAGGATATTGACTCTTTTCACTATCTTTTCAATCGGACACAAAGTAAGTACAGACTTATTTTAACTACATTACAAGAACAATAGTAGATACAAGATGTTTTCCTACATGCTCATTTATATTATTTTAATTAAATGTTATTTATATTGTTGTTATAAAATTTATAGAAGACATAAGCATGATATGATCATTTAAGCATGATTTTCAAAGAAATGAATTTTTCCACGCATTGAATTTAAAGTGGTACCATTGTATTGATTTTACAAGATATATTTTAAGTATATTATTTAGTCTGTCTACATTGGGTAAATATAGTTTGTATAAGCATCCTTCAGGTGTAGGTGGGCACAGCTTATCGACTACCGGGACTGAACATTATATTATGAGATTTATTAGGTGCATTACCTAATCGATCTACATTGGGTAGGTATGGTTTGCATTGGCTGTGTTTCCTTCCCGTATAAGTGGGCATAACCTATCGACTACCGCGATTTTGTAGTATACTCAAGGGCTCTATAAAAAAATATTTTTAAGAAAAGTGCATCAAAATGAAATGTTATGAAAGAAAGAGTATGATGGGAATTTAAATGAAATTTAAGCATGAAACATATTCACGAGTATGCATGTTCTTTACTTACTGAGTATTAACTCATTTAGTTCCTGTGATGTAGGTGAAGAGATATATGATGTATAGAGTTGCTAGATGGCTAGTATGCTTTTTTGTCGTCGTGATCATACAGATGTAGACGAGCTTGACTTATGGGCGATGTTTTTGTCTTTTAATATTTTGATGTACTGTAAATATTACTGCTGATGACAAGATAAACTGATACTTTTTGGTTGTATATTTTGTAAAGAGAGTTTTAAAAAGTAATGCCACATAGCTTCTTTTGTTTTACTATTTGAAAACTTTAAATTGGCCCAGTTTTTTGAACAAAACTAAAGTTATGTTTTATAAAAGAGTAATACTTCCTAGTTTGATCTATATAATCATATCGATAAGTTAGAGGGTATTACAAGAACATTTCAAAGTAGGTAGCCTGAAATAATCAAATGAATCTCTTGAAGTGAACTACACCAATAAAAATAAAAAAACTACGAACTGGTATATTCATTTTAATCACAATCGTAAAATCTATGTACCAATAACAGAAACCTATGAACCATTATTTAATTTTCGTGTACTGGTACATTTACATTATCAACTACTAGCATTTTAATCCAAAAAGTATACGAATACTATGAAATAAGTTTAAAATTCATGAAAACACAAACCATTTACTTACATTAGGGTCCTAGAAATAGCATAATCTCAAGCAAGGAAATAGTTTATGGTTATAAAAAAAATCATGAACTATTTAAAAATAGAAACATGAACCTGATTATCAAAATAAAAAAAATATCATCTACTATGTAATAATCATGAATTTGTTACTTGTATCAGGGTCTTGGAAAATATTTTCAGATAGCTCATCAAAGTTAGGATATTTGGTTGAATCCTAATTTGTGATTCTTGGATACAAATGTCCTCTTGACTCGACATATATATCCATGTTCGTTAGTATCTTATAACCCCAAATTTGAAGAGCAACTAGGCACTCATATATGGGGTATTGAGAGAGATAGTGCTTGTTAGGTGCCGACTTGATGTACTCTATTATTTTTTTAAATGAGATTCTGCCCCAATGGTAGTTCTCCCATATCTAATCTATGTCTACCATGTCAACATATTCTGTTTTGATCAGTTCTTGTTGGTCTCCAATCAAGAAATCTGAAAATATGTATAGCTTGCAAAGCTTTATCATCATCTTGTCGTTCTTCCCACCATATGATTGAAAATTTTCTCTAACTTTGCTTCTTTACTTTTTTTTTCAAGGGAGAAAATTTTTTTGAAACCTCCTATACCTTGTAGATTATGTTTTATAAGTTTATTACTTTTTTGGTCTTCAGCCCTATAATTGATGTATACTCCTTCAGACCAAATATATATTTGAGTCTAATGATCTTGAACCATGCTTCATTACTGTTAGGGCATGGTATCGATCTCAGAAGTAAATAGTAAACAAGTTGTGGGATGGTTCTTCTTACTCTTATATTGATGAAATATCCAAAGCATGTCTTCTTGAATTAGCTCCGCTATTATACACTCATCTTTGGTTCTCCCCACTTAGTTTCCGATATAATGTACTCCATTTTAATTGGAAATCTGTAAAAATATGAACCAAACATACAAGGTTATGAATGAAATATATAAACGTATTAACTAAATACATATTAAACAGATACTGAAAAATACATGAACCATTATACAAAATTTATGAACCAAATAGATACCTAAATTCATATACCAGATACCTAAGTATATGTACCACACAATAATTAAAAGTATGACAATAATTACTTAATATATAAATTCATTAAATGAAGACAAAAATTCATGAATCGAACAAGATATTTTATAAATAAGAAAATCAATTCAATTACAGAACTACATAATGAGCCTAAATAATAATATATCTAAAATCTACATCAAGGTAGATTTATAGTATAATTTACTGGTCATAAATAAAGAAAATACACCATGAACTATCTTGAAATGAATCAGTTGCAACCTTTAAATACCGACTAGAAATTTTTTTAATAAGTAGCAGAATTTATATGCCGAAAATAACAAAAAAAAAAAACTTATGAACGAAATACATAAACTTATAAACCAAACATTGAAATTGATGGAAATTTTCATTCAGGCATTTTATCAAATTTACTAGTACATGGTTATGAAACATGCCTATAAACCATAAACTTGTGAATCAAAAGGAGCTCTCATATATAGAAATAAAATCAAACACTTTAGCTAGTACAACTGATATAGGTTTGTGAGCCAATAACCTGATGGTTTCAGGCATATATGGTGGTGACTTAATTAAGTATTTGTCAAATAGGCAAATATACAACAAAATGACCATACAAAAGTTCAAAAGATGAGTTAGATAAAGAAAGGGTAGTTTGCGAATACAATATAGTCTGTTTTTTCTAGAATTTATAAATATATGAACCAAATATGCAAGGTTATAAAAGAAATACATAAATTTATTAACTAAACACAAATTAAATCAGTGATAAAAAAATAATGAACTACTATGAAAATTTCATGAACCTCTAGGAAAACATCATGAATCATTATAAAAATTTCATGAATTACTATGCAATTGACCAAGTAAATAAGCACTCTGATTTTTGCCTTTTACCATAAAAAATAATGGTAAATCTTGACATACACAACACTTTCAATAGGGGACAAAAAAAATCTATAAGAAGAAGTGGGAAAAATTGTTCTTGCTTAAGTTCTATCGATATCTTGAATTATAGTTACAATTGACAAAGTAAGTACCAAATCTTAGAAACTTCTTACTATAGAAAATGCCATTCTGAAACAAACTTCCCCATACATAAAATAAAAAGTTTAAAAAATCAATGAATAACACTTAACTTATAGTCAATATACCACAATACAAATGTATATACCTAATTGAAAATGTCTTAAACCAAAAATATGTCTTATGAGAAATAATTCTGGTAAATATACAGTTGATAAATGACAGAATATCTACCAGAATTTATATACATAGCTTTTAATTATGTATGCTAACTTGTTCTTTAATGTACTAATTTTTATTTCATAATATTAGTAGGTATTGCTTACTTATATTTTTATGAACAATGTGTCATATTTACTATATTATCTACTAGAATTAAGTATATATTTTCCAGAACTTAGTAATATCTACCTAAACTAAATTTCTATCTATCAAAACAAAATTTGAAGTCTAAATCAAAATATAAGCACATCTATTATAGGATAATGTCCTAGCAGAAAACTATAAGCCCTTTTATTACTAGTGAAATGCTAGAACAATTCTCTTTCTCATTACATCCTTACTTCGACCTTTCTCATTTTTCGTATATTTTATACATTTTGACCTCTAAATTTCATATGATCCTAATACATTATTTTTGATATGTACCTGTAATCATTTTTAAAAAATATATAATTATTTCTAAAAATACTAGTTTGATTGAAGCTTATATTCTTTTTCTCTTCCACATTTGATAGGGTTAATTCATAGAATGCTAATTTTCATCTTTCTATCAGAGATCTCTCAAAGTCAAAGAACATATATGTATATAAAATGTCTATTATATATACAATAATAAGTAAATTAAACCTATATACATATATGTATACATGTATGAATTAAGAGTTCATAAGCCTCGATGATAGGTACCATCCATTAACCAATTCATGTCTAGCAGGTACTCTTTAAATGATATTTTAGTTTTATACAGTACATTTTCTACAGATACATTTATATATAGGGTGTAAATATATATATAATTAAACTGCAAATCTAATCATTCTTCACAGAAACAGAATAGATAGACCAAGTTTATTTTATGATCTACTAGATCCAAATACGTACTTACCAAAACTAATTTTATCAAAGAGATAAACATATATACCAAATTTAGATATTAATCTACCATAGCTAACACCTAAATTGATACAATATTTTTTTGGGCCATTTTGTCAAATGCTTACCATGCAATTTTCTAATCTGCACATTTACCATAAAACAATCAAAATGCTATTTCTATTAAATCCACTTAAGTAAAAATCAAATTAACCACAAGCTTATTGGAGATTGTAAAAAAATCGCATATGCAAGTACACAACATCTTAGAATTTATGCCGAAACTTTAATTTATTTCAATAAATTTTAGGAAAATTAAGCAGATAATGTAAGCTATGTACTTCTAACATGCATATACATATATATATATATATATATATATATATATATATACATATATTTGGTGAGCAAAGTATATATACTTTTTTGAAATTTGAACTGTAACTTTGATTCTTATAATCTATGAACCAAGGAAAAAAACCTAAATTATGAACCCTAATATCTATGAACCGGCTATCCAAAATCAAATACGAAACTGAAATTCAATATTTATGATATATATAATAGATTGGAGGATTTTATATCTATATACAATAAACAAAATTTTGCAGATTTAGATTAAATCGTAAATGTATGCACATCATAATTCACACACACATATATATATATATATATATATATATATATATATATATAATAAGTAAAGTAGAAAAATGTACCTTCTGATTATGAGCTTAAGTTCTGATCAGATTTCTTCACGATGATAATTAGAAAAATTTTGGGATTATTCAACAGCAAATATTAGATTTCTTTGCGAATTTAGGTTAAGATTATGAGTTTCAGTGAGGTTTTATGGAGAAAAATTTCGAGAAAAAGAAAAATCATAGAGATGTTTTCGTTTGAGATAAAAGAAAATGAGTGAGAAAATTTTGGATGAGAGGGAAAATGCGAGAAAATGGCGAAGAAGAGGGAGAAAACGAGGGAAAATAAGTGAGAAAGTGACAAAGAGATGGGGGAAATGTAAAGAATTAGGCTTCTTCGATTTGGTCTTGTAGAGAGTAATTTCGGTATTACAAATTCCAACAGACTTTAGTTTTGGACATATTGCTATAATGTACTGTTGGGATTTATGCCCGAAAAAAGCAGATTTCTAATTTTATCATTTTGAGTATAAACAACTATCTCTTATATAAAATTATGATATTTGCTAAATTAAACTATCTTAGTTGAATAGTTTGTTCATCTAAAAAAGATTCTATGACTTTATATGTGTATAAAGAAACAAACATGATTAAGTATTAAATATGGAGAGACTTGTTTCTTTATCTAAGTCTAAATGAAGTAGTTTACAATCTGTAAATAAAGATGGAATACTTTATTTACTATAGGTTGTAGTGTTTGTCTATCTCAACGGGAATAATGTGTCTCAAATCATTGAAGTATCTGACTTCTGATAGAAATACTAATACAACATAAA